>CM053785.1:1008156217-1008623717 GCA_028749045.1 Cupressus sempervirens | reverse complement strand
ACCACCATGAATACTAAGTCATTACCCCTTTGTGTCCTTAAAAATCCAAGAACAAAATCCATACTTATGTCCTCCCATGGCCTTGATGGAACAGGCAATGGCTGATATAGGCCAGTATTGTGACTAAACCCCTTGGCAACTTGACAAACCTGGCAACTCTGTACAAACTTCTTCACATCCTGTGAAATTTGAGGCCAAAAATAATGTTCTCTAAGAATGGAAATGGTCTTATCTTGACCAAAATGTCCTGCCATCCCTCCACTGTGTTTCTCCTTAATCAAATTTTCCCTCTTGGAACTCCTTGGAATGCACAATTGACTACCTTTGAACAACATGCCATCCGGAATAAAATAGTCTAACCACTTGGTTCTATCTATAGCAATAGGTTCTTTACAAGCTTTCCATGCTTCAGCAAAATTAGGATCCTCAAGGTACAATTTCTTGAGTTCATCAAACCCAACTACTTCAACTTGCATTACTGTAAGCATCAACTGTCTCCTACTTAGTGCATCTGCAACCCTATTAGATTTTCCACTTCTATGCTTCAACACAAATGTATAGCTCTGTAAGAACTCTACCCACTTCATATGCCTCTAACTCAATTTACCTTGGCTATTTAGGTAATCTAATGCCTGATGATCAGTATACAAAATAAATTCCTTTGGCAATAAATAATGCCTCCATTGCTTTAAGGCCTGAACTATTGCATAAAACTCTTGATCATAAACATAATACTTCTTCTTTGCATCATTCAATTTTTCACTAAAATATGCAATAGGCTTACCTTCTTGGCTTAATACAGCCCCAATAGCGCTGCCACTGGCATCACAATCCACCTGGAAAACCTTTCTAAAATCTGGAAGTGCCAACACAGGTTGTTCTGTCACCTTCTTCTTCAGCAATTCAAAACTTCTCGCAGCTGCTGCAGTCCATTTGAACTCTTTTCTATCCCCTCTTATTGTATCAGTTAGGGGTGCACATATGCCACTGAAATTCTTAATAAACTTCCTGTAAAAACTAACCAGACCATGGAATGATCTTACCTCAGTAGCAGACCTTGGAGTAGGCCATTCCAAGATGGCTTTTACCTTCTTTGGATCCATTTTGAGACCTTCAGGTGATATAACAAACCCCAAATAGACTAACTCCCTTTTTGCAAAGATACACTTCTTCAGATTAATTAATAGTTTCTCTTCCCTTAGCCTTTCAAGGACACTACAAATATGCAATAAATGTTCTTCCAAAGTCTTGCTGAAAATTAAAATATCATCCAAATAAACAATAACAAATTTTCCCAAGAACTTCTTAAGTACCTCATTCATGAGCCACATGAAGGTGCTTGGGGCGTTCGTCAATCCAAAGGGCATGACTAACCACTCATAAAGACCCTCGTTGGTCTTGAAGGCTATTTTCCACTCATCTCCTTCTTGAATCCATATCTGGTGATAACCACTCTTTAGATCTATCTTTGTGAAGTACTAAGCTCCACTCAAGCAGTCCATAAGATCATCCATCCTTGGCAAAGGAAATCGGTACTTGATGGTTATCCTATTTATAGCTCAAGAATTCGTACACATCCTCCACTCTCCATCCTTCTTTGGTGCAAGTACTATAGGTACTACACATGGACTCAGGCTCTCTCGAATCAAGTCGTTCCTCAACAGCTCCTGAACCTATCTATTTAGCTCCTCTATTTCAACAGGAGTCATCCTGTGAGCAGCCTTGTTAGACAAACTAGCTCTTGGAATTAGATCTATTTGATGATTGATATTCCTTACTAGTGGCAATCCATCTGGAACATTATCAGAGATAATATCTCCAAATTCCGCTAGTAAATTTGAAACTTCAAGTGGTATTTCACTACTACCTTCTTTATCTTTCCTAGGAATCAAAGCATAGCACATATGTTGATGTTTCATGCCATCTAAAAACATCCTTCTATCAACAAGACAAATCCTAGCACTGCTACATACCTTTTCACCTTCCTTTTTCATGGGCTTCAATTTGTGGCAAACTCCATCCTTTGTTAGAGAGTATGTGTTTGCATGCCCATCATGTACTGCATGTCTATCAAACTGCCATGGTCTACCCAACAATCGATGGCAAACATCCATCGGAATAACATCATAGAGAATTTCATCATGGGAACTCCCAATTTTGAATTTCAGTAAACATTGTTCACTTACTAGGACCTTATGATCATCTTTTACCCAAGCAATCTGATAAGGCTGGGGATGTTTCTCCCTCTTGAGCTTCAGCTTAGAGACCATCTCTTCTGATACCAAGTTATCAGTGCTACCACCATCAATGATCACATCACAAAATTTATCCTCACACTTGCATCTAGTATGGAACAAACTCCTCCATTGTCCTCGTTCAATCTCACCACTTAGTAGGACTCTTTCATTTACCAAGGTCTCTCCTCTTTCTACATCCTTTGAATGTGATGATTGTGCATCCTCATCCACATGAGCAACCCTAGCTTGGCCCTCAGCTCTCCTATCTATCCTTCCTTGTCGTTTAGGGCATTCAAAGGCATGATGACCTTCTTCATTGCAATGGAAATAGGTACCACGAAAGCCTCCTCTTCCTTGTCCATGTCCTCTACCTCTTCCTCTCTAATTTCCAAAGTCTTGATCATGGGAGCGGTTGAAACCCTCATTCCTCTGGTTCCTGCTAGTACCCACATCTTCATTTTTCTTTTGGGTTTCATTGCGGCCTCTAGATGATCTACCGCTTCCCCTTCCTCCTTGACCGCACCCTCTTTGTCTTCCTTCAAACCTTTTATTCAGCTTTTCTTTAACTCATAGGGAAAATTGGTATGCCTCTTCAACGTTGTTCATTCTTACCAGACTTAATTCCTCCTCGATGCTAGGTCGTAACCCACTAATATAACGAGCAACCTTCTCCTTATTTGCTTTTGCATGCCCCACTCTAATCAAGAGTCAGTAAAATTCCTCTATATATTCTTGGACTGATCTTGCTACTTGCTTTAACCCATGCATCTTCTTAAACAAATCAATCTCGTAGTCCACAGGAATGAACTGCTTCTTCAGTTTATCCACCATGCGATCCCATCTTGTGATCTTCTCCTTTCCTCTTCTATTTCTTTCCAATTGGACCTCTTGCCACCAGATTTTTGCATGGCCTTTTAGTTTGGCCTTTGCAAACTTAACCCTATCTGGGTCCCTGATATCCTCATACTCAAATTATTCTTCCAGTTCATTGATCCAATCGATCAACTCATCTGGTTTCAAATTTCCTGAAAATACACCCACTTCAATTGTAGGTCTTTTCCCAAACTTATTAATGGCCCTAAAAATCCTTTCCTCTACATGATTCAGAACTTCCCTGTCAAATTCCCCTTTTGGTCCAACTTCATCTTCTTCGTTGTCATCTTCACTCTCATCACTTGCGGCCATAGTTGCTCCTCTATGGAGCTCCTCCTATAATGCTTTTACCTGCCTTTGGAGGGCTCTAACCTCCTCAGGATTAATAGCTCTAGCCCTTCCACCACACTCTCTTCATGGAGGCATCTTCTTAACTCAAACCAACAACCACATAGTCCTGGTGCAAACTGCCTCATAGTCGGCACTCTATCTACACACTTAGGAAAACCAGCTCTAATACCACTTGATGGGGACACAACCCAAGAACAAAATGGACACAACAGAAAAGGGGATTTATATTAACTGGAAAATAAGCTAGTACATTCATTATAGAGAAAATAAACTTCAAAACATGCCCTAAGGGCTTAAAATAGCATATATGTGGAGATAATTTCTCCTTTCAGTACCTCCTCTCAAACTCCACTCCGAACTGCCTTCTATAATGCCAAGAATCTCCTTAAATAGACCCCAGAGGGTTAAGGACTAGGAATACATTCTAGAAAGTGCTAGTAGGCATCCACCGACCAAATAGAAGGCTCCAGAAGCAATGTTAGAAGTCGGCACAAATCTAGAAGAATCCAGAAATGGTAACCGAGTTCTGAGAGGCATAACTTTTGAACCGTAGTCTGATTGATGAACCGTTTACATTTCCAGAAAGCTCTCAAAGCGCTCTATAGCTCTATGGACCAGCTTCACTCATCCCCCATTTTTTGGCCCTTTTTGAGGTCATTTAATTCCCCTAACCTAACTTTGAAGCATTCTTAGGAGGTCTCCAAAATCCGAAAAATTGCAATAACTTTCAAACCGTGGGGCCTTTTGACTTGATTCTTTTTTTGGAATGCTCTAAATCACAATTACATTCATCTGGCCAATTCACACCTTCTAGTTTACCAAAATGATGGCCCAATTACATGCTCCTATTTTTTCAAGATTTTTTAGCACACTGATAGTGGAACTGTGAGAGTTGGAACCTTTATTTGACCCAAATGGGTGTCCAAAAATGAAAACACATGAAACAGAAACTAAGTCTAAGTACATTTTTTTTTGTGTGACACAGGATTTCCCTTATAACTCTGTATGCTCCTGTGTCATATATATATATATATATATATATATATATATATATATATATATATATATATATATATATATATATATATATAATCTTTAATTGCAATGTTTAGGCTCACTACCAAACCTTATACAACTATGGGTCACTTCCTTAGGGAAAGTTACAAATGACTTATACTTTGAAATCCATTATCTCAAGAAAAGATACAAAAATATGTCACTGGGCTCACTATCATCTAGAAAAAAATAATAATCTGCTAAACAAGAATCAACAAATCATTGTATCCCACTACATTTCTTGAAATCTCATACTTATACACATATGTTTCAATTCTTTTTTTTCTTTCACACAATGTGTTAATCTCACTTGTATTGTTTCACCACATTTAACTCTTCTCTCTAGCCTTCAATTCATTCCTTAAATATATAATAAATCATCAAAATATTTATTGAAGTTTTACTAGAATCAAGATAAATTTTATTACATAAAATAGATCACTCAGACCTAGGAAACAAGAAGTTGTCCACTCCTAGAGAAAAAGGATCTACCCTAATATATCACTGAACATTATTCTAAGATAGATATATCTAGCAGTGCACACATAGTGCAAAGTCCACTTTAAAATATAACATATAAATAGACTTTGAATCTTGTAGAATAATCATCCAAGAAACATCTCCCAAATATATCTTGAAGCATGTAAATCTCCACACACTAAGGTGAGACCCAAATTAACATTCGAATGTCAACTAAAAAATATTTATAGACTGAAAGATTGATCTCAAGTAAGGAGAACAATTAGACACACAAAAACTTAGCATAACTAAACACATCTAATATAGATAATAAAAAGCTCACATGAGAACCACAATATCGCTAAAGAACATATAGTGTGACTAATCTTGATTAATGACATTATTCAATAAAAATGTTTATAAAATATTTAAAGGAAACTATGTTTGCCTAAGTTTTGAAGACTGATGGGTAAAGCATACTAGTAGGCTTAGTCATTTAAGGTTTTGTTATTGTTGACAACACTTGCAAAGGAAACAAGACCAACATAAAGACACAACTAGTAAGGAACTACAATGAGTAACTCTAAATCACACAAGAAAATAAGATATAGGAACCCATGTAAGGAAAAGATAATGGTTATCTACTTAGACAATGGATAAAAAGTGAAGACTGCATGCACAAGTAGCCAAGTGGTATAAACAAGTGAATGAATCAACAAGCAGATCCAAATTGGATACCATGATGAACATCAACCAAGAAACCCATGACTATCTATTCATGTAAAGGGTAAGAGTGTAGCCTATATCACATTTAATGATGATGGGAATGGAGATTGAGGATCAGTTGGAAGAATTTGATTTTGAACTCTTCCTAATAAAGGAAAACCATCAGAGGCACATGGAACCTGTGGCTCCTATATGAGCACACAATATCTGATAGGAGTGGTGCAGTAAAACAATGGGAAGCAAAGCTAGTAGTAGGGAGAGATTTAAATTTTGAACTTATAATTTAAGGCTTCTAAATGAGGCCAAAAGAGGAGTATAAAAGAAGATATAGTGAAAGGAGAAAAAGTTAAACTGTCAAGTGATTAGCCAAAAATCTAGAGAAAGTCGAGCTAAGAGGAGTCTCAAAGAGGAGAAGAAAGGTGACAAGAGAGCTTATCCTTCAAAGGGTTGTTGTACCAAGGATATCCTATGAATGGTTTTCAAGATAGAACAATACAAGGAAGTTATGTGCGAGAGTCAAAAGAGCTAACCACACTAGTGATCAAAGCTTGAAGATTAAAGAGACAAGAAGACACAGAGCATAGTTGTAGATCAATCAAAGGTGCCAACTAAATATCAATACCAAGCTAAGTTTAGTAGCTAATTTATTAGATCATTATCCTATTGTTTACTTACCTTTACAATAGAAAATCATGATGAGAGTGGACCTTAGGAGGTTCTTTGTACAAATCCCCTAATAGGGTGACACATTAACTTGTGTTATAAAGTCCTTTAACTAGGCTACTTTTAACAGACCAAGATCTTAATAGGTCTTATCCAAACCCCTTAATAGGGTGGCACCTTAAAATTTCATTTTAATCCTTTAATAGGGATAATCTCTTGATTGGGCACACTTCAATTGAATGTGAATTAGTGAGGATCGACTCACACACTATGGGTTTTACCCTAGCTAGGTCTCCATGAGATAAATATTGTGTTATGTGTTGTTATTTTCATGTGATATGCTTTTCTTGGCCCTGACCAATTGTGCTATAACCTACACTAGCCCATTAAAAGAAGTGAATTGTGATTAAAATTAAAAAATTAAACTTAGTGGGCATATTGATTCATCTACCCCCCCTCTCAGTATATTGATTTGTAGCTAGGACTAATAATTGATATCAAAGCCTAGTTCCTCAAGAGAAGAGAGTTTAACAACTTGAGGAGAAAGATTAAGATTTTTAAAAGGAAAAAAATAAAATTTATAAGGATAATTATAGCTCATGGTGAAAAAAGATGTGTTTGCATCTACAAAATCTTGGACAAAATAACTACAACTCATGGTGGATAAATATGTGTCTACATATAAAGACTCTTGTAGATTATTACTAGACTCACATATAGGTTAATCATGTTAAACCACAAGGTTAGCTTACTCTAGAAGAGTTGAAAGAGAAGGAGATACACATGACCATGGTGAATGACCTTGAAAGAACCCTATCATGGTCTGAATACAAGGGTGAGGAGGAGCTACAAACAACCTATGAAATTTGGGAGAAACTAAAGGTTGTCCTTGGAGGAGACAAGCATGTCATGAGGGATAAAGATAAAATCTTGTGAGGGAATTTTGATGATACAAGAATGCAAGAATTTAAAGAGATTGAAGCCTATGACAAGGGACTAAAGGAAATCATGCTAGCCATCAGAGAATGTGGTGGATTAATACCATAAGATGAGTGCATAAGCAAGATGTTGAGAACTCTAGTCCCCAAATATGCCAAGATGGATGCATCACTCAACACATTGATAGGAAATTTTACTTCATTTGAACTTATCAACTTTGATAATAGTCAACCACCAAGGGTTGAGGCAACATTAAAAGCTTTGATTGCTTTAGCCACTACATTAAGGGAGAAAGGAGAAACAAGTATGTATACACAAAAGGAGAAGTTTCAAAGTCTATATGCTTAAAAAGTTGAATAAGAAGAGTTGGAGGATTTTTTCACAAAAATAATGGTTAGAGGGAAAGGAGAGTACAAAGGTAAGCTTCCTTTCAAATGCTTCAAATACAAAAAGGTAGGAAACTATGGTACTAGATGTCCTAAACCTATCAAAAAGGAGACAAATGATCGAATATAAAACAATAACTAGAAAGGCTCCAAAAAGAAATTTTCAAAAGAAAAAGAAAAGAAAAGGTTATATATTACTAAAGAAGGTGTGATTGATGAAGAGTCAACAAGTGATGAGCAAGATGACAAGGATGAATTATCCTTTTCTTGCCATTATAGAAGAAAGGGTAGAGAGAGCCCTAATAACCAACACCAATATATGCAAGAACTAAATAATAGATAGAGGTTTCTCCCACCACATGTAAGGAGATAGGATAAAGTCCCACAAAGTCAAAGCTTGTGATGGAGGAATGGTGAAGTTCAGAAAAAACTTTCTATGCACAGTTAGATAAGGGTGTTTTAGCCCTAATTGAATCCACTACCTATAAATATGTATCTAGTGGAAGGGTTAAAAAATAACATGTTGAGTGTTACTAAACTAATGGAAAAAGGTTATAGGTTCTAATTTAAACAAGGGTATTGTAAAATATTTGACAAGATAGGCAAGCTACAAGCCATAGGAAAATAAAATAGAGGTAACCTCTTCTACTTCAACATTTCTAATAATACTTGTATGGTAGCTAGAAATGATAATAGCTAGCTATGGGATAGAAGAATGTGCCATATAAATCTTGAAAGAATTATCAAAGTAGGAAGGAAGAATTTTGTAAGGGGTCTACCCTCAATACCAAACCTCACAATGTTATGTGTAAGGATTGTTAGCTAGGAAAGTTGGCAAACTAAAGTCTCTCTAGCAAGTCATTTACTTTAGAACATGAACTAGAATTAATTCATATTGACTTTCATGGTCCCATGAGGAAAAAGAGTGTATCTAGATACATGTATTTTTTTTGTTTAGTGATGATTTTTCTAGAATGATGTGGACTGTCTACTTGAAAGAAAAGTCAGAAGCCTTCCACATGTTCAAGGTCTAAAAAGGAAAAGTAGAAAGAGAGACCGGTAGAGCATTGAAGTTCTTAAAATTAAATTAGGGAGGTGAGTTCACCTCACAAGAATTTGAAAGTTACTATGAGGAGCATGGAATCTAAAGACAAATTACATCTCCTAGGACACCTCAGTAGAATGAGGTTGTAGAAATAAGTAACAAAACTTTCAAAGACTATGCAAGAATGTTGATGATCTAGAATTTTTTTGTACAAACCTTTTAGAAACAAGTTGTAAGCACAAATGTGTACACCCTAAATGGGATATAGATAAATAAATGGATAAAAAAGACTCCCTATGAAATATGATTTGGTCACACGCCATATGCCATTTATTTCAAGGTATCTAGGAGAAAGTGCTACATCAAGAGGGACAATTGCCAGTGAGAGTTTGAACCTAAGAGTCATGACGGTATCTTCTTAGGATATTCTACCAAGAGGTAAGATTATCAGTGTTTGAATATTTAGACAAACAAGATTGTGGAATTTGCCAAAATAGGGGTAGATGAATTCTCAAAAATAATGAAGAAGATAGTAAGAAAGAGATAGAGGACTACATACATTTTTGTTAGAATAATTTAGAATAACTAGGGGGGGTGTGAATAAGTTATCATTAGGTCGAGATATAAAAATTAAAATTTTGAATACTTTAAACAACTTAAGTCTATTCTTTAAGTAGTTTGGTCTCTATAGAAAATTATTAGTAGTGTTACACTGGTGTCGGGTGTGGTAGTGTGAGGGGACATCATGATGAGTTTCAGGTGTAGAAAAAAATGGGCCTCAATATGGGAATGATGGGGGGACAGTGGGGGTGAGGTGGTAGGGGTGTGGAAAGTTTCATAGTATACATGTATTACATGGAATTCTAATTATGAAATGATACTTAAATATAACATACCAAATATAGTTGAATAATGAATATAGAAAATTGAAATGTGATTCACAAACCTTAAGTTCAAACTTCAAACTTCAAACTTCATAACCAATGACCATTGAACTTAGTAACATACTCATAGTAAGTTGTAACACTGATAACATCAAAGTTTGAAACATAATGATAATGATAAATAAAAAATAAAAATCATACATAGTACAATAAAATAATGCATCATGACCATATAAAATAAGTACAATCTACAAAATGTTAATGATGAGAGTATAAGGGTGAGATCTATATAATCATCCCCTAAACTGAAGTCCTTGTTACTAGAAATACTAGAATCCTTTATGGGTAAAATAATATTAAAAAAATTAAAAATTTGACTTGTCAACATGGGTGCTCGACACACTTTGCATGTGCATCACTACACCTAAGATGTATCAGTGCACCTGTTGGGTGTGCCAAACGATGTGGTCATGGTGTGAGGTTTCTCCAATGGCATCAATTTGTAGGTGTGTGACATACCCATACCCAAGATTTACACACACATGGTGCATCGAGGTTTTACCTCGGGTGCATGCACTTGAGTAACAATGTGTATTAGTAACATAAACTTGTAGTCCACTATCCCAACAAAAATTAACTTGCAGAATGTAAAACATTAAACAATACGACATCTCAAACAATATTCACACAAGTGTATTTAACATGGAAACCCAATTTGGGAAAAACCACAAATAATATGCTATTCTCTATTATGAAGTGAGCATTGTTAGGAGCCAACCCAGAAATATTACAATACACATTGTTAAATGTGACCCATTAAAGGATTTAATCACCATGTTAGGAGTAGCCTTGTTAGAGGACTTAAGAACATTCCAATAGAATGTCACCTTGATTAAATGATTTACAAATGACTGTTAGGTAAACCTTGATTAAATAATTTTAATTGATATAATGGTTAGAAATTAGTAGTAGGTTGAACTAATAAATACAACTCACTTTGCAAATACAGATCACAATGTGTCTTATCTGCTAACTCATTAAGTAGATTACATTCATGTATCAATCTCTAATCTCTAATCTACTTGGAAAATCCTTCAAGTAATCACTCTTCACCTCTACTTTTTTCCTTCTTTGAAGCCTTTTTTCTTTATTTCACCAATCAAAAAAATTAGTGACTGCTAGCCTCTTTAGGTTAATTGTTATGCCTCTTTAAATAGGCAGCTTCGATATTTTGTCTCTTAAATATCACTATTGATCTTAGGGTTAGTTAAGACTCATGAAATCCTTCCATCCTTTTGTTTATCCCTTATCATTCTAGATGCTTCTCAATATTTCTCTTTGAATCCATGCCTAGGAACACTAAAATTTGGTTTATCTTGCATTAAATTCCCTAGCTCATCAATACTTATCCTTCATGCACTTTGATCAATCTGAAAATTTAACTATGTCAGCTAGGAATCTCAAATCATTCACAAGATAATAAATGCTCTCACTTGGTCAATACTATGTTCCTAGGCCTCAATCATCACTAGATAACTTGGTCAATTCTAACTATCTTTCTTAGTTTACACTATCTTTTCTTAGTTTGAGTTTTTTGATACTTAGTCTTCTTGACTTCTACTATTCACTTGGTTGCTACTGGTATAAGTCATTTTCAACTATAAGTTCCTTAATCTTATGCTCAAAAGCTTAGTTTAGCTTATACATTTGGTCCTTCATTGATCATCTCTTTTAGGATTCAACTCATCTATCTTCTCCACTTAGTGTTATGATTAAACAATACATTATCTTGCCAAAGTCCATTTGATCAAGTGCCCATTGTAGTTCCACACAAATAAAACTTTCCACTAGGTCATCTTTTTGTTGGAAATCTGATTGAAAAGCTCATTATTGAAGATCAAAGAGGGACATTGTAGGAAAGAAGGAAAATAATGTTTTCAATCATTGTTTTGTCATTGATGCCAAACCTGCTACTTGTAGGAATGATATTTTCTTATAAGATCCAATACTATCACTTAGTTGATTGATGAAGATGATTTGATCAACAAGATGTGACAAGAGAACCTAAGGGAAAGGTTGAGTTATGATGTTGTAATTAAGTGCAAGGATCAATTAAGACAATGGTTAAATGATGTATTGATGACATGCTCAAAGATACAGAGGCTGGCCACACTTAGAAACATTGGAGGAAGAAGTTGTAACAAGGATGAATGCAAAGCTTAAACTAAGATCATGAGTGGATGTCAAGCAAGTTAGTTGAAGCTGAGTAATAGGAAATTCTAGTGTGTGTCGAGTGAAGATCAAGTGTCGAGCGTCAAAAAATTCTTAGTTGGTGCCAAGTGATCTTCAAGTGCCGAGCATCATGAAAAACACAGTTAATGCCGAGTAACACAATGTGTCAAGCACCAGTATTTCAATAGTGCTAAGTTGCGACATTATTTCAAGTGATGAAGATTCACCAAATCTGAGATGACATAGTGGTTACATTGAATTTTGTGAACAAGTTGGAAGATAAGGATGATGAGTTAGTGGCACAAAATCCTATGTAAACCTTTTTGGGTGAATTCTAAAGGATTATTCAAGAAGTTTCTAGAGGAAATAGAATATGGGGTAGATGTAATGAATCCTACCTAATCCATGTGAATAGAAATTAAAGAATGGAAGAATCGAGCGAGAAAAGGTACTCCAAGACTTCTATTTAAGGAGTCATAGACCAAGAAGCAAAGAGTTGCTAATACTATTGTTGCTGAAGAGCCAAGTCTATAAAGTAGTTAAAAGGGTGTCAATGGGGAGATTTAGGAGAAGGAAGAGCATGGAGGCTCTACTTCTATGAGTGGTCATGAAGAGATGATTTCAGTGGTACATTGAGCATGGAGACTCAAGGAGACTAAGCTTGAAAGGAGGGCAAGCTATCAGAGTTGTAGAAATTGAAGGCCAAGTAAGGGTATGAGCTGAGAAGTGATCTAAGATATGCAAGATAAGTTGTATCTTTTAGTTAGGTCAAGATTTTTCTAATACTCTCTAGCAATTTTATTAGATCTAAAAATCCTATGGACTTAGGTTGGTCTAACAGCCATTTGTAAATCCTTTAACAGGGTGACATTCCAAGTGAATGTTCTAAAGTCCTCTAACTAGGCCCACTTCTAATAGGGTAGATAAATCCTCTAATAGGGTCACATTTAACAGTGTGCTATAAGCCTTTAACAGGGTAGGCCTTTCATAAGGCATCACTTCAGAAGAGTGAAAATTGAGTAGCATGTTACTAGTGGTTTTTCCCAAATTGGGTTTCCACGTAAATCACTGTGTTATGTGTTGATTTCTTATGTGTTATACTTACATGTTGATTTACAGTGACTTGTTGATTAGATAAGTTAAAGCTTGGATGAATGAATAGTCGAATGAGCTCACTATACTTAGTGAAAAGTTTGAATAGGACATCTGGACCTTGAATAACTCATTCACCCCCTACTAGTTATTCTAACACTTTTTATCTCTTCTTCTCAAATACACTTCATCAATCATCTTGATATGACACAAAAATTAGGTAGCAACTATCTCACCAATAAGGTTTAACATCATTGACAATATAACTATTATTCCAATCGTAGCTTCCAATAATCTTCCTCTTTGACATTGATGGAAACATCTTATATCAAGTTACCATGAAATCCAAAAAAATTGACTTGTGTCAATCAACTCCCTCTGTGGTTAGTGAAAATTCTTAGTTTCATTCTAATTCTCATCTTAGATTCCAACAATCTCTCTGATCTCATCTATGTAGGTTTGATATGCAACACCTCTTGACATCAAGTTTAATAGATTACAACTTATGTTGTCATATTAGAATATGGACACCCTCTTTGATAGATATCTTCTTATAGGGTAATTTCTTCTTAATCTCTCCCTCTTTTATGTATGAATTCTCTCATCTATAATCTCTCCCTCTTTAACTATTTTCTTCGTAACTGCATAGACAATCTCTCCCTCTTTGACAACAATTTCAAAGTCACTCCAAGTTCTTTAGTGACTCTTTTGCATAGATCTTTGACATGCGGATATCTCTTTTTCAATTTTCTAAACTAGATTTTCCTTCTATCATCTTTCTTATAATTTATTTAACATCTTATGCTTATCTCTTCATATCTTTAGGAAGGTCCTAAAGTGTAACCTTCTACATCAATTTGTAAGATATTCTAATCAAAACATTTGACACAGAGCTCCATCCTAGCCTAAGTAGCTTTAGTTAAGGGAATCACCCCCAATTTACCTCATAGATATTCATGAGCATCCTTAGGTAAAGCTTTTGTGAATATATCAACTATCTATTCCTTTGTATTCACATACTCCAATATGACTTCTTTGTCTTGTATCGAATCCCTCAAGTAATGATACTTGAAAGCAATGCGCTTAGTCTTGGTGAAAATCTTAGGATTTTTAGATATTTTATAGCACTTATGGTATCACTGAATATAACAATAGGTTTAGTGATTTCTTCCTTCATTACTTTCAATAATTTCTTGATCCACACTATGTTAGAACAATTAACTGTTACTGCTAAATATTCAACTTTTGCTATAGATTGGGAGATACAATCCTGTTTCTTGCTTGTCCATGAAACTAGTCTCTTTCCTAGAAAGAAAGCTCCACCACTTTTACTCTTTCTATCATCAACATTTCTAGTTCAATCTACATCATTATAGACTATCAATTCAAATTTGTCATTATTCTTGTAATACAATCCATAATCCTCTATTCCTTTAAAATATCTTAGTATTATTTTCACAACCATCATATGATTTTCCTTAGTATTTACAAAGAATATTGCAACTATCTCAATCACTAGTACAATATCTGGTCTTATATTATAGGTTTCTAATCATTGATATATATAGGTTTTGGTTCACATTAATAGAATTTTTGTTCTTTGAAAGTTTATGTCTAGTAGCCATGGGTGTTCCAACTAGTCTTGACTCTTTCATACTTTGATTGTGTAATGTAGATACATTTATTTATCTGATACTCTTGCAAGCCAACAAAGAGTTTGATCTCTCCAAACATAGACATCCCAAAATCTTTCCTCATTTCATCTACAAATGATTTACACAATGTATCTCTTCCTCCAAATATGACATCATCCACATATATTTCAGCTAATAGTACCTCTTTTTCAAATTCAATATTCAAGTATAGATTTCTATTATTATTAGTCCTTGCCAAACTAATATAAATTAAATAGGTGTTCAATCTTTCATACCATACTGTAAGGGCTTGTTTCAATCAATACAATTCTTTGTGAAACTTACATACCATGTCACTTTTGTTTGGTCAACAAATCCTTTAGGTTATTCAACATATAATTCATCTTTCAATATTACATTCAAAAATGAAAACTTGATATCTATTTGGTATACCTTGAAACCTTTGTAAGAAGAATATGCAAGTAGAGTTCTCACTCCTTCTAATCTTTCAATAGAGGAAACCATCTCTCCATAGTCAATACCTTCTTCTTATGCATATCCCTTACAAACTAGTCTCATTTTGTTTCTTGTTACTTCACCTTTCTTCTTGTGCATATCCCTTAAAAAATAGTTTTTCATATCTATTACCATTATATATCTTGGCCTTGTTGTGCTGAAATTCAACTTTGTAATTTGAACTATTCAACTATGCTAGACTCAAAAAATAATAGTTAAGTTCTTCAACCCAATAAACATTATGACATCATATCTTATTAGCCAATCTTATTGATCCTTTACCTTTCAAAAAACATGGTGCATCATTACCAAACTTAACACAACTTCCTTTATAATTTTATAAGGTTTCAAACTTACATTTATCACTAGTCATGTGATGTGAACAATTATTATCAATTATCCATCTATCACCTTTACTCACATATGAGATAAGTGCATTTTTCTCATCTTCATCATAATCATCTTTCATAGCAACATAAACAACTTCTTCATCATGACTATTAGAATTATCACCAGTCTCTTCATCAGCAACAGAACAAGACTTCTTACCTTTACCCTTGTAGTATTTGTATCCATTTTTGTATTTTCCATCTCTTCTTTCTTTGAACTTGATGTATTTCCTTTCATCCTTGTCATCCATATTAGGACATCTTGCAATAATATGACCAACTTTATTGCATGAAAAAAAAATTATAGGAAGCTTACCTTTGAATTTTCCTTTTTCTCTAAGTAACCTTCTACCCATTAATGCTTCAAGATCTTCAAGATCATTATCAAAAGATTCACTCTCACTAACCTCATACTTTCCTTTCTTCTTTTTAGACTTATGTAAAACAAATTATGACTCAAAAGAAGATTCAGTGGTAGTGGTAGTAAAATTATCAAAATTTGAAAATTCAAAAGTAGTAAATCTAACAACTAGACTATCCAAGATTAAATCATTACCAGGAGTACATCTCAATTCTTATATTTTTGAAACTCTAATTGAAAAAATAGGAAGTAAAGTTATTAGTAATTTTTTAATCATGGTCTTGTCACTGATCTTTCCTTCAACTCCTTTGATATCATTCACAACTTCTTTAATTCTTCAAACATATTGAGCAATGTTCTCACCTTTTACCATCTTCATGTCATCAAACTTTCCTCTCAAGATTTTTGATTTGGATCTTAGTACATTTTTCATCTCCTCCATGGATCTTTGTCAAATTTTCCCACATCTTCTTTGTAGTGTTTCAACCATTTATGTCATCAAATTTTGAGTAGCTCAAGGCAGATAAAATCTTCAGCATTACATGATTATGCTCTTGTTTCTCCTTTATCTGTTGGGTTGTCATAGTTTTTGATACTACTATGTACTTATGATCCAAGTAGTGTATTGTTGAATCTCCAATTCCAGCAATGTATAGCTTCATCAATCTTTTCCATGCAGGGAAAGTTTTCTTGTTCAACTAGGGTACCCCATTTCTATACATCTTGATCTTTAGCTTTAAGTCCCTTCAAGCTTTTCTTACAAGAACCAATGCTTTGATGCCATTGTTAGAATTATTTAGAATAAATGGGAGGGGTATTTAATCAATTATACCAAGGTCTAGATGTACCAATTAAAATTTGAATACTTCAAACAACTCAAATCTTTTCTTTAAGTAGTGCAGTCTCTATAACAACTTATTAGTAATATAAACTTATAGTCCACTATCCTAATAGAAATTGAATTGAAAAATGTAAACTATCAAAAAATACATCACAAAAAACATTCACACAAGTGTAACACTAGGATTTAACATGGAAAGCCAAATTGAGAAAAAACACCAGTAACATGCTACCAAATTTTCACTCTTTTGAAGTGAGCTTTGTTAGGAGTCAACCCTATTAAATGTTACAATACACATTATTAGGTGTGATCTATTAAAGGATTCAATCACCCTATTAGGAGTGGCCTTGCTAGAGGACTTAAGAACACTCCATTAGAATGCCACCTTGATTAAAGGATTTTAACTGATATAATGGTTAGAAAGTAACAAAAAGTCAATTTTATAAATAAAAATCGCTTTGAAAATATATATCAAAATGTATCTTAATTTCTAACTCGTTGACTGAACTCCATTCATTTCTCCATATCTAATCTCCAATATTCTTGGAAAATCCTTCAAGAAATCACTCTTCACCTCTGATCTGCTCCTTTGCAACCTTCTACTTTAGTTCACCAATCAAAAAAATCAGCAATTGCTAACCTCTATATGTTAATCCTTATGCCTCCTTAAATAGGTAGCTTTGATATTTTACCTCTTAAACATCACCATTGGTCTTAAGGTTAGGTTAGATTCATCAAATCCTTCCATCCTTTATTTCCCCTTCTCCTTCTAGATACTTCTCGAAACTTCTCTTTGAAGAAATTCTTAAGGACACTAAAAAATGGTTTCTTTTGCATTAATTGCTCCATCTCATCAATACTTATCCTTCACATGCTTTGATAAATCCAAAAATTCAACTATGTTAGCTAGGAATCTCAATTCCTTCAAATTATAAAAAATGCTATCACCTAGTCAATACCATGTTCCTCACCCTCCATCATCAATACATAACTCAGTCAATACTAACTATCTTACTCAACTTACATTATCTTCACTTGGTCTGAATTTTTTTGATACTTATTCTTTACTGGTGCTTGATGGACACTATATTTTCTTGGATCCTACTATTCACTTAGTCAACATTGGCATAAGTCATCTTAAACTATAAGTTCCTTAATCTTGTACTCTAAAGATCAGTTTAGCCTATGCATTTGGTCCTTCATTGATCATCTCTTTTAGGCTTCAACTTAGCTATCTTCTCCACTTAGTCTTATGATCAAACAACACATTATCTTTCCAAAGTCCATCTTATCAAGTGCCCATTGTAGTTCCACATAACTCAACCATTCCACTATGCTTCTTGTTATCTCTTCTTCTCAAATCCTCTTCATCAATCATCTTGATATGGCACTAAACTTAGGTAGCAACTATCTCACCATTAAGGTTTGACATCAATGACAACATAAAAATTGTTCCAATTGTAGCTTCCAATAAGTTTGAGTACATCCCACCAAGTATTATAGAGGGGAGAGTACTAGTAGAGGAAGAGTGTGTGTGAGAAGTGATATTATATCAAGAAGAAACATGACAAGAATACTAGAGAGCTAAGGTACATGGAGAACCAATGTTGGAAAAAATGTAAGAAGACATCACTCAATTGATCAAATTATTGGTGACAAGGATGCATAAGTAAAAACTAGAAGAAGGGTGAGAGAAGTGATTTTTCCTTCTCTCACACATATAGTTCAAAGAAATAGGTGAGGCTCTAAAGGATGAAGACTAGAGAAAGATCATGGAGGAAGAAATATATTAGATAGTGAAAAATGACACATGGACCTTGGTAGCCATACTTGATGACAAGAATGTCATTAGAACAAAATGGGTTTTTAGAAATAAGATGAACGAAGAAGGAGAAGTGGTCAGAAACAAGGAAAGACTTGTTTGCAAAAGATACACATAAGAAGAAGCCATAGATTATGGAGAAAATTTTAAACCAGTAACTAGACTAGAAGGAGTTAGAATACTCTTAGCATTTGTAGAACACAAGAACTTAAAGCTATGCCTAATGGATGTGAAGTCAGAGTTCTTAAATGGGGTTTTGGAGGAAAACATCTACATAGAAAAACCTAAAGGTTTTGGAAATAAACAAGGAAAGAATTACATATGTATTCTAAGAAAATCCATGTATAGACTTAGATAGGAACCTAGAGTGTGGTATGAGAAACTGCACTCATACTTGAAGAAAACTAGGTTCATAAGAAACAGTGACAACTACAATTTGTATATAAAATAAGAAAAAAGAGTTCTTCTAATCATAGAAATCTTTGTGGATGACATCATATTTCGAGGGGATTATAAGTTGAGTGATGGTTTTACAAAATCCATGATGAATGAGTTTGAGATGTCCATGATCAAGGAGATAAACTTTTTTATTGGACTTCAAATATTCATGTTAAAAGGAGGAATCTTAATAAGATAGACTAAGTATGTGAAGGACATACTTACAACATTCGACATGGAGGAAATAAAATTGGTAAGTACCTCAATGGTGACAAGTTGAAATTTATCAAAAGAAGATGAAAGCCCTAAAATGAATGAGATGATATACCAGTCCATGATTGGTAAATTGCAACACATGGCACATATCAGACCAAACATTGCACAAGTAGTTGAAATAGTGGCTAGATTTTTGGCCAACCCAAAGGAATTACACATGGTAGATTTGAAGAGAATCTTCGAATATTTGAAGGGTACTGAAGAATATAGCCTATGATATCCTCACAAAGGTACTTTTTAACTTATAATTTTAGTAATGTAGATTGGATGGGGAATATAGATGAAAAAAAGAGCACAATTGGTGGTGCATTATTTCTTGGAGGAAGACTAGTAGCATGGACCAACAAGAAGTAGAATTGCATATCACATTCAACAACTAAAGAAGAATATGTTGTTTTAGTGTTGAGTTGCACTCGAGTTGTCTGGATCCAACAACTTCTTGAAGTAATTTAAGATAAAATAGAGGAATTAGTAGTTATCAAATATGATAACACTAGTGCAATAAATATATCCAAAAATATAGTTATACACTCAAAAACTAAGCATGTATCCATAAAGTACCACTTTTATGAGAGAAAAGGTGCAAGAAAAAGAGGTCAGGTTGGAATACATACCAACCAAGGAACAACTAGAAGATATCTTCATGAAGCCTCTTCAAAAGGATATGTTTACCCCTAGCCAATTTGAAATAAAGCCATGATTATGTGGCCATCAATCCACAATCAAAAGTGAAGAAATCTAAATGTGGATTTGTACGAATGAGGGACTCCTCCATAGGGAAGTAGTCAAGGACAAGAACCATAACTAATAGTCTCCTTTCACATTCTTGCAAAAGGGGGAGAAGTTGAGGAAAGATTAAGGAAATAAGAAATAAGTGAGAAAAGAATAAAAAATTGAGAAAAGTTGAACATGATCAAATGTATAAAAGTGCACTATATCAAGGGGAGACAATGAAATAAGGAAAGAAGAGGACGAGTATGAAAAAATTGAATAAGTAATTCCATCGATGCCAAATTAGGAGATTGTTGGCCTAAGTGTTGAAGATTGATCGGTAAAGAAGATTGATAGACTTAGTCATTAAAGGTTCCATAATTGTTGGCATTGGTTACAAAGAAAATAGGACTAGTAGAAAGGTACAATTGGTAAGGCACTGCAATGTGCAACTCTAAGTCACACAAGAAAAGAAGATATGGGAGCCCAAGAAAGGAAAATACAAAGGTGATCCACTTAGACAAATGATGCTAAGTGGAGACTGCATGCAAAAAAAACAACTAAGAGGTAGAAACAAGTGAACAAATCAGCAAGTAGAGGGTAATAGTGCAACCTATGTCACATTTAATGGAGATCAAGGAACAAATGAAAGAATTTGACTAAAGGATTTATAAATGACTGTTAGATCAACTTTGATTGAAGGATTTTAACTGATAAAATGGTTAGAAAGTAGCAACATGTTGATCTAATAAATACAACTCACTTTGAAAATATAGATCATAATGTATCTCATCTAGTGATTCACTAACTAGCCTCCATTCATATCTATGTCATTAATTATATTTGAAAGCCTTCATGAAATCACACTTTACCTCTTCTTAGTTCTTCATAGCCTTGTTCTTAAGTTACCCAATGAAAAAAATCAACAACTGTTAACTTTTCTAGGTTATCCTTGTGCCTCCTTAAATAGGTGGCTTTGATCTTTTGTCATTTAAGCATCACTATTGATCTTAGGGTTAGGTCAGATTCACCAGATCCTTCCATCATTTCATTTCCTCCTTGTCCTTCTAGATACTTCTCAAAAATTATCTATGAATCCATGCCTAGGAATGCTCAAACATAATTTATCATGCATTAAATGCTTTATCTCATCAATACTTATCTTTCACACGCTTTGACAAATCCAAAACTTCAAATATGTTAGTTAGGAATCTAAATTCCTTCACAAACCATCAAATGCTATCACTTGGTCAATATTGTATTCCTTGGCCTTAGTCATCACTAGACAATTTGGTCAATACCAACCATATTTCTTGACATACTCTATCTTCTTTTATAATTGGTCAACACTATATTTTCTTAGCTTCTATTGTCACTTGGTTGACATTAGAATAGATCATACTTAACTATAAGTTCATTAATCTTTTTCTATGTTGGTCGGTTTAACCTATGCATTTGGTCTTCCTTTGATAATCTCTACTAGACTTCAATTTAACTATCTTCTCCACTTAGTGTAATGATTAAAAAACATATTATCTTGTAAATGTGCCAACTAATCAAGTTCCCATTTTAGTTCCACATAACTCAACCTTTCTACCAAGCCTTCTTTTTATTTCTTCTTTTCAAATCCTCTTCATCAATCAAATGATATGGAACTCTACTTAGGTAGAAAATGTCTCACCAATAAGGTTTGACATCAATGATAGCATAACAATTGCTCCAGTTGTGGTTTCCAACAATCTCTCTTTCTAACATTGATGGCAAAACCTCAAGTTACCATGCAACCAAAAAAATCATTTGAATATCCCATTTGACTTGCTTCTTTTAACTCCCTCTGTGTTCAATAAAATATCTTTATTAATATCCTTAGTTTCATTTTAATTCTCATCTCATAATTCAACAATCTCCCTGATTTCATCTTATAGTTTTATTCTAATTTCCTTTATATGCCAATTGTACAAACAATTGTATCAAATTCTTCTATCATATCAAAACATCATCTCTCTTGTTCACACTCTCCCTCATTCATGTACAATTTCTCCCTTTACTCATGCTTCCCATGGTAACAACATAAATCCTCCCTCTTTGAAAATAATGCCAAAGATACCTTAATATATCTCATACATCTTTATCATGTAGATAACTCATCATCTCTCTGAACTAGATTCTCCATCTATCATCTTTCTTATGATTGGTTCAACATCTTAGCTCTTCATAGATTTAGGTAGCTCCTAAAGTGTGTCTTCTTGCATCAAGTTGTAAAATATTATAATCAAAATGTTTGACACACTGCTCCATCTTTAGCTTAAGTAGTCTCATTTAGGGGAACCACCCCTAATTTTCCTCTAAGATATTCATGAGCATACTTAGGTAAAGCTTTTGTGAAAATACTAGTTATTTGTTCTTTTGTATTCACATACTCCAATCTTACTTCTTTGTCTTGTATCAACTCCCTCAAGTAATGATATTTGATATCAATGTGCCTGGTCTTGGTGTACATCGCTAGATTCTTAGATATGTTTATAGCACTTGTATTATCTAGAATATGACAACAGGTTCATTTATCTCTTCCTTCATTCCTTTCAAAAATTTATTGATCCACACTATGTTAGAACAATTAATTGTTGTTGCTATATATTTAACTTATGTTTTATATTGAGAAATGCAATTTTTTTTCTTGGTTATCCATGAAACCAATCTCTTTCCTAGAAAGAAATCTCACCACTTGTGCTCTTTCTATCATCAACATTTGTAGCCAAATTTGCATCAGTCTACACTTTCAGTTTAAACTTTTCTTTTTTTGTGTGACACTATCCATAGTCCTTTGTTCCTTTTAGGTATCTCAACATCCATTTTATAACCAACATGTGATTCTCCTTAGGATTTTCAAATGATCTAGCAACAATCCTAATTGCTAATGTAGCATCTAGTCTACTATGAACAACATATTGCATCTTTCCTTATCATTAATCTATACAAGGTTTGATTCACATATGGAGTATCATCACTCTTTGAAAGTTTATGCCCAATTGCCATAGTTGTACTAAGTAGTATTGAGTCTTCCATTCCAAAGGTCTTCAATATCTCCTTAATGTACTTAGATTGTGTATTGTATATACCCTTCTTCATTTGATACACTTGGAACCCAACAAAGAATTTGATCTCTCCAAACATAAACATCTCAAACTCTTTCTTCATTTCATATTTAACAAATGATTTGCATAATGATTCGTGTCCTCCAAATATGGTATCATCCACAAATATCTCAGCTAACAATTTCCCTTTTACAAATTTAATCTTCATGTATAGATTACCATTATCATTGGGCCTTGCAAAACCAATGTTCACCAAATATGTGTGAACCTTCCAGACCATGCTATAGGATCTTGTTTCTACAATTCTTTGTGTAGCTTACATACCATATTCCTCTTTCTTAGATTAAAAAATCCTTTAGGTTGTTCAATAGAGACTTCTTCCTTCAGTATTCCATTCATAAATGAAAATTTGACATCCATTTGATACATTTTGAATCCTTTGTAAGAAACATATGCAAGAAATATTCTCACTACCTATCAAATGATGTCACTTGGTCAATATTGTGTTCCTCAACCTTAGTCATCACTAAACAAATCAATTATTACTAATTGTCTTGCTTGACATACTCTATCTTTTTTAATACTAGGTCAATGTTATATTATCTTGGCTTCTATTGTCACTTGGTTGACACTAGAATAACTCAGCTTGAACTATAAGTTCCTTAATCTTCTACTCTATTACTTCGTTTAGCCTATGCATTTTGTCTTCCATTGATCATCTCTACAAGGCTTCAATTCAACTATCTTCTCTACTTACTATAATGATTAAACAACACATTATCTTGTTAATATGCCAACTAATCAAGTTCCCATTATAGTTCCACATAACTCAACTTTCTAATAGGTCTTCTTTTCAAATCCTCTTCATCAACTAAATGATATGGCACTCTACTCAGGTAGTAATTATCTCACTAGTAAGGCTTGACATCAATGAAAATATAACAATCATAATGATTATGGTTTCCAACAAGGTTATCCTTCAAATGGTTTTTGTACCAAAGAGATGCTAGGAGAGGTTTCCAAGATAGAACAACACAAAGATGTCATGTTCAAGATCTAGAAGAGCCAAGCACACTAGTGATCAAAGTATGAAGATTGGAGAGATTACATAGCCAAGAAGAGTTGGAGCATAGTTAAAGATTGATCAAAAGAGACAACCAAAGATCTATATAAAGATAAGTTTTGTAGTGCCTGCCCTTGTTTACATTTTTTTTGGACATATTGTTGCTATTATTGTCAGACTATGTTAGACTAGTTTTATGATGATGGTTAGTAGCATTGTTTTGAGACTATCAAATATTATGCTATGGATTAGGTTGATGTATGATGAGATTATTTAGACTCTACATTTCATTTATGCATGATGATTATTACATTGCTTTTAGATATTGATGATGATTAGTTAGATGGTTTATTATCGCATGTGTTTTCTTATGGATACTTACCCCATACTTGCATGTGTATGGTGTGCATGTTTGTTCTTATGTATGATGTTTCTGATGTGGTTAAGGAAGGGAGTCATAGTCACCTACTAGTCGGGATCTACATGATGCACCACTTCCTACCATTGCCTGTTTAGTTAGCATATATATATATATATATATTGTATGTACATGCATGGTTTTTATGCAGGTTGCAGGTACCGGGTATCGACTTCCCTAAATTGCCAGGATGAGCATACCTTATCGCACTGTCTCAATGGTAAGAGAGGGGAGATAAATTCTCAAGTCCAAATCCTAAACCCCTAAACAATTTGTCCTAGTGAGGTAGGACAAGTATCTAGATATTTTACCTTTCGAATGTGTCGGATGACATAATTCATGATTTTTAACCCTTTAGACTAATTTTGTATGGATTGTTCTATGATGGGTTTTCATATCTTATCTTGGAGGTCTATGGTGAATTTTCTATTAATTAAGTCTTAAATAAATAGATTTAATTAATAAATTAATTATTTGGGAAAAATTAATATAATATCATGATCTTTTGATATTTTGATTTTAATTAATTAAATGGAAATTAATTGAGAAAAGAATTAAATAAAAGAAATTAGAAATTAAAATTAATAATAATAATAATAAAATAATAATAATAGAAAAGATAAAAGAATTAAAATAAAAGTTATAAACTTGCCTAGGAGTAAACGCACCGTTGATTGCACATATGTCAACAGCACAGGAGTTAGTGCACAAATTAAGCACATGGTTTCTACAACCTTAAGACTCATTTAGAAGGTTGGAAAAGACTCATGCTTATTTTTCAACACCTTCTGGTTGTTTCTAGAGACATTCTAGGTGCTTCCTAAGACTTCTTTATATTCAAGCACTCCTAGAAGCTTAGGGAGCGCGTTTGGAGAACCCAGGAATGTTGGAGAAGGAAGGAGCTTGCTCTGCGAAATTCTAAGGAGAAGTGATTTAGCATCAGTGTCTAGATAGACACTCATGATTTTTGCATATGTCATTTTCACTTCTCGCACTTCTTGTCTTCTTCGTATCTTCTGAATGCTTTCTGAGGATTTTCATATCTTGGGTTAT
Source organism: Cupressus sempervirens (assembly GCA_028749045.1). Taxonomy (NCBI): domain Eukaryota; kingdom Viridiplantae; phylum Streptophyta; class Pinopsida; order Cupressales; family Cupressaceae; genus Cupressus; species Cupressus sempervirens. The sequence continues at coordinate 1,008,598,157 of CM053785.1, read as the reverse complement.
ATGCATTTTGTCATGAATAGTTAAATTCTATACAAGGAAATTTTCCTATGCGTAGATCTGAGGAAACTATGGGGCTTGGGTTTTTAGATGTGTATGGATAAACCTAGTAGATGGATGAATGGATAAATTTAGAAAAAAAAATATTTTATTAAGGAGAAACTGATGAATACACAACCCAAGCACCGAATGGACACAATAGGAAAAGGGAAATTGTATTAGCTATGAAAATAAGTTAGTACATTCAGTACAGATAAAATAGACTTCATAACATGCCCTAAGGGCTTACAATAACATAAATCTAGAGATAATTTCTCCTTTCAATACCTCCTCTCAAACTCCACTCTGAACTGCCTTTTACAATGCCAGAAATGTCCTTAAATAGACCTCGGAGGGTTAAGGACTAGGAATACATTCTAGAAAGTGCTAGTAGGCATCCACCGACCAAGTAGAAGGCTCCAGAAGCTGTGTTAGAAGTTGGTGCAAATCTAGAAGAATCCAAAAATAGTAACTGAACTTTCGGGAGGCATAACTTTTGAACCGTAGCTCTGATTGATGAACCATTTACATTTTCAGAAAGCTCTCGAAATGCTCTATAGCCCTATGGATAGGCTTCACCCATCCCCCATTTTTTGGCCCTTTTCAAGGTCATTTAATGCCCCTAACCTAACTTTGAAGCATTTTTAGGAGGTCTCCAAAACTTAAAAAACTGCGATAACTTTCAAACCGTGGGGCCTTTTGACCTGATTCTTTTTCTGGAATGCTCTAAATTACAATTACATTCATCTGGCCAATTTACACCTCCTAGTTCACCAAAATGATGGCTCAATTACATACTCCCATTTTTTTGGCATTTACAAGTATCCCAAGGTGTTCAAATACTCTATCCTAGAACACTGATAGTGGAACTGTGAGAGTTAGAACCTTTATTTGACCCAAATGGGTATTCAGAAATGAAAACACATGAAACAAAAACTAAGTCTAAGTACATTTTTTTTGGGTGACACAGGATTGCCCATATACCTCTGGATGCTCCTGAATCAGAAACCTTAATTTATATAATTGAGAAGCCCTAGTTGTTTAAAAAATTATGTTTATATTCACAAACTTTATTACAATTGTTCTTTTATAAATATGTGTTTAAAAATTTATATACATATATATATATATATATATATATATATATATATATATATATATATATATATATATATATGTATATGTATATGTATATGTATATGTATATGTATATGTATATGTATATGTATATGTATATGTATATGTATATGTATATGTATATGTATATGTATATGTATATGTATATGTATATGTATATGTATATGTATATGTATATGTATATGTATATGTATATGTATATGTATATGTATATGTATATGTATATGTATATGTATATGTATATGTATATGTATATACATATACATATACATATACATACACACACACACACACACACACACACACACACACACACACACACACATATATATATAATGACAAGTCGCAGATGTTTTAATAAAATTTATTTTGGAAGCGCGTATGCAAAAAACACTATTGAACGCTTTTATATTAAAAAAAAAGAAAAATGTAATGGGGAGGGGGGCAGGGGTTCAATCCCACCACACCCTTTGTATTAACATGCGCTGGCCTAACGGTACACTGATGCAGTCATACCTGTGACTATGATTGCAAGGCCGACTACGGTAGTGGCCGTCAGTGCACGGCACTGCTGTACTCGATGGTGGCAGTGGCTTTAAAAGCCTGCACCGAACTCCAAAATCGCAGTACATTGTTTTATTAATATATCATTTTACAATATGATTTATATTTGATTCGACAATCAATGGTATTTCAAATTTTTAATAATTATTATATTATAAGGTTTTTATATTGTGAGTTTCATTAATATATATATATATATATGTATGTATGTATGTATGTATGTATGTATGTATAGGTATTAAATATATTAAATATGTGATTTAATAATAAATATAATATTATATATATATATATATATATATATATATATATATATGTTTGACTTTAACATTGTTACTTTATAAATATTTATGTTGAATTTGAAATGTCGATTTAATAATAATTGGTCAATTATTGTTAACCGAAAAGAGATATTGAATTATTAATTTGAATATTAAGGGATTAGAAAATGGTTGATTTTTAATATTTATTTTATTTAATGTATATTAAATACTATTTAATATATATTAAATAATTAAGAGATGGTAATTTATATTATGTTAATAATAGTTGTTTAATGATGATTATTATAATGATTTATAATTAAGAGACTTAAATTTTAATGATATTGGATTTAATTAAGTATTATTAAAATGATAAGGAGTCATTGTTATATTATAACATTGTTATAACATTGCTATGATTTGAATTATTATGTTATTATTAATACGTTATGTATTATTAAATAATTTATTGATATACCTGGATTGTGCTAAGAGCTAGATAAATATTAACTAATGAAGTTTATGTAAGGTATCTCTAGATCGATTAATAATAGTTTTGATGAGTTTATTATTTATTAATGTTTGTGGGTCTAACAAATTATTAATAAATAATAGTATAAATGGTCTAAATAGTTATCAATTAATCTGATTAAAGTTAACTTAGTGGAGATTAATTAATGATTGAAGTTTTGTAAAAGATATTAATCAATTTGGATTGGTTAATAATTGAAGGGGAATAATTAATTAATTTATCAATCAACATACATAGGAGGAATTTATTTGAGATATTAATATTTGGTATTGGGGATTTATTTTAACTTGTTATTATTAAACTATTAATTTGAACATTGATGAAATGAAACATGGTTGACTCTTAATGTACAAAATTATCATCAGCTGATAATCATGTAGTTATTGACATAGCTATTAGTTAATTTAATCGTAGAATTTATTAAATTAATTGATAATAGAGTTTTAATTATTTAATTGATAATAATGAATTCAGGGAATTTGTGGGTCACTTAATTGAAAGGTGATAAATCTTAATCTTAAAATTCAAATATTGGGAGATGTTTTTAGGGAAATTGATTGTTGACATTAATTTTGAGGAAGAATGCAAATGTTATAGACAAGTAATTATCTTCGAATTATTTTAGGAAATTGTTTTAAAATAATAGGGGGATAAATCTATGCTTAATTCAAACAAACAATGGGTCAACTTGTGGATTAAACGAAGAATTTTATACACTTGAAACATATTTGAAAACAAAAACTGAAACCCCATACTTAATTCAACTATGTAATTTAGTAAACCAAAACATGTGCTCGCATTGTGTTTTCTCTATGCTTTTGTTTTGGGTTCTTGGGTTGACTAGTGTTGACCAGTTATAGGACATCTACCAGAGGCTCGAGGGTTATGATTGTGATGTCATGATGATGTCTTTTAATTCCAATCTTTATAAACCCAACCATGGTTATGTGATAGTGTACTCTATGAGATGTTTGTATTTACTAGTTGTTATTTCTTTCCAGTCTTCTTGTGAGAAGTTGAGATTCATATGTATGAGACACTTGATTTAACCATTTTGAGTCATCGATCAATTATACTTGGGTTATTATCCTCTCATTTGATGGAATTGAAATTGTTTATCTGATCTTGATGATGTCATGTTGTAACATGTTTTGACTCAACCATTTTGGAGTCTTCGATCAGTATTACTTGAGATACTTTTGGTTGCTTATTAGAACCAATGATTATTGTGATTATCAAGGATACCTTCAGTTGCCAATAGAGAACTATTGTGTTCGCGATTATCTATGGATTTTTATCAGTTGACTCATGGAGATTTGATGTTTATATTATGGATTATCTTTTGGTATTTTGTGATTTATGATTCCATGAGCTTAGGGTAGGTTATCTACTTGTAGTGATGGGAAGCAGCTTGCAATGGGGGTTAGGGCCCTAAGAGGCTACCAAGGTAACTCATTGTAAGTTGTCTTAATAAGTGAAAACATTCACACCTAATACTGACTTAATGAACCTAAAAAGATAATTGTTTTGTTCTTGCCCATGCCTCGAGTGCTAGTATAGACTAGGATGGGAGTATAGAGAACACTTGGTTGCGACCTTGCATTTTGTAGTATGCCTCATCTATATGAGAGGATACTAGTGGCCGCATAGGGATCACTAGGGGGTTGGGGTCTATTGGGAGACTACCAGGGTAACTCTAGCGTGATCCATGCGATGACACTTTCTCACTTGCATAGTAGGTTTCCTACATGTCCTTGTGGTGCCTCTAGGATTAGATGTCAATTTTTTTATTGGAACCCTTGAGTTAGTATACTTTTAGGATTCCTGGACTTAGAGAGTATTATGCTATGTGATTTTGATAGCCTGTTTGGGACTTGAGATTATCTCCTCAGCGCGGTGGGAGTGGACCATTTAGGTTCCACGTAGTTGGGTGGTAGTGCTATTTCTCTCTTATCATTTGAGATCCATTTGAGACACTGTGGCTGATGCATTCTCTTGTTGGCATCTATCTTCTGTTCATGGATTATGATGGTGGACATGTATCCTTACATTGATGATTTGCATATGTTAGATGATGTTATCTTATGCTTTATTTTGCATGTTACATTACTTTATGCATATGAAGTAGTATGTTTTTAGGAGTGACATTCCTATTTGATAATATCGATGATCTCTTTGATGATTTGGAATGTTATGCATGGAGGGATAGCTAGGACCCATGATGGGCTAATGATGCTATTAACGGTTGGGAGGAATTGTGCACTTAGTTAGTTATGTTTGATGATTTATGGTTATCTTTTAAGATGAATGTTATATCTTTTATGATGATGATGTATCATGTATGATATATGGTTTCATTTATGTTATTGCATCATGGATTAGATTTAGAAGGATGATGTACTTTATTTCACATATGTATATTCTTTTAAGCCTTTCATACCCTGTGGCATGTACAGTGGATGATTGAGCAATCAGAAATGTAATTTATGAACATTGGACTTTTAGTTATTATTTCATGTGGATGTAGTATTAGATGGATCATTAGTATTAGTTTATTTAGATGTAATTCAACATTAAGGGATCCTTAAAGAATGTAACCTGTTATGTATGTTTATGTTACTTTCACTTGAATTGTTCCTATTGCTTCCGTTATCATGTGTATGATGTAGATGGTTTAACTTTCATGTTCAAAAAAAAAAAAAAAATGCTACCAAAATTAGTGAAACTTTAGGTTAATTCTTTGGATCCCTTGGCGGGGTGTTACAAGTTCAATAGCTAATTTATTAGATCACTTCCCTATTGTTTACTTATCTTTGTAATAGAAAATCTTGACAAGACTGGACGTTAGCAAGTTCTTTATAAAGATCACATAACAAGGTGACACATTAACTAGTGTTCTATTCTAGTCAGTCTTAGCTTTGGGCCTGTATCCTATCATACAAGTATTTACCTAGTGTTGAACCTTCAAATATTTCTAAGTTTTCTCTTGAGGAAAGAGGCTCTATGGTGTGGAATACCCTCAATATTGATACTCACCTGATGAAGAGAAGTCTATTTTGGATTTGTACCAGAGGCATTGAGGCTCTATTTTGGAGTGACTATTAGAATGAGCATCCTCCTCTCTTATCCTCTCATTTGCACTTGTAGTCTCTTTGTGATTTTTTCCTTTCTGCTAGATGGAATAAGGTGGCTCATTATAAGGAGACTTACAACCTAAGCCTTGTTGTGGGTTACAGATGGCAGAATTCTTTGATTTGCCACTAGATGGCTCTCTAGGGGATCAATTGGAACTATCTCAAATATTGGCTTCTAGGAAGTGCATCTCTCTGTAGGAACCTGATGTTTTGTCTTGGGGAGGTGTTTCTTCTAGCATGTATTATATTTCTTTAGGGTACCTTGTGCTCACTAAGAAACTTTTGGCAAGGTGGAGGTCTTATGGTGGAAGAAAGTTTGGAATAGTTTTTCATGGCCTAAGTGTAACTTTTTCCTTTGGATTTTGGTTTACAATCATTGCCTTACTTGGGAGAATCTTTGCAAGAGAGGCTTCTAGGGGCCTTTAGTGTTTTAAGCCACAATAGTGAAGAGACTATTTCTCAACTTTTTTCCAGTGCCCCTTTGCCAAAAAAATTTTGCACTTCTAATGGAGTATGTAGGGATGCACATGCTAGCATGTTTCCTCCTTGTCTGAATTTTGGGTCCATTTGGGTCATCCCCCTTCCAAGACTTCTTTTCTTCTTTCTTGGACTATTGGCCCTTCCCTTATTTTATGGCATGTTTAGCTTGAGAGGAATAGGAGGATCTTTCATGATGTGTAGTTTGAGATCAGGCACCTATGGGGCAAAATCATTAATTCTCTTCATGAAACACTTCTAGCTAAACGTGACATTGGTGGAGGTTTGGATCCTAGAGATGTTAGTATTTACTCATGCATTTCCTTTCCTCTTTGGAGAAACACTCCCTTGGTCCCCCACATCTACTCTGGGAATAGAGCTAGGTAGCATTGGACTCCTCCCAGGGTTGGAGTTCTTAAAATCAACATTGATGGTTCCTCTCGGGGAAATCTTGGTCCGGCTGGTATTGGGGGAGTTGGGCATGACAGTTCTGGTGATATTCAATTTTTTTTTTCTATATACAAGGGTTACCATACTAATAACCTCATGGAAGCCCTGGCTATCTTAGTTGCAATGGAATAGTACTGTCAACATGGCTAGAGAAGAATTATCTATGAGACTGACTTGCAAGTGGTTGTGAATTTATTGAATGGAAGGAACCTTGTGCATGTGGATTAGCATTTGGCTATGGTTATTTATTAGATCACTCAGTTTTTCAACTCTTTGGATTTTGTGTCTTTTATACATATCCCTCGTGAGTGGAATAGTGTGGCTAATTGTTTGGCTAAATGGGCCTCCAAGCATGGACCGTCTTGGAACATTATTGATCATAGGATGCTTCCCCTTGATTTATCTCTGATGTTGGATCAACTTGTGGACTATGATAAAGCTTTGTAGTTCTCTTTGTTTCTTCTTTTGTTATGATCTCTTTAGTATTCAATAAAAATTTTACCCCTCTTTTAGTTTAACTTGTGTTCTAAAGTCCTTTAACCACATTGCTCTTAATAGAGAAATATATTAACATATATTATCCAAATTCCCTAACAAGGTGGCACCTTATAGTATCATATTAATCCTTTAACATGAATAATATCTTAATCAAGCACAATTTAAAAGAGTGCAAATTTGTGAGGATCAACTCACATGTTGTAGTCTTTACCCTAGCTAGCTTTCCATGAGATAAATATTGTGCTATGTTTTTCTATTTTCATGTGATACATTTTTCTTGGCCCTAACCAATTGAGCTATAGCCTACACTAACCCATAAATAGAAGTCAATTGTGTTTCAAAGTAAAAAGTCAAACTTAGTGGGTATATTGATTCAACTCTAGCCCCCTTTCTTAATATACTCATCTATAGTTGGGACTAATAAACTAAAGATAGTTTATGCCAGTATGATAGAACCTCTTTTCTATTAGAGAATGCAAACAATAACAAAACATTATTCTTTTTTTTTACTACAACATAACTGATATCACAAATGGTAACAATAAATCAAGTTTTAGCTTCAACTACAACACAATAAATATCACCAATTTATCAAAAAACTAATAGGAAAATTAAAGTAGTAACCAAAATAGTAACATAAACACCCAACAAAACATTTAACATCACGGAAAAGTTGCATGTAGACTAGAATTGTATTAGACTATAAAACATCCATGGACTATAGAACTAAACAATAAACTCAACAACATCACAAAAAAAGAACTAAATATAAATAGAAACTCTACACCACCCTTGTAATAGTATCCAAAATATAACTAAAATAGTGTACATGAACTCCACACCACAACTCTAATACTATCCATAACTCAACAAAAATTCTTGTGTATTTAAGAATATCTTCCAAACCAAGGTAATTCCACATGTGGAATATTTAAACCATATACCAAAAGGAACTTCCAACATAATTTATAATATCCACATCATTATGAGAAAGTTAGAATACACCCAAAAACAAGATAGACAAGGTATCAAAATGTCAGTTAATACATCATCAATGCTCTAGCATCTTCTTCATCTTTTCACCAACACTTCATCCTTCTAAAAAGTCTAACATAAATTCAAATCAACATGATATATTTGAAAAAATCCCCCCACCCCCTTATCATTGATGGAAACATAAATACCATACCTTACTTATTTTTCCTCTATGACAATTTTCATCTATCTAGGAAACAAAAGATAAAGCTTTAAGTTTCCCCATGGAAATATGTACTAGACATATATAATTCTTTGAAATGTTTTCATCATTTTAAATGGATAATATGACATATTCCAACTATAGAAAAATAAGTAATTGGATCTTTTATAATAAGATCAACTTGGTACCCAATAGAGAAGGGGAGAATAATTATTTTTCCTTTAATTCTCCCACTTAACTTAGATATGTCTTTGAATTAGAAAACAAAATCAATGCCAGTATAGTCCATCCTCAAAATATCCTTCTCTTACTTGACTCCTTTACCTTGAACTTATGGATCTCCTCCTTTACTATAAGTATAGTATTTTTTTTTATCAATTCTTATTATGTATAACTTTCAAATGTGATTAGATCTATATATTTGTAACATATTAAACTACCTTATGGTGTCCCTCCATTTAATTTTTTTTTACTTCTTCCAACATTCCTATTTATCTTTCACTCAACAACTTTGTGTCCACAATAACAAGTATATTAACTTTCATTGAATATTATGGCACTTTTGAAAAGATTATCATCTATGTTGCTTTATGGTGACTAATAAAAAAAGGTATTGTCACTCTCCATGTATTTTGTGGCTCAGGGAAATGACTAAAAAATTTGAGGTTAATTCATCAAGAATTTTCCTAGGTTGACTTGTCAAGTATTTTTAGGGCTTAATTGTTAATTGACACTAGTAAACCACCTAAATAGCTATAAATAAGTCACAATATAATGTAAAGTGTATTAAACTATATTTTCTCTTCATTGGATAATAATATTGGACTCTCTATTTGGTGGATGGGTGATCATCATTAAATATTTGTCTCTTTTGTTATCCTTATGTGTGTTTTATTTCTTTTCATTATTTTGTATCTTCTAGCCCTAACAATCTACATATGCACTCTTCTTTTTTTACTCCTACACTTAGCTACCACATGCACACACTTATTGCTAAAATAACATCTTTTACTAACTAATTGATTTCTAACATGACTTATAACTTCATTAGCTCCATGATCGTACTCGTTACATGAAAAATATTTTTTTAAACCAAATTTGAGAAACACCTAATTTACATAGAAGGGAACTCCTTAAATCCATTCTTTTTTGAGCTAAATTAAATATTCCTTTCCAATATATAGTTTTCCCTAGGTCCACTTCTTTTTTCTTTGTTTATTCTTCTAAACATCCATCCCTATTATCATCTTTTTTCCTTTAAAGTTTTCAATCTATTATTTTTCACCTTTTACCTTATCCTTTGACTTATATACTTCTTATTCAAATAAAAAACAAATTTCTTTGTGTCCATCCTAGTCAATTTGATACTCTTCAATGTTTATTTCCTTTTTCCTCTTTAACCATATTTTTCCAAACCTTAACTTTGGTTTCCATCCTTCCAAATTTACCTTCGGGTTTTCATACTTGTGTCATCAAAAAATTACTTTGATCATTATTTCTTATGTAGTAAAAATCTCCATTTTCTCTAAAATGTTTAACAACTAGTCTCCCAATATTTCCTTTTTCGATATCACATTTGAATGTAGAGGTAACTTCATAAAATTTACTACACATCTAACTAGCACTTACAAATTTATGTCTCAAATATTTTACTTAATAGAACCATCAATTGACATGCTTCATATCCAAGTTATAGAGGCAACTTCTTCTCCTACAAATCATATAGATCCTCCATCATACTTTTCAAGATTGATATACATCTTATCTCATGTCATATGGTTCCAATTTAGCATAAAATGCAATCTATTTGAAGTATTAATTGGAAACCAAGATACTAAGAAGGAGGGGGTGGGGGTGAATAAGGATCTATAATGCTTTAACTTTTTTCACAATACTTGTGCATTCACCACTTTTACCATCTTATGTCCAATTTCTTATGCATGCATAACTTATAAAATCAAACTATAATAGCATATAGATCTAGTATATTAATCACATGCATGAAAATTAATCACATGACACAAATATTTTGGTTACCTAGAAACACTTTAGAATGAAGGTAAAATTAGGGTGGGGATGACACCCACAAATCTTCACTGCTGTAGTAATAAAGTTAACCCATTAGGGTTACAATGTTTGACCATATCCAATGATCTACCTTATGAGGGGTCTACCCTATTAAAAGTTGTTGAGACTGATAGATCTCACCCTATTAGAGGATTTCACACTAACAAAAAAGTAAGGACTCTATTAGGAGATTTATAAAGATTTGTTATGAACACTCTATTAAGAGATTTACCTTGTCTCAATCTGTTAGAATTGATTCAGTACTTGATCCTCAATCTAATCTAATAAGTTGATTTTGGATCTCCTCTTTCCAATCTAATCTCTAATCTAATATACCTTTCTTGCTCTTCATTTCTTAACTAGGTCATTATCTCTATTAAAAAATAATAGAACTCTTTGCCTCTTCTTCAATGTTCACACATTCACACTTTAATCATATGAATAGCCTATTCACTCCTTTGTATCCTCATATGCTTGACCATACAAAACTAGTTCAAGTTCTTCCCTATTTAAATATTTCATAAAGAGTTTTCTAGATGCTTCCTTGTTTCACCTCTCCATCTAATTTTTTCATCACAAAACATAGGGATCTATGATCTACATCATAAAATGCATAAAAATATTTATAAAAAACTCTAAAAGTATTAAATATCATGTCCATGTCAAACTATAATGGTTTACCTCAAATTTTGCATCATTCCTAACTTGAATGTAAATTCCACATTGCTTGGCACTCACTGTATATGATTCTAACACTCTGTCTTTACTATGTTTGGCACCTTCTGTGTAACTTGTCTTCAATGTGATTTAACTACTTGGTTAATATTTAGACTCAACAACCATAAACTTTCTCAATTCCTAAAGAGCTTGGTATATACATTTTTATATACAAGTCTATCTCATGACTCAGTCTATATAGAGTAGCTCGATCATAGTGATGACCTTCTGACTTTTCCTAGTATATGAATAAGTGTTTGACACTAATAGACAACAAAAATTAGAGATATTGATAATATCCCCCTTTGACATTAGTGGAAAAATCACTTTTTCATGATTACATTGTTACAATACTAATATGAGTACTCCCCCTAAGCCCATAACTTAGTTCAAAAATAGAACTAAAGAACTTTAACTTATGTCAAAGAAAAAAATAATTCACATGACTCTAATTGCCTTCTAAACTCCAAACTCTTTTGATCATCATTGAATTCATCTTGTTCTTCTTTTCTTTCTTTCTCCTCTTTTCTTATTTTCTCCACTCAAAATATGTAATCATAATTACATTCACCCTTGCTTTTGCTACTTATGTCTACTAATGGGTTTGAATGGGTGGAATCAAACCATGTTTTTCAATAAAAAGGTTTTTGTACTTGGTTGATCATAGAAAGTGTCTAATCCCAAGTGGTTCTTGTTGATTCCAAAATGTGATTTTGCAACTATAACCTAGCTGCCAAATCAATTAGACTATTAGCCACTGAAAGATTATGATCTTCTTTGATAAGATTTTGAGATGATTTGATTTCTCTCTGCATAACCTCTAGGTGAGGTATCAACTTTGACTGAATGGAGATCAATTGTGATCTCATTCTATTGTCAACTACCTGAAGCTAAGACAATTTTCCTTGAGCATTCAATAACTTATTACAGTGTCAAGAGCTAGATTCAGTTGGCTGCAAAATAGTGTTTCTTTTTGTCTTCATATCAGCTTGAATCTACTACATGTTTTCCTAAAGATTAATAGTGAATCTTCGCACATTACATAAATATTGTACAAGTATTGTACTTTCTAAATAAGTTTTGTTGTGTTTTGTACACATTCTTGCAATTGAACTTTTTGTTAAGCAATAGTTGTAAAAAAACTTTGTCTACAACCTTATTCTCAAATTTCTTTGTAGACCAATCCATAAATTTTGTAATTGGATTCTATATCTCGAACATTTATTTTTTCAACAATATTTAACATCGTGGAATACTTGTTTTTGTTGATGTTCTCTCCTTAGCTCTTCTTTCCTTTTCTTAGCCAAAATTTCTTGCATCAAAATTGTTTGCTCAAGAGTGAGACTTTCCAAATCCATTTGTGGTATCTCAATAACTTCATCCAGACTAACTTCAATATCTAGAGAGAGGTCATTTATTTCTCTCCTTGTGCAAGGTGTAGAAGTGTTGTTTCTTGGCATTGCTTTAGGAGATGGTGACAAGTTATCACCACTCGATCGTGTTTGTACATCAATCCTAGAGACAACAATAGTAGCAATTGGCATAGTCTTATTTTCCTCCTTATTTACCTCAATGTGTGGCTCTGACACATTTGGTCCTTCTTGACCTTTGGTAGGAATGTCTACACTAGTGTCCTTATCAGTTTCTTCTACCTCTTCCTCCTCCTTTTCTACATCTGAGACTGTGACTAGAGTATCAGGGGTGTTGGCATGAATTGGTGACATGCCTCCTTACGAACTCAGCATACCTAAACTCATTTCATCACTTTCAACATCTTCAATAGTAACTATCTAAATATCCTTTGTTACCTCTTTTTTTTATGATACCAAAAATGTTTTTCCAAAGAAACTCATTTTTTTGAATAACAACTTCAGTGTTATTTTTTAATATCGTGAAAATTCTATACTTACGAAAAAATATGTTCCTGTATTTCTCCAAAAATGTATCCTTTTGTTCTTGTGTTGAATAAGGCATAACCTTGGTTAATATGTTAGTTCTTATGTGATTCTCTTCTTTAGCCACCAGTTGCCACATCTTGTCAAGTCTATTGTACAAATCCATAGGTATCCTATTCTTTACTTCATTTGGAGCTAACTTCTAATTTTCCATCATATCTATCATGGCCTCATCAGGTTTTTTCTATCAGTATTATCCAATGTGTCATATTTCACAAATCTAAAGCTAGATAAAACTATAGATATTCTTATGTTTGCACATACCTCATCAATAGATTTTATTCTCCTTGTGGTTGGTCCTTTAACCAATCATCTTATTTTTGGTTGTGAACTTCTTGGTTCTATGGTCTCCATTTCTCTTGCTTGTCTTATAGATTTCTTGACACTAGTTGTTTCTCTAGTCCTTTGTTTGGTAGGTGATGGAGGAGAGAGGGGTGTCACTACTAGTTTCTTTGTGGTTCCTTTAGCCTTCTTTCTAGGTGGAGTGATAACAACTAGTGATTTACCCTTGACTCATTCTTCCTCTTCCTCATCACCATTACCCTTTTCTTCATCTTCACCAAGACCTTGTGTAATTTGCAGATGCTCCTTTCTCCTACCTTGGGTGCTTAGCTTTGCTTCTAGGTCTTCAATCATTTTCTTCCTTTTCTTTTCCTTGGAAATTATCTCGATATCTAATGTGATTATTTCATTAGCTTCTTCATATTTCCCAAAGGTTTTGCTTCATTTTCAACTTCTTCTTTCAATAATGCAACAATGTTTGCATTCACTATATCATTGTCAATTTAATAATCAAATGTTTTTTGTCATGCCTTTCTAGCATTCACTTCTTGCATATATGTGTTGTCTATGTCTACTAGGAAACATACATCATTATAATGTTTCATCGCCAACTCTTCTAGAACTCTAATCCTTATCCTGATTCTCTATCTAAATTCTTCAAAATATGTATCCATTCTCAAAATTTTCTTGTAATTGAGTTATGTACTCATTTTTTTGTCTTGTCACTGGTTTTCCTTGTTCCTAAATAATGTTTCCAATACTAGGAAAATACTTCTAAATATAAAAGAAGATACATATAAAAAGTGACCCAAACTTACACATTGACTTATTTTCCTTCCTGATAGATGTCAGGTTTACTACTAATTGTATCTTTTGCAACTCGACAAGATCAAATTCATGATCTTTCATGACTATGTTCAATGATTTTCCCAATGCAATACATGACACACTATTTAATCTTCTAGATTGATAGAATTTTTGAGCAATAACTCTCACTACAAATTTGATTAATGGATTGGAAATATTTGTGATGGACAACACTCATCCATTCCACTCAACACCTGTGGTTTCCTCAACTTCTTCTCGAATCAAACATTACATGGTCTTCTTCTTATCTAGTGTTGGATAACCAATGACCTTATGAATCATCTTCTTGATTATTTCAACTGGTCCATTGTGTAGCCAAAACTTCATATCATGAATCCTACTCAGTATAACCTTAATCCATTCTATCTTGAGATTTCTTGGGAACTCTAGGGTACAAGTTAACCCTTTCCTCTCAAATTTTTTGAATTCCTCCTTAAAAACTCCTTTGTCAAATAACTTTTCATAAGCTTCTCATATTTCATAATCTCCTATTTCTCCAATCTTACACATGTAGAAACTTCGCACATCATGTATCATGATTACCATGGGTGATATTGAAAATAACACAACCATTGAGTCACTTTTTATTGTAATCTTAGGAATAGCACAAAATTTTGGTGGAGGAAAAGTGTCACTCTTCACCAATTGAATCATACTCACCTCTACTCCTTTACTCTTTCCTATGGATGATGAAGCTGTCATTTTTCTATGTTCTAGGGTTCATAATATTTCTTCCTCTAGATCACTCAATACTACTTAGATCTTTACTTGATCAATCTTCTTGTCTTAGCTTTTCTTTCTAAATCACCTTAGGATCTCCTTTTCCTCAATTCTCTATGTTCTCTCTAACTTTGTATGCAAGGTATGAAACAATGCCTTCAAATTTTTCTATATACATCCCTTTTCTTAATTTAGGTTCACCATTAATGTTGTGTACTCAAGTAGGTGGAAGTCAGCTATCTTAGTCAACAGTGTGCCTCCAAACTAGATCTTCACTATACAATTTAGTCTCTTCCATCTAATGTGGCCTATAGACCAGTTTAACTTCTGAAGTACTCATTCTATATTGCAATGCTCAGTTAATATAAACAATTTTACTAATGTTTGACATTGTTTGTATAAATAATTCTTTTTGTAATAGTCCTCTCATAGATCTATTCTTATGCATCTGTACTTATGAATATATGAAATTTAGTACAATTTATGTTAGGAACTAATGTTATAAGATGTATCATTAGACATACTATTCTATACATACCTTTCTTTATTAGTCTAAGATGATGTGATCACCTTTCCATTAGATTATGTGATTTGAACTTCATTTATTCCACTACTTCCATCTTCTATCTTTTTCCTCCATGTTTGATTCATCTCCTTCTTTATTTGATAAATGTCCACTTTGACTTTACCCTTGGTGTTGTTGTGATTTTCTTTTGGTTCTTGAGTTCTGCAGTATTTTCTTAAATGTCCAAACTTATGATATTTGGAACATACATTGTTAGTTGCATGGTTTTTCCTTTGATTACTCTAGTAGGGTTTGGTCTATGATATGCATTCATATGTTCTATTTCCATAATTTTGATAGTTGCAACAATAGCCTTGAAATCTAGGTGTAGTAGATACATTCTTCATTCTTGACCTACACTCATGTATTTGATGTCCTTGCTTCTTGTAGTAAAAACAATAACTAGTAAATGTAGGTTTAGAATCTTGTATACTATTTTTACTTCAAAAGATGTTTGCAGTATGACCAAGTTTTCCATATTGATAACAAGTGGGTTTTCCCTTTAACTTTGAATTTCTCAGTTCTCCATTTTTGGATGATTCTCCTTTCTTGGTAGATGAATTTTCTAATCCAAATGCGTTGCTAGATGACCTCATTATTTCTTCAAAGTATTTTATTGCTTCATTTGGCTTGTTGAATCTTGTTGAAAACCAATGATCAATTGCATATTATCTTTGATGTTACAAAAAAATTTATATCTTTACTAGTCAGTGTATGTTGAACTCACTCGAGTGCCAAAGATAGTTTCCTATCTCTGTTGAGCATTCCAATGTTTACCAAGTTTAGAAGAAAGTGTCTACCAAGTTCACTTGGGCACCAAAGAGAATTTTGTTGAAGTTCAATGTTAATCGAGCTCACTTGGTTAACAAAGGAAAGTTGGCATGGAACCAGTGTTAACTAAGCTCACTTGATTACTAAAGAAAGTTTACAAAGTTGCAGTATTAACCAAGTTCACTTGGTTAACACAAGAAAATCATTTAAGAGTTAATATCTATAGAGGTTGGTTGGCTAACGAAGGATTTTATTGTTTTGGCATATTGAGTTTAATAGATTTGTTTGTTGGTTCTAGCCGACTGAAGAGATGAATATTAATTATTATAAGTTGTATTAAAATTAACTTCAAATATAAGTATAAGTTCAATTTGAGGATAGAAGACACGCAAGAATGTGTGGAAGATAAGAAGATTCTTAGAGGAAGCGAATTGGAAGGATAAGAAGAATATCCTTTTTGGGAAAAAAAGATTATTATAATCAGGAAGGATCAAGTATTCAAGCCAAAATTAAGATCTAAAATCAGAAATGCAATTGCATCAAATATTAGGTAATATCATTATTCCTCTCTAACCATTGTAGTAGTGTATCAAATCTCTTAACAGAGTTAGCCTAACATCTATTTGCCAAATCCTCGAAGAAGGTGGCATTTCTAGATTGAAGTGTCTAAAGACCTCTAACAAGGCCAATACTAATAGGGTAATTAAATCCTCTAATAAGGTCACACCTAATAGTGTGTTGTGAAACCTTAACAAAGTTGGTTCCTAACAAGTCTCACTTCAAAAGAGTGAAAAATACTAACCAGTTGTAATTGGTGGTTTTTTTCTCAATTTGGGTTTCCATGTTAAATCTTGGTGTCACTTGTGTTCATGATATTTATTTTATTTGTATGAAACTAAGTTAAGGTTAATCACACTTATCATCCTAAATTATGCATGTTCAATATTTATTGAGTAGCAGTTGATAATACAGTGCTTGTTGAGTTACACCATATTGATAGTGTTAACCGAGTGATAGCAGTTTTAGAAAAGTTTATGTTTTTTACGAAGGGGTCTTGGATTTTTTTGTGGAAACTAATTCAACCCTCCCCTCTCAGTTTCTCCTCTTATATTTCCAACAATTGGTATCAAATTTTTTGGTGCTTGCAGAGAAGGTTTCAAGGACCTAAGAAAAAGATCAAGATGTCTTACAGAAGAGAGATTCCCAAGTTGAACTAAGATAACTTTTAGGTATAATAGGAACTTATGAAACTACATCTGACTACAATTAGCAATCCAAGTTTGAAATATTTGAATGCCTAGTATAAAGTTCCTACTAGAACTATGACTATGGATGACATTGCTTTAAAGAAGAATCGTAACATTATGATGATCAACATTGCATCTACTTTTAACTATTCTTAATTTGATGAGGTCAAAGGATGTGCTACTTCTCATGAGATGTGGACCAAGCTAAAGGATATCTATGGAGGTGATGATAATGTGAGGAGAGCTAATTAAGAAAGATTAAGAGGCTAGTTCAATCAAATGAAGATGAGAAAGGATGAAATATTGCAAAATATGTTGAGAGAATCAAATCTAGTGTAAGTGCAATCAAAGCCTTTGGGGGGAAAACTGATGATGTCACAGTGGTCAGAAAGGTATTTAGAACCCTTCTTTCTATCTATGAAATTAGAATGTTAGCTATTCAAGGGATGAGATGTGATCCTAATAATAAAATAAATTTGGATGCTTGAGTGGGGACGTTGACAAGATTTGAGCTAGATAACTATGATAATTATGTTCCTAGTTCTTGAATCTGTATTTCAAGCCAAGTTGTCACTCAAGAAGAAAGTTGCAAATTCTAAAAGAAAACAATCTAAAAGTGAAGAGGAAGATAGTTTTGATAGTGATCTTGAAGCCATTGAAGCCCTTCTTGCAAGAAGATACCCCAAAGGAAAAGGAAAGTACAAAGGTAAAATTCCTCTAATCTATTTTTCTTGTGAAGAGGTTGGTCACATTGCTGCAAGGTGTACAAACAGAGAAGACAAAGAAGAAAAGAAAAATAACAAGTACAAAAGCAAGAAGGATTTCAAAAGCTAAAAGGACTACAAGTATAAAGGTAAGAAGCCCTATCTCATGGCTAAACTTTTAGATAGTAGTGATGTTGATGAAATGGTTTATATTGTTGTAAAAGATGAATCTGATGATGAAGAAGATAAAATGGCACTTATTTCTCATGTTACCAAAAATGATACATGGATTATTGATAGTGGTTGTTCTCATCACATGACTTGTGATAAGAAAAGGTTTGAACATATGGAACACTATGATGGTGGAAGTGTAAGATTTGGAAACAATGAACCATGTTGCATAAAAGGAAAAGGTTGCATTTCTCTAATCAATGAACTCAAATGTGATAATGCTTATTAGGTTTAAGGACTAAAAAAAATCTAAAAAGTGTGCCATAGTTGAATAACATTGGATTCAAGGTAGAATTCATAAATGGGAAGGCCAATCTGCTAGATGGAAAAGGAAATCTAGTTGGGTCTAATAATCAAACAAAAGGTAACCTATTCTACCTAGATCTTAGTGAAAGTTCATGTTTCATTGCTCAAGTAGAAGAAAATTGCTTATGAAATAAAAGGTTGTGTCATTTTAACTTTGATAACTTGATCAAGATAAGAAAAAATAAAAGAGAGAGGTATTCCTAGTCTAAGGAAACCTGATATGGGCATGTGCAAAAACTATCAAATTGGTAAGATGGGCAAGACAAGTTTCAAAAGAAAAAACTATCACTCTAAAGAAGTCTTGGAACTAGTTCATACAAAATTTTGTGGATCTATTTGCATTGAGAGCTATAATGGACATAAGTACTTTATTTTATTTTTTGATGATTACTCTAGGGTGATGATAGTAATGTATTTTAATGATATATCTAAAGCTTTTCAAAACTTCAAGTTGTATCTAGCTAGGGTTGAGAAAGAAACAAGAAAGAAGCTAAAGTGTTTAAGGTTAGATAGAGGAGGAGAATTCATTTCTAATGAATTAAATGAATTATGCACCAAGAAAGGAATTGAAAGATAGGTACCAGCCCCTGCTACACCTTAGAAGAATGATGTAGAAGAAAGAAGGAATAGATCAATCATGGATTGTGCAAGAACCTTGATGATAGAAAAGAATATTGCAATCAAATACTGGAAGCAAGCAATTAGTACAATAGTTCATAACTTAAAAAGAGTAAAATTGAAGAAAGACTCAAATCAAACTCCTTAACAACTATGGTATTACTACAAACCTAATGTAAGTTACTTGAAAGTATTTGGTAGCAATGGTTATATTTTGAAGAAGACTAGGAAAGGTAAATTTGATGTCAAAAGTGATGAAGGCATATTACTAGGATACTCTACTAGAATTAAACCATATAAATGTTTGAATTGAACTACTCATAAGATCATAGAAAGTGCACATGTGAAGATTGATGAGTTTGTAGAAAAGAGTGAAGAACAGAGTAGCAAAGAACTTGAAGACTACAGAGAGTTTATTTTCTTTGAACCTAATACATTGCCTAATCCAATTGGAAGTCAGAAAACTTCACCTCCTGAGTCCCCAAATTTCTAGAAGTACCCAAGTTGTAGCTAGTGCAACCTGAGTCATAGTCTAAAGGACCTAAGTTATAGTCAAAAGCTACCTAGTTGCAGCTAGTGCAACCTGAGTCTTAGTTTGAAGGACCCAAGTCACAAAGTGTGGAACATGAGCATGATGTAGAAGATCATGGTGAGGAAAGTGAAACAATTTCTAAATCCAAAGTACTTGTATTATCAAGATATGTCAAAAGGCACCACACACCTAGGAAAATCATCAGAGACAAGTTAGAAGGAACAATGACAAGGAATAGAAAGGTACATGTTTGCTAACAAAATTTAAACCTAGAACTATTAAAGATGCATTGGATAATGAGATTTGGATTAAAATAATGAATATAGAGATAGAATGGATAGAAAGGAATAAGACTTGGACTCTTTTTCCTAGACCCAAGGATAAAAAATGTAATTAGCACTAAGTGGGTGTTCAGAAATAAGCTGAATGAAGATGGAGAAGTTTCAAGAAACAAAGAAAGGTTAGTATGAAAATGTTATTCTCAAGAGGAAGGCATTGATTATGGTTAAACTTTTATCATGTTGCTGACAAGAAGGTGTTAGGATACTACTTTCTTATACTGTACATAAAGAAGTTAAATAATATGAAATGGATGTAAAAAATTTATTCCTAAATTGAATCCTAGAAGAAGTCTACATACAGTAACCTGACAATTTTGTAGATCCCAACAAAAGGGATATGGTTTGTAAAATGGACAAAGAATTATATGGTTTCAAACAAGCTCCCAAATCTTGGTATGAAAGACTTCATAATTATTTGATGAAGATTGGTTTACAAAGGACAAATGATAATAGCAACCTATACATCAAAGAAGGAATAGATAAGAAGATTTTGTTGGCAAAAATCTTTGTGTATGATGCATAGTTTACTGGAAATGATGATATATGCAAAAAAAATAATTAGAGGAAATGAGTAAGGAATTTGAGATGTCAATATTTGGAGAAATCAAATTCTTTGTTGGCTTACAAATTCAATAGAAGAAAGAAGTTATCTACATTACTCAATCGAAGTATATCAAGGAGATACTGAAGAAGTTTGGAATGGAGGATTCAAGACCAATTGGAACACCTATGTATACTGGAGATAAAATTTCCATAAATGATGATTCTAAGGAGGTAGATTAGACCACATATAGATCAATGATTAGAAAATTGTAGTATGTAGTACATACTAGGCTTGATATTGCTCTTGCAGTTGGTATGGTGGCAACATATTCAACTAATCCTAAAGAAAATCATATGATGGCAATAAAAAGAATCATGAGGTATCTAAAGGGTACTAAAGATTATGGATTATGGTAAAATAATGGAGGTAAATTTGATTTGAAAGCCTTCACTAATGTAGATTAGGCTACAAGTGTTGATGATAGGAAAAGCACTAGTGGTGGAGCATTCTTTCTTAGTAAAAGACTAGTGTCTTCAACAAGTAAGCAGTAGAATTACATCTCTCAATCTATGGTAAAGGTAGAGTATGTTGTAGTAGTAGTCAATTGTTCCAATATTGTTTGGTTCAAGCAACTTTTGGCAGGTATGAAGGTAGAAATCAAGGAGTGGTTATCTTTTGTGATAACACAAGTGCAATCAATATATCAAAGAATCATGTGATGCATACCAAGACCAAGCACATTATGCGATAAATACTAGTACATTTGGGGGTCATGTGCAACCTAAAATTTTGATGGCAAGCCAATTTGGCTTCTCAAATCCATTTCTTTTTAAAAAATGATCTTGATAATGTTGAAATTTTGATGCAGTTAAGTTGGGAATCAAATTTTTTGACTCCATCAGGGATATAATCTAAAAAAAAGAAAGAAAGTGAAATTTCATTTGTTTATGTGGAAAAGTGTGGGTGCATGGGAGGCAGGCTTGAGGAAGAGTTTTACAATAGCATTTAAAGGTAAGGGTTTTTTGAACAAACTGATAGTTTGCTAGCCGAGACAAGAAGTTACATTTTGTTTTAAAAAAAACCCTTCTTTTTGCCACTGTTGGAGTTTATATACTATCAGATCAGGAAGATATTACATATGTTTCATTTCCTATCCACCATGGTGGCCATATTTATCATGTGGTGGAAAGTTTTGTACTATGAGCATTTTATCAGTGTCATTTTGTCAAAACATTGAAGGGACAAGATTCTCAAACGAAAATTGTCTCATCCAAGTTGCAAAAAATGTTTGGTGTCAAGAAATGATCCAAAATTTTTGTGAACTATTTTTTTGAGCTCTCATCATGTCCTCATTATCACCTACCTACTCATTCGGCATCATTTCTCTATGGTATCCAATCACTACTCTCATGTTTAAGTTGATTGTCCTAAGTGTCTGCAATTTCGTTTCGGCTTGTGTGACCAAAGCACAAAAGATTTTCATGCCACTAAGAAGCTTTCCTAGGGCTAATAAGGACCTTCTTCACAATAACCCTTACACTCTCTCTTCATCGCCAGCCCCCTATACATGGTAGAAATTGATAATGAATAGTTCTTTTGTGTTTGACATTATGAATTTTCTTTTCTTCATTTTTAGCACTTTCATCAATTTTAGTAGGTTAATTCATTTTTTTCCTAGCAAGTATGGGATGCTTCACCCCCTATCATTTGTAGGGAAGAATGCCTCACCTTTTAGGGTTTCATTCTATTTAGTTTTGGGGAAAAGTAAGCATTTCCAAGATTTCAAGATGAAGGTGAAATAATTTGTAGCTTGTTATTTCTTAGATTAATGTGATAATTAAACTAAAACTTAGTTCTTGCACATAAAATTGTTAAAAGTGAAGATTGACAATGTGAAGAGAAAGAAAAAGGTCTTCAATATGATTGTAGCCCTAGAAGCTATGTCATTTGGTTCTACTTTTTTGGGCTATGGATTTTGGTTTTAAACTTTTGTTTGTGTAGAATTAGAAAATAACTTGATGCATAATGGCCTACAAATCTCCACTAACATATTTGATAAGAATTTGCATTAGGTTCCATTAATTCATTTTCAAGAGAACAACAAACTAGAACTTCAAAAACTTGATAGAATCATCATCCAAATATAAATGGATATTTGACAGCCAAAAAATATTGACCAAACATTTTCTCCTATTTATAATTTTAATTTAATTACCTTTAAGAGATCGAAAATGGTTTAAAGATACAATTATCTATTATCTTTGGAAAAAAACATTTGAATTGCAATAGATTTAGGAATGCAAGTGATAAACCCCTCACAGAGACCCCATGATAAGGCAAGTGAGTTGTATTCGCATGAAGTACTTTTTTCACCTCCTCTTTGTTTAGATAAGTCACTATCTTATCTCCAATGCACAAATCAATTTCATTTATTTTTCTACGAAGTCTAATGACAAATAGTAGCCAACCAAATTAAGGTGAAAAAAATAGTTGCAAGCAAAATATATGTTAAAATGCCTAATTAGGTTAGGTGCAGTTAGATTATTAATGTCACCATATGTATCTCTTTTTAGTTACTCTAAGAAAAATTGTATTTTGGGATTTGATAGATTTTTATTCCTATTGATTAAATAAGATGGAGTGCAAGGTTCCTTATGAGTTTAAAGGATGAAAAACAAGGTGGTGCTAAGAATTTACCATGGTATGAATCTTTCCCTTATCTCTTGATGAAATTTCTTGAGCTGAAATGTCAGCTAAGCATTCACCTAATGTGACATCATATATATCCATTGCATCTCCTATATTAGTTGTTATATTGTAGTTCATGTCATTACAAGCTTGTGACCATTTATTTTGGTAGTATTCATTCAAATATCTTGAGTTGTTACACATAGTTTGATCCATTAAGTATGAGCTATATGATATTAAACCATGTGACCACAAGAATTCTCCATTGTTTACACTTATCTCCAAATCCAAAAGGGGATTCCTTGTCTGTAAACAACAATTTTAGAGTCCATAGTATCAGTTTTATACAAATTTGCATGCATATAGGTATCATTGAAACAAACTAGATGAATGATTCTATAGCTTCACAGATTCTCAAGAACATTGCAATTGTGTCCTTCCTTTTAAGTTCCAAATGGATTATCTAAGCTCATGATTGATGGGTTCTTACAATGCACCACTCATGGTAGATGGTGCATTTATGCAATTCAAGTTCACAGGTGATGTATTCTTTTGAATGACTAGTTAAATGAATCATCTAATCTTAAAGAAAGATACTTAACTATAATGTATTACAAAAAATAGACCTGATTAGTAAGGACATGCAATTCAAAATGGTTGGATATATACAATGAAAGAAGATAGGTGTGTACCTTCAAAACTCTCTCCTGCTAAGCAAATGTCTACATCTTTTAGCTCAGGAAATTTCTCCAACCAACCAACAAGGAAATTCAAATTTTCTTTAGTTGTAACATGATATATGTCATTGATTTTTTTTAAGCATATTTTTACAATCAATACTATCATATTGATACTAGGTACGTACTCAAAACATGTAGTATAATTACAAGGGGCACATCAACCATGCCAGATTGTGTATCATTGGAATTATTGCCTACAATAGTATAGGAATATGAGAATCCCAATCTAGTAGGACTCTCTAAATACAACATGTTTCATTTTGCCCACAAAAAAACTTATATATCAGCTAAAATATTCTTGCAAGGAGAATAGAAGGTAAAGGAAAAGCATTTTCAATGTCACTTCCAAAAGGCTAGACATAAATTTAGCTATGCGTTGAACCACATGACTTTATTTTTTATAAATTTGATTACCAGATTTAATTGATTGCAGAATTTTGTTGAAGGTAAAAATTATAACACCAATGTTATGAATCACTTCCAGAATCTGCAAATGTTAGTGTAGTAATAACATAAATGAACTATTATCAAACTCAAAATTATCTTCAATCCTTTTGGAGTGCTTTCATTAATAGATTTTGATGCCAATATTACATCAGGAAGATTGGATAAATATCAATAGAAAGGGTATGGGGATGAATGGCCATGTCTCTAATTGGAGACATGGACATTCATTCTCACACCCATTCATTGTTAACTAATAGTCATGATTAGTTATTGTCATAAACATAGTGATTAAATGTATAACCAATCATTACATATGTGGCCCAATATAAAGGATAGATCGATCATGATCTAAACATAAAAGTAACCAAAAATAATCTCGACCATGCTTTAATGATCTTAGAACATATATATCTCATCGGTTTCAAACTGTGGAAGATACAACAATATATATGTATGCATATATGTATAACAATGTGTACATAATGCTAGTGTACATATATACATATGTATGTGCTTACCACACTAATGTCAGACCAAAGCTACATGCATTAACACTTTTTCATCTTTATTGTATCTAAAATTTTTAATTGATTGAACCTATTAGATGTCAGAGATCAGTTCTAATTCAGATGCTTCCTCAATTGTATTTCCAATATTAGGCATAAATCCCTACAACAAACCATTTTTTTGAAGAAAAATCTTACAGTATGCTATACATAATCTTGATTTTTATAGGCTATGGAACTTGTTTGCATATTGGAACCATGAAATTTAAATTTACAATTCAAGTGTAAACATCAAAATCATGATTTCCAAAATGAAAATTCTATAGAAATGATTGAAAGACAACTTTGAAAAAGAAAAATTCAATAGAAAAAGTCAATGAAATTTCTTCAAAAGCCTATTAAGGAGCAAGTAACCTACAGATATTGTTGTTGTACTTCTTTCATACCTATGATAGTTTTACTCTTACACATATGATAAGGTGCAGACAAGATTTTGAATAATATCTAGACCAAACTTGTTTTCATCATGTAGTAAATGGTAATGTGTACATTTGCATGTCCCCTACAATCAAATCATCAAATGAGAGATTCTTGCATCTTTAGAAACAAAAAAAAACTTTTTTTATATAAGCATTAGCAAGAGTAAGGATTATATATGTATGTATGTATGTATGTATGTATGTATGTATGTATGTATATGTTATGGTGGGATGAAGATGAATCAACAAGAGTAAGGATTTTCCCACCAAAAGGATTGTTGTTTCATTCCAAATCTATACAATACTATTAATTTCCAACCCCAAACTAGGTTGAAGATAATTAATTTATAGGTCACAAATCTTAACCTTACAACTTCATCCTTCCATGTTCGATCAAAATAATGATCTAACTATTACACTTCCAGATTGCAAGAAAAATTATGAAAACTTGCATGACAACTTTTTTTTTTTTTTTGTAATTTTTATAACTTTTACAAAAACTTCAAATAAAAGAATCCACATGCCTTCAAAACTATACCACAATATGCAAAAATATTATAGAACATAAAAATGGAGATTTTTGTTCAACTCACAATGTTTTACCAATCATTGATCAACCTTTGACTTGCCTATAACCTTATTACAACATGTAAACAACTTGCCTAAATGTATGTTTGAGATTGTCTAAACTATCTTGTGTCAACTTGGACACTTATTGGTCACCTTCTATACTATCCTATGTAGTGTTTGACCACCTTATTTAGGACCTAGGGCCCTTGCACCAGGATCTAGGATTTTATTGTCGTGCCCTTTTGATCGATATGTATGTATGCATGTATGTAAACAATAAAATTCAGTCAACAAGTAGCATGGCCACAAGATTTTTAAACATAACTATATAAGGAATGAGTTAGGATATATACAAGTCAATTGGTCTAGTTACTAATTAGTTGGGTTGATTACAAATTCCTATAGAACTATCATTAGATTAGGTACAATAAAATGAACAATCAACTATTCCCAGCTAGCATTAACTTGGCTGCTCTATTTAGACCCATTTATTATTGTCACAAGCTTTAAACATAACTATATAAGGAGTAAGTTAGGGTGTATATAGGTTAACCTTACATTAACTGTAAACTACAACACAAAGGTTACACTAGGGTATTATAGGATTGTAATTATAGAAAACCTCATGATTCGCCCTAGCGAGTGTATGATGGCAAAGAGTTGTATTAGGTGGTTAAAGCTCACCAATGGTTATAGGAATATAGCTACATCAAAATAATTAGAAACCAAAACTAACCAAAACTACATATTTGTTAGAGTGAGTAATTCAAGGTTCTTGATCCTATGTATATGGGTATGTAGGTAGCCTAGTAGGCGGAGTATACATCTAGTGTGTAGACACCTTGGAGATAGTTAGGTAGCCTTGGACATAATTAGGTAGCATGGATCATCACAATGTGGTATGCACTTTTTCTAACCTTACCTCATGGATATAATAGTTCAAAAGCTTTCTACCAAGTTGAATGAAGTCTAGAATCAATGCTAATGCTATATTGTTCAAAATCAATGCCAATATTTATATTCTATAATTCATTTGATTTATTTAGATGTCATCTATACTAAAGAGATAGTAATACTTAATTATTATCGATTATATACAACATACTAATGATGCTTGTATGTTTATATTTGTTATAATTTTATAGCCTAAATATTTTCTTTTGAAGAAAGTCCATGCCTAAAAATATGGATCCAAAATAAAATAAGGTGATAATTGCTAGATTGTGGTCCCAGTTCAAAAGAAACAATGATGAAAAATGTTATTGTTCATGCAAAAATGTAAGGGCTTAAAGAATCTAAGAATTCTAATCATAATAGATGAGATACATTGTAGGAAACATGATCACATTGAAGGAGGAAAGGATTATCATCCTTTGGTGAATGCAAATTTTGAATTGGTAGAACATGGAAGTGTGAATATCAAAGTAGAAGGTAATGCTCCCATGGAAGAAGATGATCATGAGGAAGAGAACACAATTGAAGATGTTGGTATTGGTGCATTTGATAATGTGCCAAAGAATAGGATTGAAGAAGATGTTACTGGTGACACTGATGAAGATCATGAAGATGATGATAGTCATGCATCTAATGATGATGATGAAGAGAACCTTGATATACCTATAATTGAAAAGGCATATGAGACCTTGTACCAAGGATCCAAACAACACTTCTCTCCATTGTATTATTGTTGGTAAAATTCAAGGTTATGAATGGTATATCCAATGTAACAATCTCACACATGCTAAGGTATAGTGTCATTTTTTTTCATCTTCTATGTTAGTGTACCATTAATTTTCTTAATAGTAATATCAATGTTTTTCCATAGGTTGATAGGTGAGTTTTTGTTACCACCATCAAACATTCTACCTTGCTCTTACTAAGAATTATCAACCATTATGAAAGATATTGGAAAGGAGTATCAAACAATACATGCATGTCCCAATGATCATATTATATATCATAAACAACATGAATTTAAAACACAATGCCCTAATTGTCACATTAGTAGATATCAATCAAACTAAATAACAAAAAAGGTGCCTCGCAAGGTTCTTTGGTGCATTCTCATTATTCTATGTCTGCATAGATTATTAAATGACATTATGCAAATTCCTATGGATGGTTCTACGTTTAAGGGCATAGAAGATAGGTGGCCAATATTTAAACAAGAACCTCATAATCTAAAGCTTTCATTAGTAGTAGATGGTGTCAATCCATCTTTTAGAGATGAGATCTATTTACTTGGTCTGGCATGTTTTTGTTATTAACAATAACATTCCTCCTTGGATGTCCATAAGGAGGGAGCAAATAATGTTGGCAATGATTGTACTAGATATTGTGCCCTTGATTGATGAGTTGTTGGAGTTATGGAATGGGGTCACTATGTACATCTCTAGACCAATTGCTGAAAGGAAATTTCAATTCTTTGTAATGCTTGTATGGACTATACATGATGCCCCTAGACTAACACATATTTGTGGTATGTAAACTTGTTAATGCATATTTTATGTTGTATGTTTAAGTTGTGTGTGATAATTGTAAATATGAATCTTATAGTGCACATGTCATCTAATTATACATGATCTTGTAGGTCTTCAAACAAAGAGAAAATTTCCATGTCCAATTTGTGGTCCAAAGATGAAAACATGCCATTCAAAAAGTTTAAGAAAGAAGGTGTTCGATGAGCATAGACATTTTCTCCACAAAAATAATAAGTATCAAATTTCTATCAAACATATTTTCAATGGGAAAGAAGAGACAATATCAAATCCATGAAGAATGACACCTCACATGTGGAAGTTGGAATACAATAGAATGAATAGTTGAGGTAATTTCATTCCATCTAATACAAGTTTTTGTATGAAATTTAAATTTGGATATTATCTTTTGT
The DNA here is from genome assembly GCA_028749045.1 of Cupressus sempervirens. Classification (NCBI taxonomy): domain Eukaryota; kingdom Viridiplantae; phylum Streptophyta; class Pinopsida; order Cupressales; family Cupressaceae; genus Cupressus; species Cupressus sempervirens. Next base: position 1,008,569,081 of record CM053785.1, on the reverse strand, counting down.
TTACTAATGATATAATTGATGTTCATGAAGGTCGTCAAGGCATCAATGAGAAACTTCCAAGAGGAGTTAAAAGTTATCCTAGACAATTTAATAGGTTGTCATACTATGAGCACCTCTCAATCGCACATTTGTTTGATGCTATGCATATTGGAAAGAATGTAATAGAGACACTATGGAAATTGGATGGAAGGTCTGACAAAGAAAAAATGGTCAAAATTTGCAATGACATTGATGAACCAAATTATGCATTGAAGTTTTGTGTTGAATCAAATAGAGATGGAAACTGGAATAATACAAGCATCATTTCTTCGTTGTTAATGCAACAACTGTCATGCCCAAACTAAGAGGGCAAAACACAGACAACCTTTTTCATTTTTTTATATATATAAATGATATTAAACATGCTCTACATTTGATATGACTAAGATAGAAGTTTTAGTACAGGTTCCCTACATTGCATCCTAAGATTTTAAACAAGAGGACGATAACATCGTTAAAATTTTGCAACTTTCATTATTAGATTAATAGTGATAAATTTATGATGTTGCATTAATTTATAAGGATATGCAATCAAATTTACTTAAATAACAATGTACCTGAATTTGGAATTAAAATTACTTGCAATATCGAATCAATCAAACCTACATTAAAACTTATTTTAATAGCCAATTAATCGATAAATTTAATCTACTTAATGGTTAAAACAATTAGAGTACATTTGAATCAAAACTAACTAAATTGGTATTTACAAAATCAAGCATAACTAAATAACTAAAATTATTAACAATTACGACAAATGTCTTGAATCAAAACATGACATAACCTTAAACTTTATTAAATCAACTAACTATACTTTAATCAATTTAAAGTTTCTTCTTAAACATAAAATACTAACTTAATTTAAAATTTTAACTATATTACATTTAATATTAAACTAACTTTAAACCAAATACTTTAAAATGATACAACTATTCTAACATGATCTTTTACTAATTTTATTAACAATTTAAACAAACAAAAATAAATAACATATACCTAAACTAACATACTGATTCAATACTAAATCTAAAACTCAATAAATTAATAAAATCTAACTATAAAGAATATACATTAACCACTAACTTATTTAAACATTTAACTAAAACCCAAAGTAAATAATAAACTAACTAACATATTTTAACATTAAACTTAACACTTAAAACAATTTAAATCTATTAAACACTAAAACTAACCTCAAATTAACCTACCCTATCCTAAACTCCTATACCTCCTACTGCCTAGGCCTAGTCTTTCCCCCCCTCCCTGCGCGCGCTCTGCCCGAGGTCTGCATCTAGTAGGTCAGGCCTATGCAGGTCAGGCCTCCCTATGTCCCGCGTGGACGGCGGCTGCACAGTCCGAAACGGACGCGTGAGGTGGCATCCATCGCAGAGACAACGACAGGTCCCAAGCCCATGCATGAATGAGCCTCCCCAAGTGGGTTTGAGCGCTCAGCACATGAAGGAGGGAGGATGGGACATGCGCTGGCAGGAGGTCAGTTTTTAAAGAAAATACATAAGCCTTACAACATTTAAACCACATGATGTGCAAAACAGGGAGGTGGATTTTGGGGATGGGGGGTGGAGACAGGTGACGTCACCCTCCCATCCAGTCTTTTTGAAAAGCCATTTGTTTATTACAAACTATCTTTTTTAATAGGCCTTCCAAATCTGACGCCCAAGGAAGGTGGTTAGAGAATTTAAGAGGTAAAGTTTTATAGGTGAAAATAAGATATTTATTATATTAGTTTAAAACTATATATGCACCATTTTTAAATATCATTATTATTCCAATTTAATTATTCAAGCTTTAACATATGTTTTTAAAAGAGGATCTTTACAAGAATATTCTCTGTTCCAAAAATTTTAAATTTTAAGCCCATACAAAAGGCAGAGAGTTTTCTTACTCTCTTGGGCCCTTTTTTTTTGAAAAATTTCTAAGTATAGGATTACAACAATGCATGAATTTTTTTTTTTTGTCTATAAAATTGGAATAGAATTAAAACATTGATTTAACCATTTACTCAATAATGTAAGTTAGATTTACATCCAATAATCATAAAACCATTTTTACATGAATGAACATAAATTTCCATTTCCAACATATATGGACAACTTGATATAATGCCAAACTGAACATCATCAATTCTGTCCAAATTCTAAAATTCATCCATCTAAACTTAAATTTCACAATTACATCACATGACAACCAATTATACCCAACACAAATTTTATTGGCCAACCTGATTCAAAGGCTCAACCGGGAAAGAATCAGGAAGAAAACCCGGCTTCGTTGCCATTTACAATAAGGTTTAAAAAAAATACAATTTCATAGGATATCAATCCCAATTACAACAATTTTATCCAATTTTCTTCATGATCATAATCAAGGATTTTGTAATGTTTTCTGAATCTCATTTAAAGAGCCCTGGAGGAAACCAATATCTGATCGGGTGACAACCAAGCAGAACCAAAAGAACATCAAGCATGCATAACCATACATGGTTTACACAATAGGATTCACCATGAATCAAGACTAGGGAGAGGTGGATTCTTCCAACTGGAGAAGTCAAGCACAACACCAATTCAGATGCCCAATCGGGGCCAATAACCAAGAACTTCCGTTCTTCCATTTAAACTTGCCATACTCATACCAGGTTTGTGTTGATGGGTAGGGGCCCATAACACCCTACCCTTTATCCCTCTTCTCATCCTGAGAAGAGACTCTACAGAGGTTGGAGTCCAACTAAACAAACCTCTCCCAAAATTGGTCACTTCTGCCCTCTCCTAGGGTGAGTAATACCATAACACCCATGCAAGGAAAACTCAAAATTTCAAACATAAACAAGAAAGGAAAACAACCAAAATAACATGGTTTACAAATCTTCCCAACATACCCACAACCATACAACAGTGAAACAATAACAAAGTAACAAGAACATGAAACAAAACATAAAAACTGAATAAGGGAGATGGGAGTTTCCTATCTTCACAAAGAGGTAATGGCAATGAACCAGTTTGAGTAGAGTATCCCTCCTTCCTTCAAGCTTCAAGCAAATCCTCTCTAAATGTAGAGATTGGGTAACAAAACAACTAGTCCAAGGAAGGCCTCTAAATAAGCCTCCAACTCAACCACCCAAAAGGAGCAATAACTATCTCCACCCACTAGCCACTCTAGAAACTCCTAACACAACCTACACCATGGTTAAACCCTAAAAGGAGGTGGGGTAAGACAACTCATGACGACCACTTGCAATTTTCACACAAAGGCAAAAAGGGGACTTTTGAGTGACCTCAAAAGTCAAAAAAAATGGCTTAGGGGTTGGAAAAGACTCCTAACCCATACCCATACCTTTTGGTTGGAATAAAAACATGATAAAAGCCTAAGGAAAGAGGTTTAGAGACAGATAAAATCTAGGAATGAGATAGGTCCATCTAACAACTCTAACTTGCAAAAAAAAAAAACACTAATCCGAATTAGGGATGACTAACCCTAATTAAGAACCTAATAGAAAATTGAAACTAACTTGAATCCAAAGGTTAAACAATTAACCCTAAACAGCACATTGAGGCACATAACATTTTACGAGTGTCAAGCGACACTGAAAGAACATAATTATGAACATTAACATTTACTGAGCAACGAAGATGCATACATACATCACACAATACTATTACGTGATTTACGAACAACAGGGTTTCCAAAATTAGCACATGGGGATCAGTTCTGTTCCTCTGTAGGGTTTCTCGGCTAAATATCTGCACACTCATTGCACACATCAGTAGTCCCGTAAAATCACATGTACATAAATGTATACGTATTCAAAATTCACATAAATTAAAACATACATCAATAAAGTTTCTTCATCCTACATAATTCTTAACCATTTGAAATATCTTAAATCAAATCTCAATCCTACATTTACCGATTTCGTCAACATATATATACATGAACATTAAATGACAATCATCAAATATATCTACAAATGACATCACACAACATGAAATAATAAAATATGTTCTAAGCATCAGATACTGTCTCGACATCTCGAGTCGTGAATAACAAAATAAGAGTAATGTATCACTATGCTACGATGGGTTGGGGCGAGGCCTCACATCCTCCCCCACTAGGCATGAACTTCCTCCTGGAGTTCATCAAAAAGGTACGGGTACTGAGATCACATCTGCGCTGCATCCTCCCATGAAGCTGTGACCTCATCATAACAATCCCATTGGACCCTAACCTGGTCCAGCTCTCGGCCTCGAAGTGCTAGGGTCCGTCAGGCAATAATGCAGATAGGCTCTAGTGCTAGCTGTTCGTCTGACTCCACCTGTAAAGCATCCCAATCTATAATATGAGACTCATCATAAATGTATCCTCTAAGTACTGAAATATAAAACACATCATGGATGCGTGACAGGCTAGGTGGCAAAGCTAAACAGTATGCAACAGGTCCTATCCTCTCAAGGATCTTGAATGGCCCAAAAAATTAGGGTGCCAGCTTAGAGCCCTTTCCGAAATGAATCAGACTCTTGTGTGGTCGTACCCTCAAGAACACTCTATCTCCAACCTGATACTCTCGATCTATCCTCTTCGTATCTGCATACTTCTTCTGCCTATCTTGTGCCTCTTTCAGGCGTTGTCTAATCAGGGTCACCTGCTGCTCCATCTTGTTTACTAACTGGGACCAATAGATACTCGATCCTTGATCCTATCCCAACTCAAGGGTGTCCTGCACGGTCTCCCATACAAAGCCTCATAAGGTGGCATACCTATGGAAGAATGATGCCCATAGTTATAGGCAAACTCGACAAGGTGAAGGTATTCCTCCCATTTGACCTGATGATCCATCACATACATATGCAGCATGTCCTCCAAAACCTGACTCACTCGCTCGGTCTGGCCATCGGTCTGAGGATGGTATGCTGTACTAAAATTGAGCCTGGTGCCCAAATCCGACTGCAACTCTCTCCAAAATGAAGAAGTGAACAAAGAGTCTCTATCAGAGATGATTTTATGGGGAACACCATGAAGTCTAACAATGTCCCGCAAGAACACCTAAGCTATGTCTCGTGCTGTAAATGTAGTACGCACGGGTGAAAAATGGGCAACCTTGGTCAAAGTGTCAACTATCACCAAAATGGCATCATGGTGACGAGATGACATAGGAAGACCAACAATAAAATCCATCGATATAGTGTCCCATTTCCACAGTGCAATCTCATGCGGCTGGAGAAGCCCGCCAGGATGACGGTGCTCCGCCTTCACCTGCTGGCACTCGAGGCATCTTGCAACTATGCTAGCAATCTGCACTCTCATGCCTGGCCAGTGATACAACTGCCTCAAATCTGCATGTAACTTCTTAACACCAGGGTGCGCTGCATAAGGTGCTCTATGAGCCTCAAGTACAATGAGCTCGCGCAAACCCCCAATGGAAGGTACATACATACGTCCTCTATGCCGCAAAATTCCATCGGACTCCAAAGAATACTCTGCAAACTTCCCTTCCAAAGGTCTCTGAGAATGTACTAACTGACTTACTTCTGCATAAAGTTCATCAGTTGGTAAGTGCTGTAAGATCTGCTCTCTCAAGTCAGTGCGAGTAGTCACAGATGAAAGTTCATGGCGCCTTCTGCTTAAGGCATCTGCAACCACATTCTCCTTTCCCTTGATGTAATGTACATCAAAATCATACTCACATAGGAACTCCATCCACCTTCTTTGCCTAGCATTAAGGTTCGGCTGAGAAAATATGTACTGCAAGCTCTGGTGATTGGAATGAAGCTCGAATCTATGACCCAGAAGGAAATGTTGCCATCTCACCAAGGCATGAACCACTGCTGCTAGTTCTAGGTCATGAGTAGGATAATTGAGTTCGTGTGTCTTCAACTTCCTAGACTCAAAGGAAATAGGTCGCCCTTCCTGCATAAGGACTGCTCCTAAACAATCTAAAGATGCATCGGTGCACACCACAAAATCTGCAATAGGATCAGGTACTGCAAGAATTGGTGCACTCGTGAGGGCTCTCTTGAGCTCTTCAGAGGCTCTACCACACTTCTCTTTCCACTCGTACTTCTTCCCCTTCCTCTGAAGAGAAGTGATGGGGTGTGCCAATCTAGAGAATCCTGAAATGAAGTGTCGGTAATAACCTGCTAGCCCCATAAAGCTCCTCACTTCAGTAACGCTGGTGGGTGCTGGCCAATCCATGATAGTCCTAATCTTCAATCGGTCTACTGAGACACCATCACCTGATATGACGTGACCCAAATAATGTATCTCAGGTTTGAAGAATGCACACTTTGACAAGCTTCCAAATAACTGATTCTCTCTCAGCCTCTGCAATACTTGTCTCAGGTGCTCTTCATGCTCTCTCTCATCATGAGAATAGATCAGAATGTCATCAAGAAACACAACCACAAACTTATCCAAAAAGGTACGAAATACTCCATTCATGAGGCTCATGAATACAGCTGGAGCATTCGTAAGGCCAAAAAGTACCACGGTGAACTCGTAGTGGCCATACCTAGTACGAAAAGCTATCTTGGGGATATCGCTATCCACAATCCTTAATTGATGGTAACCCGATTTTAGGTCAATCTTTGAAAATACTCAGGCACCTTGCAATCGATCAAAGAGGTCATCTATTCTTGGAAGAGGGTATTGGTTCTTGATGGTCACCTTGTTCAATTGTCGATAATCGATACACAACCTAAGTGATCCATCCTTTTTCTTGACGAAAATCACTGGTGCACCCCAAGGCGACACACTAGGTCGAATATGCCCCTTCTCCAAGAGTTCCTCCAACTGATCCTTTAGCTCACTAAGCTCATGCATAGTCATCCTGTATGGTGCTCTCGAAACTAGCTCGGCTCCTGGCACTAGGTCTATATGAAAATCCACTGCTCGAGGTGGAGGCATACCAGGAAGCTCTGAAGGAAACACATCTGCAAACTCCTGAAGGATTGGAAAATCATCAAGGGATGGCTCCCTTTTAGAATCTTCCTCTCAGTCACTAATAGTGATAGCAAACATCTAACAACCCTTTCGCATGCACTGTCTAAGCTGCATAGCGGAAATCATATGAAGGGACACTGGCCTCTTCACTCCGAAGATCTCCCTAGAGATACCATCGTCATCCACACATTCCACCCTCTTCTGTCGACAATCCATCTTGGCACTATGGGCATAAAGCCAATCCATGCCAAGAACAACATCATAAGAACCCAGAGGGGTAATGCGTAGATCAGTCCTAGTGGACATGTCTCCAATCTGCATCTAACAACTCCGCACCAAGGAACTAACTGACACTCTAGCTCCCGAGGCTAACTCTACCTCCCAACTAACATCCTACCTAACTGCCACTAGCCCGCAACGCTCCACCACAAATGGAGATATAAAAGAGTCAGTAGCCCCGAAATCAAATAAAATTGCAACCATACAGCCCTGTATAATACCTGTAGCCTCGATAACTGTGGCCTGATGCTCAGCCTGGCGGTTGTCAACCACTGCAAAAACTCTATGGGACCTACCCATGTCTCCAATTGTCGGCTCTGAAAAGTCCCTACTCTGACCACTGGATGCCTGTCCCTAGGACACTCCCTAGCTATATGACCCATGCCACTACAAGTGTAGCATGGTTTGTGAGTATAAGATCGTGCAACCTGTGACCCAGATTGTTGTGGGCCTCCTGACCTGCTAGATCCGCTGAATCCTCCCCTAGAAGACTGCTGAGTCTTCACTGACTGTGACTGTGGGGCCTGTACTTTCTGATCCTGCCTAGGACCCTATCACTGCCACTACTTGGGCTTAGAGCCCTGATAACCCTGAGAAGGTTTCTGCTATTGCTGGGGTTTTGGCTGCTGAGACTGCTGGCCCCTAGAGGACCCTGCTGTAAAATTCTAATTCCCTTTCCAAGGGGGTTTCTGCTGGGAGGAGTTTCAGTTTTGAGACCGATCCCATGACTCCTGTCTACCTCGAGTATCCTCAGCAACTAGTGCTATCTCCACTACTTGTCTGAAGGTGGTAGGGAAGGCCATCCTAACTGGGCCTTGAAGAGAGAAATTCAGACCCATGATAAAGCGATGCATCTGTAGTTTCTCGTCCTTCATATATTCCACATAAGGAAGGAGCTCGAGAAACCTACTCTCATACTGAGCCACTGTAAGGCCTCTCTGATAAAGAGAATGGAACTCCTCTATCTGTTTCTACCAAAAATGCTCTGACAAGTATCTCTCTCAGAATATTTCCAGGAAAGATTCCCATGTGAGGGTGTCCATCCTCACTCCACCAATGATCTCCTCCTGATGCCACCAATTGGAGGCATTCCCTCTCAACTGATGAACTGCTAGGCGTGCTTTTAGATTACTCCCATAAGGGCGTAACCCAAAGCACTGTTGTAAGCTCTGCAACCATGCCTCTGCTACTGAACCCTCAGTGGTACCGGTAAACAATGGTGGTCCAAGTTGAATCAATTCCCTGATGTCATCTCCTACATGTCTAGGAGGTCTGTCAAAAGGGGGTCTTCTCTGGTGTATGGACTCTTCCTCGTGTTCACCCTGACCCTCTAACTATCTCAGTGGGGGACTCCTAGTCCTCTCTCTGACTCTGGGCCCGCCTCCTCCGGGTCCCTCTGCTTCCACTACTGCAAACTGCGGGACTGGCTGAACTATGGGTACCACTCTCTGTTGAACTACACCGATCAAAGTCTGGAGTGCATCAATAATGTCCTGATTCAGGTTCGGTGGTCGTGGAGGTGGTGGTGGAGGTGGAGCTGGAGGTCCATCCTCCTGTTCCACTCTACCACCCCTAGTCCTACGACCTCTACCTCACCGGTTATGAGTAACAGGCGGCATATACACAATTAAAAGTTTTGAATTATGTTAAGAAAGCACAATGGTTTAAGGTTCCTAGTGTTGAAACACGGGCTCTGATACCAAAATGTCATGCCCAAACTAAGAGGGCAAAACACACACAAACTTTATATATATATATATATATATATATATATATAAATGATATTAAACATGCTCTACATTTCATATGACTAAGATAGAAGTTTTAGTACAGGTTCCCTACATTGCATCCTAAGATTTTAAACAAGAGGACGATAACATCGTTAAAATTTTGCAACTTTCGTTATTAGATTAATAGTGATAAATTTATGATGTTGCATTAATTTATAAGGATATGCAATCAAATTTACTTAAATAACAATGTACCTGAATTCGGAATTAAAATTACTTGCAATATCGAATCAATCAAACCTACATTAAAACTTATTTTAATAGCCAATTAATCGATAAATTTAATCTACTTAATGGTTAAAACAATTAGAGTACATTTGAATCAAAACTAACTAAATTGGTATTTACAAAATCAAGCATAACTAAATAACTAAAATTATTAACAATTACGACAAATGTCTTGAATCAAAACATGACATAACCTTAAACTTTATTAAATCAACTAACTATACTTTAATCAGTTTAAAGTTTCTTCTTAAACATAAAATACTAACTTAATTTAAAATTTTAACTATATTACATTTAATATTAAACTAACTTTAAACCAAATACTTTAAAATGATACAACTATTCTAACATGATCTTTTACTAATTTTATTAACAATTTAAACAAACAAAAATAAATAACATATACCTAAACTAACATACTAATTCAATACTAAATCTAAAACTCAATAAATTAATAAAATCTAACTATAAAGAATATACATTAACCACTAACTTATTTAAACATTTAACTAAAACCCAAAGTAAATAATAAACTAACTAACATATTTTAACATTAAACTTAACACTTAAAACAATTTAAATCTATTAAACACTAAAACTAACCTCAAATTAACCTACCCTATCCTAAACTCCCTATACCTCCTACTGCCTAGGCCTAGTCTTTCCCCCCCTCCCTGCGCGCGCTCTGCCCGAGGTCTACATCTAGTAGGTCAGGCCTATGCAGGTCAGGCCTCCCTATGTCCCGCGTGGGCGGCGTCTGCACAGTCCGAAATGGACGCGTGAGGTGGCATCCATCGCAGAGACAACGACAGGTCCCAAGCCCATGCATGAATGAGCCTCCCCAAGTGGGTTTGAGCGCTCAGCACATGAAGGAGGGAGGATGGGACATGCGCTGGCAGGAGGTCAGTTTTTAAAGAAAATACATAAGCCTTACAACATTTAAACCACATGATGTGCAAAACAGGGAGGTGGATTTTGGGGATGGGGGGTGGAGACAGGTGACGTCACCCTCCCATCCAGTCTTTTTGAAAAGCCATTTGTTTATTACAAACTATCTTTTTTAATAGGCCTTCCAAATCTGACGCCCAAGGAAGGTGGTTAGAGAATTTAAGAGGTAAAGTTTTATAGGTGAAAATAAGATATTTATTATATTAGTTTAAAACTATATATGCACCATTTTTAAATATCATTATTATTCCAATTTAATTATTCAAGCTTTAACATATGTTTTTAAAAGAGGATGTTTACAAGAATATTCTCTGTTCCAAAAATTTTAAATTTTAAGCCCATACAAAAGGCAGAGAGTTTTCTTACTCTCTTGGGCCCTTTTTTTTTGAAAAATTTCTAAGTATAGGATTACAACAATGCATGAATATTTTTTTTTTGTCTATAAAATTGGAATAGAATTAAAACATTGATTTAACCATTTACTCAATAATGTAAGTTAGATTTACATCCAATAATCATAAAACCATTTTTACATGAATGAACATAAATTTCCATTTCCAACATATATGGACAACTTGATATAATGCCAAACTGAACATCATCAATTCTGTCCAAATTCTAAAATTCATCCATCTAAACTTAAATTTCACAATTACATCACATGACAACCAATTATACCCAACACAAATTTTATTGGCCAACCTGATTCAAAGGCTCAACCAGGAAAGAATCAGGAAGAAAACCCGGCTTCGTTGCCATTTACAATAAGGTTTAAAAAAAATACAATTTCATAGGATATCAATCCCAATTACAACAATTTTATCCAATTTTCTTCATGATCATAATCAAGGATTTTGTAATGTTTTCTGAATCTCATTTAAAGAGCCCTGGAGGAAACCAATATCTGATCGGGTGACAACCAAGCAGAACCAAAAGAAAATCAAGCATGCATAATCATACATGGTTTACACAATAGGATTCACCATGAATCAAGACTAGGGAGAGGTGGATTCTTCCAACTGGAGAAGTCAAGCACAACACCAATTCAGATGCCCAATCGGGGCCAATAACCAAGAACTTCCGTTCTTCCATTTAAACTTTCCATACTCATACCAGTTTTGTGCTGACGGGTAGGGGCCCATAACACCCTACCCTTTATCCCTCTTCTCATCCTGAGAAGAGACTCTACACAGGTTGGAGTCCAACTAAACAGACCTCTCCCGAAATTGGTCACTTCTGCCCTCTCCTAGGGTGAGTAATACCATAACACCCATGCAAGGAAAACTCAAAATTTCAAACATAAAAAAGAAAGGAAAACAACCAAAATAACATGGTTTACAAATCTTCCCAACATACCCACAACCATACAACAGTGAAACAACAACAAAGTAACAAGAACATGAAACAAAACATAAAAACTGAATAAGGGAGATGGGAGTTTCCTACCTTCACAAAGAGGTAATGGCAATGAACCAGTTTGAGTAGAGTATCCCTCCTTCCTTCAAGCTTCAATCAAATCCTCTCTAAATGTAGAGATTGGGTAACAAAACAACTAGTCCAAGGAAGGCCTCTAAATAAGCCTCCAACTCAACCACCCAAAACGAGCAATAACTATCTCCACCCACTAGCCACTCTAGAAAATCCTAACACAACCTACAGCATGGTTAAACCCTAAAAGGAGGTGGGGTAAGACAACTCATGACAACCACTTGCAATTTTCGCACAAAGGCAAAAAGGGGACTTTTGAGTGACCTCAAAAGTCAAAAAAAATGGCTTAGGGGTTGGAAAAGACTCCTAACCCATACCCATACCCTTTGGTTGGAATAAAAACATGATAAAAGCCTAAAGAAAGAGGTTTAGAGACAAATAAAATCTAGGAATGAGATAGGTCCATCTAACAACTCTAACTTGCAAAAAAAAAAAACACTAATCAGAATTAGGGATGACTAACCCTAATTAAGAACCTAATAGAAAATTGACATTAACTTGAATCCAAAGGTTAAACAATTAACCCTAAACAATACACCGAGGCACATAACATTTTACAAGTGTCAAGTGACACTGAAAGAACATAATTATGAACATTAACATTTACTGAGCAACGAAGATGCATACATACATCACACAATACAATTACGTGATTTACGAACAACAGGGTTTCCAAAATTAGCACATGGAGATCAGTTCTGTTCCTCCGTAGGGTTTCTCGGCTAAATATCTGCACACTCATTGCACACATCAGTAGTCCCATAAAATCACATGTACATAAATGTATACGTATTCAGAATTCACATAAATTAAAACATACATCAATAAAGTTTCTTCATCCTACATAATTCTTAACCATTTGAAATATCTTAAATCAAATCTCAATCCTACATTTACTAATTTCATCAACATATATATACATGAACATTAAATGACAATCATCAAATATATCTACAAATGACATCACACAACAGGAAATAATAAAATATGTTCTGAGCATGAGATACTGTCTCGACATCTCGAGTCGTGAATAACAAAATAAGAGTAATGTATCACTATGCTATGATGGGTCGGGGCGAGGCCTCACATCCTCCCCCACTAGGCATGAACTTCCTCCTGGAGTTCATCAAAAAGGTACAGGTACTGAGATCGCATCTGCGCTGCATCCTCCCATGAAGCTATGACCTCATCGTAACAATCCCATTGGACCCTAACCTGGTCCAGCTCTCGGCCTCGAAGTGCTAGGGTCCGTCGGGCAATAATGCAGATAGGCTCCAGTACTAGCTGTCCATCTGACTCCAACTGTAAAGCATCCCAATCTATAATATGAGACTCATCATAAATGTATCCTCTAAGTACTGAAATATGAAACACATCGTGGATGCGTGACAGGCTAGTTGGCAAAGCTAAACAGTATGCAACGGGTCCTATCCTCTCAAGGATCTCGAACGGCCCAACAAATCGAGGTGCCAGCTTAGAGCCCTTTTCGAAATGAATCAGACTCTTGTGTGGTTGTACCCTCAAGAACACTCTATTTCCAACCTGATACTCTTGATCTATCCTCTTCATATCTGCATACTTCTTCTGCCTATCCTATGCCTCTTTCAAGCATTGTCTAATCAGGGTCACCTGCTGCTCCATCTCCTTTACTAAATGGGGACCAATAGATACTCGATCCTTGATCCTATCCCAACTCAAGGGTGTCTTGCACGGTCTCCCATACAAAGCCTCATAAGGTGGCATACCTATGGAAGAATGATTCCCATTGTTATAGGAAAACTCGACAAGGTGAAGGTATTCCTCCCATTTGACCTGATGATCCATCACGTACATACGCAGAATGTCCTCCAAAACCTGATTCACTCGCTCGATCTGGCCGTCGGTCTGAGGATGGTATGCTGTACTAAAATTGAGCCTGGTGCCCAAAGCCGACTGCAACTCTCTCCAAAATGAAGAAGTGAACAAAGAGTCTCTATCAGAGATGATTTTACGGGGAACACCATGAAGTCTAACAATGTCCCGCAAGAACACCTGAGCTATGTCTCATATTGTAAATGTAGTATGCACGGGTGAAAAATTGGCAACCTTGGTCAAAGTGTCAACTATCACCAAAATGGCATCATGGTGACGAGATGACATAGGAAGACCAACAATAAAATCCATCGATATAGTGTCCCATTTCCACAGTGCAATCTCATGCGGCTGGAGAAGCCCTCCAGGATGACGGTGCTCCGCCTTCACCCGCTGGCACTCGAGGCATTTCGCAACTATGCTAGCAATCTGTACTCTCATGCCTGGCCAATGATACAACTGCCTCAAATCTGCATGTAACTTCTTAACACCGGGGTGCGCTGCATAAGGTGCTCTGTGAGCCTCAAGTACAATGAGCTCATGCAAACCCCGAATGGAAGGTACATACATACGTCCTCTATGCCGCAAAAGTCCATCAGACTCCAAAGAATACTCTGCAAACTTCCCTTCCAAAGGTCTCTAAGAATGTACTAACTGACTTACTTCTGCATAAAGTTCATCAACTAGTAAGTGCTATAAGATATGCTCTCTCAAGTCAGTGCGAGTAGTCACAGATGAAAGTTCATGGCGCCTTCTGCTTAAGGCATCTGCAACCACATTCTCCTTTCCCTTGATGTAATGTACATCAAAATCATACTCACATAGGAACTCCATCCACCTTCTTTGCCTAGCATTAAGGTTCGGCTGAGAAAATATGTACTGCAAGCTCTGGTGATCGGAATGAAGCTCGAATCTATGACCCAGAAGGAAATGTCTCCATCTCACCAAGGCATGAACCACTGCTACTAGTTCTAGGTCATGAGTAGGATAATTGAGTTCGTGCATCTTCAACTTCCTAGACTCAAAGGAAATAGGTCGCCCTTCCTGCATAAGGACTGCTCCTAAACCATCTAAAGATGCATCGGTGCACACCACAAAATCTGCAACAGGATCAGGTACTGCAAGAATTGGTGCACTTGTGAGGGCTCTCTTGAGCTCTTCAAAGGCTCTACCATACTTCTCTATCCACTCGTACTTCTTCCCCTTCCTCTGAAGAGAAGTGATGGGGTGTGCCAATCTAGAGAATCCTACAGAGCAATGTACTACAATGGCCATAAATTTCACATAAAAAAGGTGGACAAGACTAAGAGAACTTGTGATTCTGGGATAACTGCAATGTATGAGGTCATCAATATTTCATCTAGAAACAACATGCATCCTCAACAATATGAAAATAAATACTATGGCCTTTTGGATGATATAATTGAGTGCGACTTTAATTCCTTCAAACAAGTTCTATTTGGTGTCAAATGGTACAGGCTACGATTGAATCAAAATGATCTTGATAGAACTATTATTGAACATGATAATGGATTTACAATGATTAATACAAGGTCATTTGAGCTAGTTGGAAATGAACCCTATGTTCTTCCAAGCCAATGTGAGAAAATGTTTTACTTTGGCATTCCACATAAACTAGGTTGGTAATTTGTCATTAGATAGGATCCAAGAGGAAGACCGGTAAAGTATAATGTGATTGAAGAAGATGAAGGAGAAGATGATGATGATGATGATGAAAAAGATGAAGAAGGAGATGATGATGTTGATGATGATGAAGATGAGTAAGGAGATGACGATGATGATGGTGATTGCATTGATGATGATGATGATGCTGGTGGTGGTGATGGTGGTGGTGATGATGATGGTGATGGTGATGGTGATGACAACGATGATGATGATGGCAATAGTGACAATCATGATGTTGACAATGGTCGTTCAGATGATTTGGATGATGATGGTGATAATGATGATGTTCATGATGATGAGATGGATGAAGAAGATGATCAATGGCATGATCAATGGAAATGTATTAGGTGTTGATTACTTAAAATATGTTTTTGTAGAGGTAACCAACTGAAAAATATGCAATGTTATGTTGTATGCATAATTTGTAGCATAAGTATCATGTAATCTATAACTAAGTTAAGAAAAATGATTTACATATGTAGGAAACTATACCCATTTAACAAGGATCATACAAAGTGACATGGATTGTGAGGTATAAGTTTATTACATACTTGTTTTCTCTTTAACTTTGACATTAACTTTAGGAAAAATTTATCAATATTAGCCTCATTTTATATCTTGATATTTTGCTCCTTCAATTATATCTCTCATTTGATGGGCTCCAAGTACCACCAAATAGGTATATGTCAAAATTTTCTTCGTTAAGGGAGGGAAATGCGAGAATAAAAGAGGACAGTGAGAAATGTAGTAGGTCTACGAAAGAGAGACAAACTAGAGGGCAAAAGATTAGAAGAAAATTCAATAAATGCATGCAATTTTTTTTTTCTCAACGAGGGTCATGTTCTTATGATGATGAGACTAAGGGTGACATGTAGGTTCCCTTGAGGTACACACATCTTGAGAAAGAATGGGTACCCAAGGAATTACCTCCAATTAACACTGATTTTTGTGTTAATGAGAGGATATATCACATAGCTTCATCATCATTACATGGTTTGGGCCTATTTTCCATGGATGGCATAAAGGTCAGTTATAAAAAGGTTTTTTAATTGATGGATTATGTAGGACCTTGTTACAATTACAACAACTGGATGTGGATAGTTCAATATATAAAAAGTATGTTTGTGTATGCACTGTCAGAAAATTATCTACAATGGAAAGAAAATGATCAAAGTAAAAGACTTGTTGTGTATATTGACGGAAGGCCAAAAGCATTAGGGAACATTGTGGGTTTTATAAATAGTATGCATCCTAGGTCAACAAATAAGTGACCCAATTTCATTTTTGAGGTGCATGAGGGAATCATGTTTTTGTATGTGCGATAAAATCAATAAGTTTAGGGGAAGAGCTACTAATAAATTACAATTTGAATTGCATAGATACAAAGAAAGTTACTATCATGGGACTTGTAAGTACTATATATGTAAAATTTAAACTAATTACTTCCAATTAGAACTCTAATATACAATATACCATTTTAATAATAAGTTTTTTTTGCTAAGTAGACTATTCCTTTGATTATGGTGATTGTTTATATATATTCTTTGTCACAGGGCGACATGGCTGAGCCATTAGATGATAGAGGTAGGGATGTTGCTCCCACCCCTTATCTAGTACAAGTAAACCTTCTGTATAAAAATTAATGTAATTTTAATTTTACAAAATGTCAGATTATTATGTTACTTTTGTGAAGATTTTGGACTTGTTTTCATTGTTTCACTGATATTTTTTGTTACAATTTGATTCATAGGGAAATGGAAATGAACAAATTGCACAAGAGCAATTACTTGTTGATATGGTAGCCATTGTATTATGCGATGATGACATTGCATATAGCAGTGACCCTATTAGCCTATGTAAAAAGACCCTGAAGAATGTCAATCTATAAATTATTGGGCTTGTCATGGATCCACATCCAATAGAAGAAAAAGAAGCCACAAAAATTAAATTGTTTCATAGAGCACACTATCTGGAAGTAACTAGCAATGAGTCTTTTTCTAGGACAATAGTTCAATAAAGCTTTATGTTTTATACTAATTTATGGATCATGAACCACAATATGTATGTTTTGTTACAAGATTTTTTGAGACCACACCAAGTTCTTTCACCTAATGAGGGTAATAGTGTATGTTCTACAGGTATGTGATTTCAATTCTCAATCATCTAATATAGTCTTAAATGTATATCCTCTTGACCAATTCCATGTCCATGAGCTTGTGATGATATAATTTTGATATCTGTGTTGTACATAATAGTGAGTCTAAAACTTTCTATCGTTGCCTCTGATATGATTCTATTGTCATTGTCATAAATTATGCCTCTAAAACTTTCTATATATGGCTCTAATATCTGTTGCTCCTCATTCATAATTCCCTTGATATAATGTATCCTTTTATTAAAATTTGGGAAATAAGCACCAATAACTTACAAAACTCAATTGAAAGAGACTTATTTCCTTAAAGTCTGAAATAACTTTTAAAACTGATAATGATTGATGTAAGAAAAATAGCCTATGGTACCACTTTTAAATGATTGTTCTTATGTTATACAATTGATACGATATATGAGAACAATTTCATTGCTATCTCTAATACAAAAATTATGTATATGTAAGATGATTTTGGTCTATATATCTACACTTAGTCCAATGCAACAATGTTAAGATTATCTCTATTGTTTTTTATATGATTGATAACAATTATGCAAGGATGATCTTTAATTTGAACTATGCAACTAATGATATTGGTAACTACAACTAATGAGATTGGTAGAAACTAATGATGTTATCATTATGTCTCATTTTGATCCTTAAATGTATGCAATTATCTTTCAAATATTTCTTATTGTGATATGATGATATGTTGCTCATGATACATTGTGTGTCATAGGACGGGTTCTTCTTATAGTGGTATAATGCTTACCCTTGAATTGATAATATTTATTTGGAATGACTCATGGGTGGAGAGTTTCTCCCGATAGTGATGTCATTGTTATTTATTATCTATTAAATTCTATATGATTGATTTTTAGGTGTTGATGATTTCCATATGCCTACTTCCACAAGGTCGGCTAGCACTCCCAGATTGTTGACTGCAGGATTAGCAGCAACAAGCATGCAAACATCCACACCTGTTGCAACTAGAAATGGTAAATCCTTATTTTGCTACATTTTGTTGTGTTAAATATGATAATATTTGTACTTTCTTATTCATTTGAGTATATTATGACATTGATTAACTTTGTTATGTGATAGGTACACCTAATATCAGTATTGCTGATAATTTACCAGCCTTTCCTAGAGCATCCCATGTCACTTGTACTGGATCATTGGAGGCATCATTGTTGATAGCCAAGAAAGCTATGATTCTATTAAAATTTCCTAATCTTCCAAGTACTTTAAAATTGTAATTATTTAGGGTGCAATTGTAGTTTACTTATTCATAACTCATTTTTGACTAATGATGTGGTTATGATTTTATAGGAAACAATCTTTTTTATGAAATTTTTAATGATTTAAAATTGAAGATATTTGGGCCCACATTACGTAAAAGGTACATAGCTTGATATAATTGGTTGATACATATTTCCATTCATTCTTGAACTAATTTTTTTTTTTTTTGTTAAAAGCTTGACTGACCAAGCCACTAAATTAAAAGATCATCTCATGAAAACTATGGAGGATTTCTTTGGTCAAAATATTTTGAGTAGAGCCTAGCTTCTAAAAAAATCTTGGAAACATCTAAAGACTATGAGAGACCAGTACAAAAGGGCTCTAAAGCTCAACCCAAAGTACGAGCATCCTCCTATGGTGCCATAGTTGGAGTGGAATGAAATCGTTGAAGATGAAAAAGAGAGGAGACAAATAGATAAAGGAATCAACCTACCACCTAAAAAAACTAGGTATGTGTCTCATAAACTTCAATCACATTTTTTTTCAAGAATGTTGATTCACTATTTTTTCTTGCAACAATAGTTAACATGTCGATTCATGGTCAACTCTTCAAAAGGAGTGATGGTTATGATTCAAACCCATAAGATAACAATCAAGACAACCAAGAAATAATAAACACCTACCCTAATCCCCATACAATGAGAATCATACAATCAATGTATTCTTCATTCTGAATTTGCACAATATTTACTACCTAATAGTGAGAAGTAAGGCCTTTTTCCATTACATGTTATTTATAAGAAGGTTAAAGAATTTTCCTAAAAGAAGTGCCATGATGAACATATGCAAATATAATGGGAGGAGGTTAGAGAAAAACTTCAATGTGAAACATTTTCTACCACAACTACAAATCATTTTGAAGGTATTGCATTATCATATTTTGTCTTCCTCTCTTCAGCATACTATTAGCTCATCCCAATGTGAAGTGATGGAAGCCATTAAAATATTTTTTTTAGGAAAATCTTAGAATTTTGTTCATCAATGTTTAGGAATTAGCCAAAAACATCTCTCTAATCCATACACATCAAACTTTTCACTAACTCACTACACATGCATCATGGTTGGAAAACTCAAAAAATGAAAACTCCAAATGTCCCATTGTGGATTCCCTTTTATCAATACAAGCTTAACTTTCTTCTACAAGAAACATTCAAAACTCCTCAATTTATGTGTTTTATTTATGTGAAGAGTGATGCTTCTCATCAGCTCTAGTTTTTATCTATACCTTTTCTCACATCCACCCACCACACCTACTTGGATTTATAAAATGAAAATGGGTCATTGGAGGCTATCTTAGGCTTCAAAATTTCAAATCAAGACTACTCAGCCTTTCATAATTTCAATAGACCACACCTTATCTCCAATCAAGAAAAATATAAATTCCTTGCACAAAGTACATAGAAGATAGTAGAATCAATCCATAAATAACTATATTTTTACAATCGATATAACTTCATATTTTTTTTATTTTGTTGCATGATCTCTTTTTTTTATATGAGTAGTTTAGTAGGAAGATTCTTTAATGACACAAATCATTATCTATACTACCTCTCTAGTGATTTGTCTTTAATAAAATGGTGGCATCTCTTTCAAATTTTGTCAAAAAACATTTACACCACAACTTCATCTGATATTCCTAACTCTACGATCACAATCTATGTGTAAACAATGGTTGGATTTATGTATTAATGTCTTCATTGGTAGTCAATATTTTCAATTGGATCACCAATGCTCATGATGTTGCATAGCACAAGCAAGGTCACCTTTGTGCCTCATCATACATCACACTTTGATTGGACATCACCTCTCATAATTCACATATAAAACATGTTTAATTCATTTGTGGATTTATATAATCTAATATATTTCTAACATATTGCAAAGTTTACATATACAGGTTGCAGGACACATCAAAGGAAACACAAGCTCAAAAAGAGAAGGTTGGTCAACACCATCTTGGCTCTAGTGGATATACGAAAATTCACTCACACCTTATAAGTAGCAATAAATGAAATTTCATATCAATTTTTTAATATAATATTACAAATAATCAATACATTAATTATTGATAATATTATGCAAAAAATGAAGGGCGTTGAATTTAATCTAGAGTCAACAGAAAAAGACAAAGAAATTGGCTTCAAGCAAGGCTACAAAGTAGTGGTTTCCTACCACCACACAGATTCTAGTGGCCGAATAGGTGAAGAAGATTCTAGTACAGTGGTTGACACATAGGTAAATAGGCCAAATGAATAATGACAGTAATTGAGAACTTCATAACAACTAAACTATTTGATGTTTATTTTGAATAATGATAACAAAGTATGCATGACATTTCATTGTAGCCTACTACTCCTGAAACAGATCTTAATCATGATGAAAAAGGCATGGATCCTACACATGACAAAGACCTCAATGTGCATCACAATGATACAGGTACATATTCAATTTCTATTAAAAATTAATTTTGTAATTATTAATAAAATTTAACAATTGGTGTCACCTTTATGCGATATTTTTTGAGTATGTAGAGTGTGATGCTAGTGTTCAATATGTTGAGGTTGGGGCTGAACAAAATGTGACAGTAGATGATGTAACACTATCAGTTAAATAAAAATCCCTATTATGTTCTTTAGATTAATGAAATACTTATAACATTAAAAAAATGTTTAGAATTAAACCCATTTGTTTCTAATTGTAGGGGCGTACCAACCTTGTCCTTGATGAAAGAAGAGGAAGCCTCATGTTGTAAGACCAGAACCACAAGAGCCACATGATGTCGAAGACAGTCAGGATGTGCCTATTAGGCTTTATCTTCAAAAAAAGAAAAAAGAAATGAAGAAATGAATGTTTAAAACCTTGGTTGATGATGAATGTGTTGATGGATATTTATGAATATTGCTTCTTAATGGATTTTTATGATGATGAATGTTGCTTATTAATGAATTTTAATTAATGTTTCTTATTGATGATGAATATCGATGGATTTTTATGTATGTTGATGGATTTTGTGTCATGTTATTGAATATTGTTATGTGATTATAATGATCGATGTGCTCACAAATTATTGATGAATGTTTATAGGTATGTTATGTGGTTATAATGTTTCAATGATATACTTCTAAAATGAATGAATGCAATATTTACTTAGTTGTTAATGGGGAATTTAGAGTGATTATAAGGGGGGGAGAGGCCAAATGAGCTTCCATCTTCACGTGGTTGGCCTTGTTAAGTAGAGAATATGAAAGGATTCTCAAAACTAAGTGAAGCTCAAACTAAACTTGTTAAAACCATTTTAGTTACAACTTATTTTTGTATCATGTCATTATTGACTCTCACATGCATTATTGTCATTATTGTAGATCAAGAGGATGCTCAAACTTTGAAGTCTCTAGCATGGTACTTGCTTTTAGTGGGTGAACATAGCAGATTCCAAGCGAATGCCTTAAAATGGCCTTAACATAAGTACAATGAATTACAACATGTTGCTTTCTCTATAAGTTGTATGCAAACTTGAAGCTACTCTCACAAGAGATTGTGTATCACACTTGTCCACCAAGGAGGAGAAAGTATTTGATTGTCAATATTAAGGTATATTAATCTTCTAAGTTTATTGAAAATTCAATCACACCTTGTAAGTATAATGTTTACTTCATAGGTATCAATTGATGAGTTCATAATAATACTTGAATCATAATTGTACATCTTACTTACTGATTAATAAAATAAAGGCATATTGCAATATTTGTTCAAGTAGTTGCACCAAACAAGACATAATGTTAGAAAAGAGATGAAATATAACGTTAATGTAAATTTAACATAAAAAGTTGCTCCAATGCTTCCTCTGTGGCTTATGAGCATTGAAATTTTCTAGAAACTTATCTATACCATATATCCATATTATGTTTGAAATATTTTAAGATCAAATTAATCTATATAATCATATCAAAAATATATTATTTCTTTTCTTTAGTCTGATATTTATATTACTGAGAAAAGGGTTACATCAAAAGAAGGAGCATACTCTCTAATACAGAACCACTTCAACAAACAAACCCATCCTACTAGCTTGATGAAATAGATAACCTATCCCATTGCCAATATAGATAAGCCTTTCTAACACTTCTAATAGGAATATGTTTGTAGATTTTGCCATCACACCAAAAGCATGTACTGATGGTGGAGAGGGATCTCATCATTGATATAGTTGCTATGCCAACACCCCCCCACATGATGGAGCTAAATACAACCATTTATCATGTGGGATTTACACCCACTACATACCATGTTGATAATCCAAACCTACACAGATGAAGGGCCAAAGGCCTTGAGGGACTCAAACCGGTGACCTGCGCTTTAATACCATGTAGATTTTGCCATCACACCAAAAGCGAGTATTGATGGTGGATAGAGATCTCACCAGGGATATAGTCGCTATGCCAACAATACATGCTTTTGGTGTGATGGAAAAATCTACATGGTATCAGAGCATAGGTCATTGGTTTGAGTCCCTCGAGCCCTTTGACCCTTTGTCCATGTAGGGTTGGATTATCAACATGGTATGTAGTGGGTGTAAATCCCACATGATAAATGGTTGTATCCGGCTCCATCGTGTGGGGGGGTGTTGGCATAGTGACTATATCACCGATGAGATCCCTCTCCACCATCAATATATGTGCTTTTGGTGTGATGGAAAAATCTACATGGTATTAGAGCACAGGTCACTGATTCGTAAAAAGATTGATAACCCAAAAAACTAATGCAAAGAATAGATATCTAAACTATGAATGCAAATGATATAAAATTAGAATAGAAACATAGAATTAGTCTCCAAGAGAGTATTGCAAATATTGGAAGCAAAATAACATTAAGAGGATGCAAAAGAAATCAAACCCAAATACAAGCCAGGTAGTGTGCTTATATAGACTAGAAAGAGGGAGGAGGTGGCAACATCAACCAATGAGGAGAAACCATCTATCAAACTAAAGATAGCAAAGTATCTTCCTAAGATAGCTAATGGATGTTCACATGTAGGAAGGTGACACCTCGCAACCACTTTCTAAATAAGACATGCCTTATTAACTTAAGCAAGATTATTAAAAGTGTAGGAAAAAAAATTAGCAATAAAGGGGAAAAAAATAACCCACTAGGAAATTAAAAAAACTACACTAACATGCCCTCCATAAGTGAAGCTTAGGTGGATGGAGAAATGGGTCCTGGCAAGTTAGGCTTGATGAGGTACCCATGTACATAAAATTCCCCCAAAAGAGAGAGAAGAGACCCCCAAAAATAATCAGGACTGCAAGTGAGAGGAAGAGGCACCCCCAAAAGATGAAGCATCCTGCACCCCCAAAAAAGCTCACAAATGAAGGAACTTTCTCTTAGTGAAGGTTTTGGTGAAGATATCAGAAACCTACTCAAATGTTAGACAATAGCAAAGGTCGATGACATGATCATGGATGAGCTCCCAAATGTATTGCATGTGGATCTCAATGTGTTTGGTTTGTTGATGATGGACCAGATTCTATAAGATCTGAATGGCACTCTGGTTGTCACAAAATATGACTGATGGCCATTTGATCTAGCTACCAAACTCAGTGAGAAGATGTTGAAGTCAAATGGCCTTAATGGCAACATTCATAGCCCCTCGATACTCAACCTCAATAGAAGATAGAGCAATAGCAGATTGCTTCTTGCTCGACCAACAAATAGGACTAGAACCAAGTGAGAAGCTATAACCTAAAGTAGACTTGTGATCTTCAGAATCACCTACCAAATCTGAATCTATGTAGCCCACCAAATCAAGCTCAATACCTGTTGCATAGTGAATCCCATAACTGTGAGACCCATGAATGTAGTGAAGGATCTACTTGGCTACTTTCCAGTGTAGCTCATGAGGCTCCTACATGAATCAAGAGACCATGCCTACAACATATGAGATGTCAAGTCTCATATGAGTCAAATAAATGACACTCCCAACAAGTTGGCAATACAAGGTGTCATCAACAAGTGGAGAAGAACACTGAGCCTCAAGTTTGACTCCAAAAAGGAAGGGAGTTAGAGTAGGCTTACAGTCAGACATATGAAACCTCAAGAGTAAATCTAGAGGATACTTGGACTGTGTGATGGTGATCCTAGAAGGAAACTAAAAGATCTCAATCACAAGAAAGTAATGTAATAAGCCCAAGTCAGTCATCAATAAACTATCTTGAAGGGCACCTTTGATATCTTTAATGGTGGGTGGAGAACTTCCTATGGTCAGCAAGTCATCAACATACAAAACCAAAAATAGGAGTGAATCACCTTGTTCTAGAATGTAGACATTAGGATTAGAATGGCACTGAGTGAACCCAACTAATAGAAGAAAGGAGTCCATCTTGGCATACCAGGCCTGAGGAGTCTGTTTGAGGCCATAGAGAGACTTTTAAAGATGGCACACAAGTGAAGAATCCTGAAGGAAACCCTATGGTTGCTCCATGTAGATCTCCTCATGAAGGTCATCATAAAGAAAAACACTCTTCACATCCATCTGATGTACTTCCCAATGATTAGCTATAGCAATGGCAAGAACAAGTTGAATGGAATTCATTCAGGCAACTGGTGCAAAAGTCTCAGAGTAGTCACTCCCAGGAACCTGGGAGAATCATTTAGCGACCAAGCCAGATTTGTGTTTGTCAACTGACCCATTTGCTGCAAATTTTGTTTAATAGATCCACTTACATCAAACAAGTTTTCTTCCCTTAGGAAGAGGAACAAGATCCCAAGTGTGGTTCCTCATCAAGGAACTATACTCTTCCTACATAGTTGTATCCCACTCAAGAATACCAGAAGCCTCATGAAAGGACTTGTAGATTTTTCCATCACACCAAAAGCACGTACTAATGGTGGAGAGGGATCTCATCGAGGATATAGTCACTATGCAAACACCCACCCCCCGCTCCCCACACGATGGAGCTAGATACAACCATTTATCATGTGGGATTTACACCTACTACATACCATGTTGATAATCCAAGCCTACGTGGACGAAGGGTCAAAGGGCTTGAGGGACTTGAACCAGTGACCTGCGCTTTGATACCATGTGGATTTTTCCATCACACCAAAAGCACATACTGATGGTGGAGAGGGATCTCATCAGGGATATAGTCACTATGCCAACAATGTTCACATTCAAAGAACAAAAAGCTTCAAACTTGCTCATGTCAAACTCCTCCACCCCACATTTCTAAAACACCTTCGAAACTTTTTCATCAACTTTTTCTCACCTGCCTCTTCCATACAAAACAAAATTAGAACTCCTCCACCCGATCATAATCTTGTATTAATAAGATCCATTGCAATAGATACCTCCAAATAAATATCTTTTTCTAATATTCTATGAATCATACCATTAATAGGCACTAGGTGACCAACCACTTGGATAGTAGGACAAAAAAGCTCAAAAATTAGTTTCCCATCATGCACACGCCTTCTTAACCAGTAATCCACCCCCAATAGATCAACAATGGTAACTTTCTCTTGATCATTAACCTGCTTAAGAAGTCTCACAATTTTCTCCTCTGGAGCCTCCACCAAGTCTATAACCTACATACGTTTGCACCTTATCCCTAAAAATGCCATCAAACAGTGCAAAAGAAGAGTGTAATTCCCTTAAAAAGGAAATAATCAGTGAAAAAGAAAGAGTAAAATTCCTTTAAAAAGGAAATAAATTGATTATCATTGGCTCTTAAGCCAAGATTCAACAAGGTATTCGATCAAACTTGTTGTCAGGACATTGAAACCTTCCAAAAAAGTAGTGGACCAAAACTAAAAAGAGACTAAGTTCATGAGAAACACTCCTTTTAGCATATGATGTGACTTCTTCTACATTAACCTATACCCTTTCTCATGAAGGCATGTATATCTTCTACAATAATCTCCTACAAGGATGTTGGCAAGAGATCTACACAATCAAACATTTTCAACTCTTTGATTTTCTAGTCTATGAGCCACTTTATTCCATTTTTGATCTCATGTCTGCAACCATGTGGGATAGGGAAAATATAATGTAGAAAAAAATTATAACCTTAGTCTCAAATCTTCCATTGAAGAATTAAACAACTTATTTAAGCTCATATTTCAATTAAACCATATGACCAATAGATGTCATACAGAAATTAATTTCTATAGTTTGATAGTTATGATTTCAATATTAATTATTTTATAGAATTCTGCTTACTGGTACTTTTTTTTTAAAACTCTGACTACCATCGCTATTTTGACATTTACTATCATTGAAGGTATGAGAAACCTATTCAAAAATCTCTACAAGTTGTTGATAGTTTGATTGATACTACCATCAAGAGTATGACAAATCCATCACAACATATCTCCATGTCGTCGATATTTCAACTCCTCCTGTCATCGATGATGTGGACTACCCATTGAACCATCTCTCATAAGCATCGATAGTTCAATATTTTGATCAAGTTTTTTGGTGCCGCCATGGGACAATGATGGCAATAATTTTTTATGGGTTTTCATCGATATATCGACACTCATCTTCATTGTTGAACTCTCACATAAGCATCGATAGTTCAACATTCTGAACAAGTTGTTTGACACCGCCATGGGACAATTATGGAAATAATTTTTGACAATTTTTTCATTGACATATTGACACTCTTCTTGGTCATCAAACATTTGACTTAAGTTTAGCGACGATAGTTTTTGACATTTTATAGTCATAATTTCAATGAAAAAGCATCAAAAAATAGGTCCAAATTTACTAGTGAAAATATCATTTTCTGAGAGAATTGGTGCAAGACAAAGAGGTGAGATTGGAATATGTGAATAATAAAGAAAAAATTGTAGAAATATTCACAAAGATGTTACCTAAGGATACATTCTTGTATCTAAGAGGTAAGCTAGGGTTTATTCCCCTATCTGAGGCTCACTAAAAAACATTTAGTCATGCATCAGTTGGGTATTCTTCAAGATTAGTCAAACTGATGCAATAATGAAAGTGTAGATTGCATATGAATTTGTACATAAGGTACATTTAAATTTATTGAATATTGTCTTTGGCATAAGATGTCAAAGAGGGAGAGTTTGTTGTCATATGAAAAATTTTCTAAAGAGGGAGAGTTTGCTATCATACCACATAAAACTTGTAAAAAGAGAGTTTTCTATATCAGAGAAATTTTTTTGAACGTTTGAAGATGTCAAAGTGAAAATTTTGATGAAGAAGAAAGTTGGAGAGTTTGCTGACAGAGGGAGAAACTAAAATTAAAGGGAGAGATTGATGTTAGAGGGAGTTCACACTGATAGAGGGAGTTCTCATGGATGAAAATTAGAATGAAACGAAGGATATTTTCTTTACTTTTATTTTTCTCTAGAATTTCATTGTATTATGACATGTTGTGTTACCATCAATGCCAAAGATGGAGATTGTTGAAAATAATTGATCAATTGTATATTGTCTTTGATGTTAGACAAAATTTCATATCTTTACCAGTCAGCATCTTTCAAGCTCACTTGGGCAATGAAGAAAATTTTCTATGTCTTCTGAGCATTCTAGTGTTTGTCAAGTTTAGAAGATAGTGTCTACCGAGTTCACTCGGGCACCAAAGAGAAGTTCAATGTTAACTAAGTTCACTTGGTTAACAAAGGAAAGTTGGCATGGAACTAGTGTTAACCGAGCTCACTCGGTTACCATAGGAAGTTTACGAAGTTGTAGTATTAACCAAGCTCACTTAGTTAACAAAGGAAAATCATTTTAGAGTTAGTATCTATCGAGTTGGGTTGGCTAATGATGGATTTTCTTGTTTGTGCATATTGAGTTTAATAGATTTGTTTGTTGGTTCTAGCCTATTGAAGAGATGCATATTAATTATTTTAAGTTGTATTCAATCTGACTTGACAATGTATATGATATAAGGTCAATTTGAGGATTGAAGACATGTGAAAATGTGTGGAAGATAAGTAGCTGCTTAGAGGAAGCGAATTGGAAGGATAAGTAGAATATCCTTGTTGGGTGGAAAAGATTAATCAGATCAGGAAGGATCAAGTATTCAAGCCAGAATTGAGATCCAAAATCAGCAATACAGTTGCATTAGCAATCAGGTCATATCATTGTTACTCTCTAACCATTGTAGAAGTGTATCAAATCTCTTAATAGAGTTAGCCTAACATCTATTTGTCAAATCCTCTAACAAGGTGGCATTTCTAGATTGAAGTGTCTAAGGACCTCTAAAAAGACCACTCCTAATAGGGTGATTAAATCCTCTAATAGGGTCACACCTAATAGTGTGTTTTTTAACCTGTAATAGGGTTGGCTACTAATAGGGCTCACTTCAAAAGAGTGAAAATAGCAACTAGTTGTAATTTGTGTTTTTTCCCAAATAGGGTTTCCAGGTTAAATCTTGGTGTCACTTATGTTCATGCTATTTCTTTTATGTGTATGTAACTAAGTTAATTAAGGTTAATCACACTTATCATCCTAAGTTATGCATGTTCATTATTTACCGAGTAGTAGTCAATAATATAGTACTTGTTGAGTTACAACAAATTGATAGTGTTTATCAAGTGACTATGTGTTAATTGAGTGACAATAGTTTCAACAAAGTTTACGTTTTGTACTAACATCTAAGGAATCTAGGATTTATTTTTGTGGTAATTGATTCACCCCTCCCCTCTCAATTACTCCTCTTATATTTCCAATAGAATATTTCCACATATTCTTTTTTAGTTTTTAGTTTCTTCTTTAGTAGATCCTTCTATGATATCAGATTTGCTATTTTCACATGCTTTCTATTCAACTATTGCTTTGCAAGCATTAGTTGTTTCATCATGTTAGGTTGTGTACTGTTAAGCTTTTTTACATCAAGTATCATTTCTTAAAGTCTAGTTTCCATTAGTCTTTTTTCTTCTTTAGTAACAACCTTGTCTTCCTCATTTTTCTTCTTTCTCTCAACCACTTCACATATCCTTATTGATTGAATCTCATATTCTATTTTTAGTCCTCTGACTTCTTCATTCAAGATTTTGTTCTTGTCTAGTAGATCTAAAGATGATGAGTCATTTGTATATACTATTTCAAATAGTCTTTCAATTTCAACTTCTTCATAATGAAGTTCTTTGTCTTGAATAGCCGATTCCTTTCTCATTTTTAGGGATTTCTTCAAATCTTGTCTTACTATCTCAAGTTTCTACAATATGGAGTTGATGTCAATCACCTTCTTGTCAAAACTCCAAGTTGTTAAGATTCTCCAAGAGAACTTAGCTATGATACCAATTGTTGGAAGTCTAAATTGAAAACCAAGATATCGGGAGAGGGGGTGAATCAGGATTTGTAACACTTTAACCTTTCTCACAATACTTGTGCATTCACTACTTTTACCATCTCATGTCCAATTTCTTATGCATGCATAACTTATAAAATCAAACTTTAATAATGTTTAGATATAATCTATCAATCACATGCATGAAAAGTAATCACATGTTGGCACAAATAGTTTTGTTACCTAGAAACACTATAGAATGAAGGTAAAACTAGGGTGAGGATGACACCTACAAATCTTCGTTATTGTAGTAATAAAGTTAACCTATTAGGTTACAATGTTTGACCATATTAAATTATCTACTCTATTAGGGGTCTTCCTTTTTAAAAGCTTTTAAGTATATCCCACCCTATTAAAGAGTTTCACACTTACAAAAACTAAGGACTCTGTTATGAGATTTACAAATATCTGTTAAGACCACTCTATGAAGAGATTTATCTTGTCTCAATCTATTAGAACTGATTCAATACCTAATCCTTAGTATTCTCTAATAAGATGATGTTGGATCTCCTCTTTCCAATATGATCTATAATCTTTGACCTAATATAGCTTTTACGCCCTTCACTGCTTGACTAGGTTGCTTTCTCCATTATGAAATAATAGAACTCTTTGCCTCTTCTATTATGTTCACACATTCACACTTGAATCATATGAATACCATGTTCACTCCTTTGTATCCTCATACACTTCACCATACAAAACTATTTCAAGTTCTACCCAATTTAATGATTTCATAAAGGTTTTTCTAGATTCTTTTATGTTTCACCTCTCCATCTAATTCATTCATCACAAAACATAGGGATCTATGATCCACATCAGAAAATGCGTAAAACTCTCTGTAAAAAACTCTACAAGTATTAAATACCATAACCATGTTGGCCTAAAATGGTTTACCTCAAACTTTACATCATTCCTAACTTGAATATAAATTCTGCATTGCTCGACACTTACTATTTATGACACTTGACACTCACTATTTATGTTGTTGACACTTGGTCTTTACTATGCTTGGCACCTTCTGTGTAACTTGTTTTCAACATGTTCAAACTAGTTGGTTAATATTTAGACTCATCTTACATTGAGAATATTAGGTGGCCATAAACTTACTCAGAGCTCTCCTATAGAGCTCAGTATATACATGTTTATATACAAGTCTATCTCATGACTCAACCTATATAGAGTAGCTTGGTCAGAGTGATGACCATCTAACTCTACCTAGTATATGACTAAGTGTTTGACACTAGTGGAAAATAATAGTTAGAGCTATCAATATTTATCTCATGTCATATGGTTCCACTTCACAATGTAATGCAATCTTCTTCAATTTTGGCTTCTTTCTTTATTTCCTTCCTTTATAGCTAGGAATAAAGATTCTTTATTTGAGTCATTATCATCTTCATCCTTCCATAGATGTTCCTCCATGGTGCATAAACTTCTTTATTCTTTGTCTCTTTAAATATATATGCCTTATTTATGCTATCATAAATTTCAAAACTATTTCTCTTTGCATCATTATATCCTTTAAATTATTCTTAATAAAGATATAATTTAGAAGAAAAATGACCAATTCTACCACAATTAAGGCATTTTGGAGGTAACCTACCTTTGTATTTTTTGGTTTCTTTCACTATTCTTCTTACAATTTTTTCTTCAATCTCATCATGTCCTCTTCAACTTCATCTTTAAAATTTATTGATGCTTTAAATGTTTCTTCCTTCCTCTTTTGCCTTATTTCATCCATTTCAAGAAGCTAAAATGCATATTGTAAACCAAGAAGTTGATCCAAGGTGTAGAAATACAAATTACAACTTTCTAGAATTATATTTTTTTGTTTTCTAAGGTTTAGATAGATTGATAAATAATTTTCCCAACACTTATCTTTCTTCTATTACTCCACTTACAACCTTAAATAGATTTCACAATATTTCTGACCTTATGAATATATCCTTCAACAAACTCATCAGCTCTAATCTTCATGTATTTTCTGAACTTGTGCTTTGGATTTGTCGTTGTGGCTTCTTTTTTTGTTTTTACATTTCATTTATAGAACTAATTATTTTTTCCAACAAGTATTTTTCTATGTTCAATCTAATAAATTTATTGAATACTTAATCACTCAAGAAAATGACAATACCAACCCTAGCTATCAATTTTTTGTTCTTCAGTGTTTATCTCATCTAGAGTCTATGGTCCACCCTGAGGTTCAATATAACCCTTTTGAATACTTTCCCATAATCCTTTTGGTACAAACCTTAAATTAAACCACATTGTTTCATTCCAATAGGCATAATTTTTAGCTTCAAACTTTAGAACTTTGAAACTCAAATCCTATATCATTAAAAAAACTCTCTTGAGAAGTCAAGCTTCACAAGAATGAACCAAACTCTTATACCAATTATTCAATGCACAATAGGAATATGAGGGGGGTGAATAAATTTAAACAACAATAAAAAATTCAATTCAAATCTTGGTATACCTCCAATTACCATAAGAAATTAACTTTAATGAAACCAAAATGTAGAAACACTAAGCAACACATGGACACCCATTTTATGTGGAAAATCCAAATATGAGAAAAATCATGGTGAGAATCAAAATCTCAATAGCCAAAATCTTGAATTATAATATTTAGGCCCACTTCCAAGACTTACGCAAGTGGGGTTCATTTCACTAGTTAAAGAAACAAATGACTTGTATAAGAAAAACTCAGTATCTCAGGGAAAGATACAAAAATCTACTAATAGAATCACTATCTGTTGGTATCTCTAACCATTATTGTCTATTACTAGTAAAAACTTAGTCATTTACACGGCAAAGTCAAATGGTCATCACTGCAACTGAGCTACTCTATATAGGTTGAGTCATGTACATAAGTATGTATACACCGAGCTCTGTGGGAGCCGAGTAAGTGTATGGTCTTTGAGTATTTTCTATATGAGTTGAGCTCATTATCAACCAAGCATTACAAATCATTTAAGTGCCAAGTATAATACAAACTAAGTAACAAAAATGTTGATTATCATAAAATAGTAAAGGCCAAGCAACATAGACTTTACATAAAAGTAAGGAATGGTTCATATTTTTGAGGTAAATCATTTTCAAGCTGACTTGGATGGAACATTTAATATATGTAGAGATTGTTATAGATATTTTTACACATTTATGACATGGATCAAAAATCCCTATTTTTTGTGATTAATGACTCAGATGACAAGGCTAATTATAGAAGCATCTAGAAAACTCTTTATGTAACTCTTTAAATAGAGAAGATCTTAATATAGATCATATATGAGTGAGAGAGGCGATGAGATGAGAAGAGAAGAGTGTGCATGCATGAGTGGTGGAGTAAAAGATTGAGATCATATCAGAAGTCAGTGAAAGTGTTATGTTATCTCTTAACAAAGCAAGTGACTAAATCATAGTAGTGAAGGAAAAGAAAAGTATTAACATATCAAAGGAGAGATCAATTAGCAAGGAGAAGACTCAAAAATAGCTTACAGAGCATACCAAGAGTTAGGAATTGAATTAGTTTTAATCGACTTGAACTAGGGTAATTCTTTGAATAGAGTGGTCTTAACAAATCTTTGAAAATCTCCTAACAGAGTCCTTAATTCATTGTAAGTGTTAAATCCTCTAACAAGGTGATACCTAGCAGTCTCAAACATTTTTAATAGGGAAAAGCCCTCACAAGGTAGATCATATATTATGATCAAACATTGTAACCCTAACAAGTTAACTTTATTACTACAGTAGTGAAGATTTGTGGGTGTCATCCCCACCCTAGTTTTACCTTCACCTTGGAGGGTTTCTGGGTAAAAAATATTGTCTAATGTGTTTATTTTCATGCATGTGATAGATCATATTCACATGTTAAGTTTATTATTATAATTTTTATATGCACAAATTAACTAATGAATGTGAATGAATTGGTGAAAAGAAAAAGTGCTTAAGATTTTGACTCACCTTGTTAGGTTTAAAACTCAGACATAAATAACAATTATATGCAAATATAAACAATATCATAAAATAATATATCACACAGAAAAGAACACAAGACACCAAGATTTAATGTGGTTCACCCAAACCTTGGGCTACATCCACCAAACAATAAGTCCAATATTATTACAATCTAGTGATTACAACCTTATTACAATTCATAATCCCTTACAGCTCAATACTGCCACAAGAACCAATTTCCACATCATCACAATGAAAAAATCCCTAACCCTAAGCCCTTTTATACAAGTATTTTTATCACTTTAGGGTTATAATTAATAACTACATGTTGGCCCAAAATCTCAATAAAATAGGGCCCAAAATCCCAATAAAATAGGGCCCACATTTTTTTTCTAGCTAATGCCCTGAGCCCCAAAGAATTTATGAAGTATGTACAGTACTTTCATGATTAGTCACCACAAACTAAAATACCCCCCCTCTTAGTATCTTGTTTTCCTGTTTATAATTTCGTCAATCAATACTATCATCTAGTAGAAACATGAAACTTAGAAGAAATAAGAAGAGTCTCCTAAGAAAGAATACACCACTCAATATCTCTGAATATATTTCTCTCAAGTTTAGAATTTTTCAAATCTGCTTCAATTAATTCTTTTTTTTGTTTGAAGCAATGTGTTATTCTAAACTTCTACTCTTATAAAACACTTTACTCTTCTCTTTGACCTTAAATACATTCCTTAAATAGCAGATAGATCATCAAAAACATTTGTAAAGGTTGGACACAATCAAGATAAAAAATTATTATAGAAAATAGGACATCCAGGCCCAAGATACATAAAGCAGTACTCTACTCCAAGAGAAGGAGAGGATCCAATATCTCACAACACATTTTCTTAAGATACATCAAATGGTTTACACTTAATCCAAATCCATATTCAAAACACAATGTGTAGATAGGCATTGGAGATTTTGGAATAGTAAGAAACATCTCTCAATGCAGAACCTTGAAGTGTGTAGATCTATGCACTAGGGTGACACCAAAATTAGCATTCTAACATCAACTAAAATTGTATCTAGACCAAAAGATTGATCCCAGATAAGTAGCAATATTGTACACACAAAACCTTAGCCTAACTAATCACATTAGATATACAACATCATAGATCACTTGCATGCCACAAATATCTCTAAAACACATACTATATGACTAAGCATGATGGTATCATTGTTCAACAACATTATTTCCAACATATCTAAAGGACACCAAAGGTATTTTAGATTATTTCAGCATAACCTCTTTGTTTCTAGCAAACACAAACAAAATCAAAGCATTAATCTTAGGTTCAATTGAGACATAAATGATATCACAAATAGTAGCAACAAACTAATTTGTCAAACAAGTAATAACAATGTAGGATCATCAATCACGTAATAACAAAAGCATTGAGAAACAACAATAAAGTCAAACCAATAAGATGAACGTGGTAACTACAATAATAGTATTAGTAAATCAACTAATACCACCAAAACCTACTATTTACTATTATTCATACATATATTCTTTGCATTTACAACATCAAGCCCAAAGTACATACAAACTAGAATTATGCCAAATTGTACCATATAACCATAGACCATAGAATTAAATAAGGAGTTCTCAACACCATCACCACCAAAATACTATATATAACTAGGGACTCCACATTACCAATGTAACAATATTTGAAACACAACTAAAACATTGTAAGAAAAATCTACATCATCATTGTAATAACTTCTAGAACTCAACTAGTATTCTTGTATAATTTTGAGTATCTTTTGAACCAAAGAAACCACACACGTGACATATTATGGACCATATACCCATTGTAAATTCCATTATGGTTAATGTTATCTAAAGAATTATGAGAAAGTTACAAATCAACTAGACGAGCAACATAGAAAAGGTATCATGTCAATTAATGCATCATTAATAATCAAACATCTTCTCTTCTGATTCATTCTTCAAGTGTTTTTGCATGAGTGTGGTAGAAGTGGTGAGAAAATATCTTATCTTATTTATAGAGATGAACTAAGGTGTATAAATCATGTCGTAGAGGTAAACACTAAAAGAATGGCCTAAACTAGACCAGATATGATTCAGTGTGTAGTATGAGTCTAAAAGGTCGATGCTAGTCCTACCTTATCATTTTGGTTGGTGTCTCTATCTAAGTTGCTCCTCAGTTCTTGTATTGGAGGATTAGTGTCTCTTGTAGGTTGGCATCAACAAATTCATTGCAATGTGGTTGTTGTTTCTAGTGGGCCGATTGCTAAAAAAAAAAATTATATTTCTTTGTGAAGTTGAAGTAACTATCCTTTTCATCTATTTTTCCTTATAGGGTTCCTTCTATATATGTTGACATGGATATGTGTTTGTGTTCATCTTTTGATTAGTTTATTTATTGTTGAGGAAAGATTAACAATTGCTACACTTTAATATTAAGATAAGAACTTGAATTATTCAAATGATGAATTGGATTTGAAGTTGAGATTTAGTGTATATGCATTCATCCCCTTTTATATCCATGTTCTTAACAAACATTTGTGTTGGTTTCATCATGTTTAAGATTGCACATTTATTATTATTATAGTCTTTTAGTAAGATTGAGGAAATATGTAGGAATAAATTGGTTGATTATTAATCCTTGCTTGATTTGAAGTCTTCCAATTGATCTTAGTTTTAGGAGATAAAAATAATTTTAAAGATGAAGAAGATGGAATATAATAGAGTTGATCATGTGTCTTTGTTTGTTATAATGCTGATGTGGACCTCATGTTTGATAATAAATAATAACTCTTGTGCATCATGGTGTACTTCAATTCAATGGTTGAGTGCAATAAAGTATTAATGTTGGGAGTCTATTGTTGACTATCTTAGCATATAAAGAAACTTGTGGTGTCATGACTATGGTTTGATGTTCTTATGTTGGGTGTGTGACTTTAGTTCCTCACATTAGAATGAATTGTTTCATTTTCTCCAAATGTGTAGAGGCTACAAAGCGATCATTTGATGATATAAACGGCACATAAATAACCTACCTTCTATGTTATCTTATAGGTAATGGTGGTTTTGGAGTTGGCCTAAAAGTAGGCCAAAAGTTCTTAGACCTTTTCTTTCTTTAGTTTGTTGTACTTGCATATATTAGTTTCATGTTTCTTTCATTTAAGATGTATGGTAATTATTAATTATGTTATTCTATTTATTCTGGTTTAAATTTTGTTTTTTATAAACTTGTTTATCTCTTAGATGAGAACTAGATGTGGATTTATGTGTGTCAATGACACAATTTTTTATGCAATAGTATCCTTGGTTGCCTTGGTATCCTACTCATCTTTGTTCATTTGGCATGTTAGTGCCGAGTTGCAATGAGTGTTGAGTTGTTTAGTGGTTGTTGAGGTGCAGTTGTTGTCGAGTTGTTTAGTATTGGCCAAGTTTCCCAGTATTGACTGAGTTCTTTGGTGGCTAAGTGTTCCTTCATGTGCCAAGTGAACTTGATGTTTGTTGATGCTCGATTCCTTCTTTGACCAAATTTGTGTGTGATTGGTTCCTAGTGTGAGCCAACTTATGTATTTAATTTGGATTGTGAATTTAAGGTAAGGATCTTGTCTTGGGATGTACGTGGACCATTTTGAGGTCGACCTTCTATTATGTAATGATCTAGAATCTTTTGTAACTCATTTTGGCAAGTATAAATAGGGGTGTCTATGCTTAGGTTAGGCAGTGTAAAGTCGAGAGAGCTAGAAGAGTTAGAATGAAGGATCTATGAAAAATTCAAAGTTTGGAATTTTGTAAATCTTGTTGCTTGTAACACAAAAGGTCTCACAGTTGGGCATGTATGCAGCCAATTTGGTGAATTAATAAAGTATTTGTTGTTCCTCTCTCCTTGGTGTTGTTTGCTTCTATTTTATTTGCTCTGTAGGGTGGTTGGCCTATTAGGTGTGCCCTTGGCTCTAATTTTCCCATCCATACCTACATCAATTTGGTTTTGTAGGTTTTACACTGGTAATAAAAAATTATGGTTTTGTAGATCCACAAATAAATTATTTAAGATTGTTCAAGTGTATTATATAAATGTTTCTTGTAGATTAGTACATTGGTTTGATGCCTTTGAGTTTAGGGGTTTCTAATGGAAAGGGTTATAACCACATATATCAGTGCCTTTCTATTCTATCTTGCTTTCTTCTTTTCTTCTCCTTTCATGTTCCCAAAGATTAATTTATATACTATTATGTTGTTGTCACTTATTTATGCAAATCACATTATCTTTTCTCGAAGGGGTAATGTGATAGGGAATGGACTATGTTTGTTTCCACTTTACACACAATAGTATTTGTTTGTATCAAGTTATTGAATAATTGATTAAAAAATAAAACAAAGGTATATGATGGTGGTCCTTCTATAATGTTATATTTTTTTCATAAATGAAACCATTGACATAGACAACAAATTCTCAAAATTAACGAGTCAAGGGTTGTTTATTTTAAAACACCATTTTAGTTCATTTGCATCATGAACTCATAACACATCACTTACAATCCTCTCACAAATCTGTGTTTAGAAGCACAATAAGAGATATATTATCAAAACACACTTCAACGATGCTATAGTACACCCACATTATCTTGGATTCGTGACAATAATCAACATTCAACAATTAAATCAAGCGAATTAACTACCATGTAGTAACATTCACTTCTATCAACGCAGTGAAATTCATTTCCACTTAAAGTCTCTCTCTTCCCTTATCATTAATTCAATAGCAAGCCTCATAGTACTCTCTAATGCAACCTCTACTCCTATTTGTAAACAACATTACTTAAGCATGCTTTGTAAGTACTAAAAGATACACTTCTTATTTGAACTAGATCATAGATGTTTAGAACAGATCGATAATTCAATGATCAATCTAAATCAACTATTTTTGACACAGTCTCTAAAAAATGTATCACAAATTCAATTTAAGAACTACTTAAAAACTACAATTGACTGACGTTTCCTATTACATTATGTACATGTAAAACTGCTAAATCTACGACTTACTTTTAGAAAGAAAAAAATGAGGAGTACCAGATAAGTCTGGCCCATCAATGATAAGCCTTCTCAACTACCCATAGCTCTAAAGCAATTTTTAATTATTTGGAAGGTAATGATGCTCAATCAATCCTATTTGACAAGCCATCTTTTTTAATACATTTAATCAGTATCAAATATCCTTCAAATAAAAGGTAACGTGACTGTGATTTTAAGTCAAGAAACTATGTGACACTAAATCCATGCCTCCAATTTGTCATTGATAAATTTCTTCCAACAGCCAGAGAAAAGATATTAGGCCTCCACATCCATGCATTCAACTCCCAGTTGTAATATCATAGGTTAACCTTGAAAAAAACAACAGAAGTTCAATCTTCGTTCTTTAAGAAGTTTGGGTATAATAAGAAATGAAGCTCGGATCAAAGTTGGCAAATTGAAGGGAATTTGTACTCCTCAATTGCCAAAGACTTAATAGATGAAAAACCCTTTCACTTAAAAAACTGATCAATTTAATATTATCATGCAATCTTTCAGCCATATTATTCTTAAATGCTTTTGACAAATTAGGAGTATGGCTACCTTTTCACGCACTTTTCACTTTGTATTTGATTATCACTTCAGATTTCTCTCCTCTACTCTTTACTCTTCAAGCTACTCTCCAGATTAACATTGGGCTTAGAAAATCATTTGATGAACTACACAATCAGCTTGTATTGGAAGAAAAGTATAAAATACAGGTCAAACAAACTGTCATTAGATGGTCTTGCCATGTCTCTTCAGGGAAGTATTATGATTACAGCCTGTATTGAACAGATATCTTGCAGCATATCAACTTTGTATGTTATGGTTCTTTCAGTCTGGAAGGCGCGCACTTTGTTGCAGTATTGATTCAGTTTTCTACATTAACGATTGCTGAGATTGGTATACAAATACTTTCAAGGATTCGCCCAGCTATTTAAGGGTGGTTTAGAAACAGTTTGGCTCATCGTCTATTGTATTATTTGCACTGTTTTATATCTGATAGAAGCAATACTGCTGTTAATTCGGACAGTATTTATATCTAATAACATTTACTTGTAAAGATTTCATTTATGTAAATAAAATTGCTTCTTTCAATATAAAAAGTGATCAGTTTATTGTTCTTTCCATTATCGATCTGGTAAGAGATTATAAAATGTACTTCAAAATGTCATATAAGGAATCTCTGAAACAATCCAATTATGAAAACCTGATACCATTAAAGAATGACAATTACAGAGAGAATTCAAATCTCCATATCTTTTAACTAATCAAAACACCCATACCAATTTTCATACTTTACAATCAGTTTCTTCAGGGTGTGTGCCCTCCCATTGATTTGTAGACCAGGGAAGACAAGTCTCAAGGTAAACCAACTCCAAACGAGCTGATTTGCAGGTATAATAAAACACAGTGCTCATGCCATCATAGATCACACTCACAATCGAATACATGAACACCAAAACAGAACCTTCCAATGCCATATTCGTAACAGAGTTCCTTCCACTTCCTCTCAAAACTCTGTGAACAAACAGGCTCTCCACAAACGCCCAAGTCAAATTGACAACAATTGCCAGAGCCAGAGCAATTCTCGTCCTCCCTCTGATCAGAAAAATGGCCTTCAACACGGCCTGAATCCCATAATTATAATCTTCCAGAACACAAACAATTGTGGCCAAATTGCAAACAATCATGGCATGTGCAAACACAATGGAGTAAAAAATGCCCCCTGCCAAAGCAGCCCCAATTTCAAATCTAGAATGAAAACCTAAAACAGAAAGTGCCCTAAAAACCGCTAAAATTAGTACCAGAATCACGGCATTGGCTCCAGTAACAAGAACACCTGCCCATAAATATGTCACCAAAAGGCGCTTCCAAAGCTTGGGCAAAACCTGAATCAGCCGTTCCCATGAGGGTTTATGCCCTGCATAAATCCAGGCTACCGTTTGGGCCACTGCTGCTCTTGCAAGAAGGGAAGATATCACAACAACGGGGAAACAGAGAATGAAACAGATAAATGATTGGGACAGCTTGCTGCAAATCAGATGCGTGTAGCGCGAATTCGGAAATCCGGCGGAATTGACGAATTCACGGATTTGGAGAGCAAATCCGGTCACAATGTAAGAGCGGGGAAGCAGGGCGCGGGAGAAAATTAGGGCAGCAGAAACAGGGGATACCAGTAGAACTGCAATTGAAACAAAAAAGGGCAAATGTTGCAGAAAAAGCACTGCAGATTCCCTCGCAATTCCCCCTGCACTCAGTACAAAGAAATCGTCCATGTTTCTCACCCTTCCCTTTGTTCGCCCCATTTTGGATCCTTCAAATTGCGATTTGATTCAATGTCAGATGTGCTTGCTAGCTGCTGAATCCATGGAGATCAAGAGCTTAAATACCATTTTATGGAATGATTAATTGTTGGTTTTTGAGGGATCGAAACTTGCAGTAGCAGGAAAATGACAAAGGCCCCACAGCGTAAGGTGGAGAAAAGGATTGAGCAGCAGATCATCATTGGCCCAAGTTTGGTGCTCCATTTTTTTAGGGGGGATTTCAGATAAAAACGCTGGAATTTGGTAGAGAGGTGAAGAGAAAATGGCAGAATCGTTGTAATCTTGGTTCAGAGGTCTATTTCTATGTTTGACAGAGAGTTTCTATATTTTTCCGTCTCGACACGCCCTACTTCACAGAATTACTCAGGGTTATAAAAGCTATATTTGGGTGGATCACACTCTTAGACGGGGGCTGCTGCGAGGGCACTCGCCGCTCTCACACGTCATGTTCGTAGGCTCCCCACCACCGCTCTTCTAGTGGTGGCGATGGTGGGGCCACCGTTCTTCTAGTGGTGGTAATGGTGGTCGGCAATGTCACTCGACTTTTCCGCCTCACCATGGCTCAGGTTGGTCCCCAGGTCCAATGGCTCCCCCTCTTGGTGCTCCTCTTGCTACCTTTGGCAAATGGTTGTACCCTGTGGGCAAAAGATAAAGATAAAGACCAAGTCCTTGAAGATGGTGTTGATGGCCCGACGATCCTTCTCAGCTGGGCAGCTGAGGGGTTGGTTTATTTTATTTTATTTTATTAATAGTTGTTGATTTTGGCTATATGAATTGTAACTGGTATATTATTTATTAATAGAAAAGGACTATTCATCAAAAAAAGAAGAAGAAGAAGATGGATTTTAGGATAAGTACTCTAAATATAGCTTGTTAAATAGAAATTTTTTAGAGTACAATTCTTATTATTAATTTTGAGAAGGAAGTTGATCTCTGATTTCATCTTTTGTCAACCTTCAATTTGAATAAGTCATTGTATTACTTGTATCTGTCTAAATATAAATATATTTCAATTAGTCATTTGTAATCGTCTAATTCCTTAGTATTTTTTTTGTGTAAATTGTATAACTAAAAATATTTTAGAAATAAATTATCATAAATTAGATTGATTGCTTTAATTGCTTAAAGACATTATGATACTATCATCTTAAATGAAGAAGTAAAATAGTTATGTTGTCACACGCTTGATATTAATTCCCCTTCCTATCTATTAATATGATTTGAATATATTTTTATTTTTCTAAATTATAGATGTAAATTTTATAATTAATAATATTATGAAAATAATTTTTTTTTTTAGAGAAACATTATATTTATATTAATTATAACTAGTTCAAAAAAGCTTCCGGAGAAAAGAACGAGAAAAAAAAAACTCTGGTCATTGATTAATACAAAAAAGGAATGCAGAAGAAGAGATACTGCATCAAGAGAGAGTATCTATCAACACTAATGAATCTTGTCCTAAAGATTCTTAGATCAAGAATATAATAATTACAAAGAGCCCAAAATTCATATCCAAAACTTCAATTAAGGCCATGATATTAGAAAGCCATCTGATGCAAGTGAAATTCAAGACCCTGACCTGTATATAATATCTCAGAAGAAAAAGTGAGATCCATGAAAGAAAAAATATGCAAAACCATAGAGAAGTCATGGTTTACTATCAAATAAAAAATGAGGAGGACTCAATCTTATTCTAAACATATTCTTTTGTCATAATATTAACCAAGTTGGGGAGATCAAGGAGGTTAAGTGGGGAAAGTAAATAGTTAATATAAACCCCATCAGTACCCAAATTAGTCAAACAATCAGCTAAAAGATTGCCTTCTCTATAAGTATGCATAATGCAACATTCAGAGATTGAATCAAAATTATGAAAATAAATTATCTTTAACTAGATTGAAACCTTTTTCTCTTTAAGGACAATATAATGCCACCATCCTAAACTAAAGAGGAAAAGTAGTTATGATGTCACACTCTTGGTGTTAGATGTAGTGGTTGGCATTGCACCAAAAGATTGACCTTTCAATGCTTGATACAATCACTATACTTATAGAATCAACATGAGGAAGTTCAACCATCTCACAAACCTCATGAGGGACATTGATGCATTATTAATGATCCCTCTCCCAGCGTCATTTGTCATGACCTGCATAGATTTGAACATGTGACCAAGCTCTAATACCACTTGCTACAAGTAGCAGTTGTCGTTGCACTAAAAGGTCAACCAATCAATGCCCGATACAACCATTATACTTATAGAGTCCATAGGAGGCAGTTAAACCATGTCATGTACCCTGTGAGGGACGATGACACACTTCCAACACTTAATTGATTTCACTTCTCATCCATTAACAAGATTAAGATCTATGTTTTATTGAGATAGATAGTAAAAAAAATGTAGACAACAAAGGAAAAAGGCTTCAATTGTAGTAGAAAAAAAACATACCAATCACACTCCTACATTAGCATGTGTAAGGTCTCCTCCTCCTCTTAGCATTTTCTTTTGTCTCCCCATCTAGTAGATCATTTTTCTGGCTTCTCCAAATACTATTGAAACAACCTAGAATGTAAAGGGGTTAAGAAAATCTACAAAATAGAGTTGTTATCAATCTACTTGAGCTTTTCGGTTGGTGTGATAAGATAATGAGTTCACATTATTCCCATGTTGCTACTCAATTTAGTCTTGGAAAAAGGGGTGACTATGTGGTGACTTTGGTAGGAAAGCTTCATCTAGTAATTTTTCTCAAGAGACTCTTCGAAAATACCTCCCTCTTTTTTGGGATGTGCTTGATGTTTTTATCTTCTCCCTTCTAACATAGTGCAAGGCAGGAGAATCCCCAAAGGAGATGTCCTACTCCCTAGTAGATAACCACACAGTGGAAACACAACACAAGATATAAGTGTGAGGCCTCGCCCCGACCCATCGTAGCATAGTGATACAT
This sequence comes from Cupressus sempervirens, assembly GCA_028749045.1. Taxonomy (NCBI): domain Eukaryota; kingdom Viridiplantae; phylum Streptophyta; class Pinopsida; order Cupressales; family Cupressaceae; genus Cupressus; species Cupressus sempervirens. The sequence goes on along the minus strand of CM053785.1, from coordinate 1,008,524,734 downwards.
TACTACTATTTTTGTTATCCGCGACTCGAGATGTCGAGACATTATCTGATGCTTAGAACATATTTTATTATTTCATGTTGTGTGATGTTATTTCCAAATATATTTGATGATTGTCATTTAATGATCTTGTATATGTATGTTGACGAAATCAGTAAAATTGAGATTTGATTCAAGATATTTCAATGGTTAAGAATTATGTAGGATGAAGAAACTCTTATTTGATGCATGTCTTAATTTATGAAAATTTTTGATACATATACGTTTATATACATGTGATTTTCAGGACTACTGATGTGTGCAATGAGTGTGCAGATATTTAGCCGAGAAACCCTACGGAGGAACAAAACTGATCTCTATGTGCTAAAATTTGGAAACCCTATTGTCCATAATTATGCTCTTTCAGTGTCGCTTGACACTCATAAAATGTTTACGTGCTTAATTTGCTAGTTAGAGTTGTTAGATGGACCTATTTTATTCCTAGATTTTATTTTCTCTCTTAACCTCTTTCCTAAGGCCTTTAACATGTTTTTATTCTAACCTAAGGGTATGGGTATGGGTTAGGGGTCTTTTCCAACCCCTAAGCCCCTAGCTTTGACTTTTGAGGGCACTCAAAAAGTCCCTTTTTGCCTTTGTGCGAAAATTGCAAGTGGTTGTCATGAGTTGTCTTACCCCACCTCCTTTTTAGGGTTTAACCATGGTGTAGGTTGTGTTAGGAGTTTCTAGAGTGGCTAAGTGGGTGGAGATAGTTATTGCTCTTTTTGGGTGGTTGAGTTGGAGGCTTAGTAGAGGCCTTCCTTTGTTTAGTGGTTTGGTTACCCAATCTCTATTTTTAGAGAGGATTTCTTGAAGCTTGAAGGAAGGAGGGATACTCTACTCAAATTGGTTCATTGCCATTACCTCTTTGTGAAGGTAGGAAACTCCCATTTTTCCTTATTCAGTGTTTATGATTGGTTTCATGTTCTTGTTACCTTGTTATTGTTTTACTGTTGTATGGTTGTGGGTATGTTGGGAAGTTTTGTAAACCTTGTTATTTTGGTTGTTTTCCTTTCTTGTTTATGTTTGAAATTTTGAGTTTCCTTGCATGGGTGTTTTGGTATTACTCACCCTAGGAGAGGGCAGAAGTGACCAATTTTGGGAGAGGTCTATTTAGTTGGACTCCAACCTGTGTAGAGTCTCTTCTCAGGATGAGAAGAGGGATAAAGGGTAGGGTGTTATGGGCCCCTACCCATCAGCACAAGCTTGGTATGAGTATGGCAAGTTTAAATGGAAGAACGGAAGTTCTTGGTTATTGGCCCCGATTGGGCATCTGAATTGGTGTTGTGCTTGACTTCTCCAGTTGGAAGAATCCACCTCTCCCTAGTCTTGATTCACTGTGAATCTTATTGTGTAAACCATGTATGATTATGCATGCTTGATGTTCTTTTGGGTTCTGCTTGGTTGTCACCCGATCAGTTATTGGTTTCTTCCATGGTTCTTGATATGAGATTTAGAAGACATTACAAACTCCTTGATTTGGATCATGAAGAAAATTTGATGAAATTATTGAAAATTGGGATTGAGATCCTATTGTAAATTGTATTTTTTTTTAACCTTGTTATATATGGCAACAAAGCCGGGTTTTCTTCTTGATTCTTTCCCGGCTGAGCCTTGAATCAGGTTGATAATAAAATAAGTGATTGAGTAAATTTACTTCTCTTAAAATTTTCGTATCCTATGTTGTCATATGAATGTGTATCAAAGATAAGATGCAACAATGATGTTCAATTATACATGATCCAATTTGTGATGTGTGGTGATGCCTCTATTCATATGGATTGTAGAGAGAGATGTTGCTAATCCATGTAAATGTATGGTGTCTTTATCAAGTTTGAAATGATTTAGTTCATGGTTGATTGTGTTGAAGATGAATTTGCAAGAACATGTAGGAAGAATTATGTCAAGAGATCCAAGCTAAAATTGAAACATGATAGAGAAATAACTTTGTGTATTTTGATACTCCTTTCAAAAGGAATGGAGCATTACCATTTTGATCTCCTTATTTCCTAAGCCACAACTAATAGCTCTTCTCAAAATCCACTCCTCTTCTCCAAGTGAGATGATTATATGACTTAAGACTCCACTAGACCCCTTACTTATACCCACTAAGCCACAAGTCAACCTAGCAAGTTACAAATTAAATAAATCCTTACATTAAATGCATGTTGAGTCACAAGTCGACCTACAATAGATATTAAATGCCAAATACCTTAGAACGCTTACAACACTCATTAAATACACTTAAGACAAACAACCAAGATCCAAATTGGTCCACACAAACTCCAACAATCACTCCACATCATGATCTCAATCCTCATGAAATAAATGCACCAATTCAGCCAAGCAAATCTATGAGAACTCCATCCTACAAGCCACACTGTCGAGTGTCAACAACCACTAGCCAAGCATTGTTGAGGTCCTACAAGAACTAATGAGAAACATAGTGTAGATGGTGAGCAAGCCTTCAATGACCGAGCTCCTCAACCAACACTACACCTAGTAACGACCAAGCACCACTTCTTTGGTGACTGAGTTCTTAACTCCAAAACCAAAATCCCTCCAACATGGAAGATTACTAACTACCCTAAGATCCTCTTGCATTAGACACCCTAGGTGCAAAAAGATGTTCTTAGTAGCTGGAAGAACATCTTCTAGGATTCAACACATAAATCCCAAACTGGTTCTTCACATACATGTCCTCCAAGTCTTCAACTTGCACAATCTTTCCCATGTTCCACGTTTGCTTCTTCATATCCATCCTCGGTGTACTATAGGTATGTTTTTCATCCTGATCTCTAACCCTCTCAGAATCCTTCAAGTCAACTTGGCTACCAATACTGTAATGCCCCTCCCGGAGATCCTTGGAAACAAGGATGAAAAACAAGCCAAAATATATATTTTTAAAACCATGTGTAAGTGCACAAGATAACAACCTACGCAGATCATAAAGATAGCAATGGAAGACTGTCACACCATCCAACACCAACAGATCTCTAAACACCACTACTACCAAAACCACAAACACAAAATCATAAGAGATTGACCAAGCTAAAAGACCAAAGCAAACTCCTAAAAATTGGCTAAGTCTGAATTTTGAAGCCCTAAATTTTCCTAGAAACTTTACCTTAGCTCATAGAGGTCTAAAACCCATCTCAAATGATTCATCGCATATATTAAAATATATCTTAAGTATAAAGAATTAAATATATGCCAACTTATACCTATTTTAAACCCTGAAGGACAACAATGGAAGACGCAAAATTGGAAAAGAACATAAACAACCTGGATCCAAAATGTGACACCATATGGTTGAAGAACACCAAAAAGGGTATCCAAATCAACTCTCAAAAAGTTCGGATCGAACTGAAAAGTGCTCGTTGCTGGCCTAGGTAGGTTTAAACAAAACCCGTGCGATACTTTAATACAACACTAAAAAGTATTGCGTGACATTTCTTACAAATGAGGGTGATGCTTCCAGAGTTTGAGTGATACTTTTCTCAAAGGCATGCAATACTTTCAAGGTATCATACAACATTTCTCCAAAGGAGGTGTGATACTTTCTAGTGTCGCGCGACATTTCTCCAAGAGCCGTGCGATACTTTTCAGTATCGTATGAAACAATTTCTATAGGCATGTGATACATTTTTATGTCGCACCATGAACACCTAAAGAGAACACAAAAAGGGAAAAATAGAGTATAAAACCTCCACACCGGGGAGTAGCGGATCCACATCTTGAGGCATGAACACTCAAACTATAACTAAATAATTAAAAGACAAAAAGCTGAAATCTAACAATCTATCAAATAGTGAAGGGAAATATACAGAAAGGAACACATCACAATGAACTGAAAGCAACATCGCAGTTAAACATAATTAACATCACAATGAGAAAAATAACCACTAAGTACATGGTTCCTCCCAACCGTCAATGGCATCATAAGACCATCGTAGGCCCTAGCCATCCCCCACGTGTAACATCCCAAGCCACCAATTAGATCATCGGTGCTGTCGTGATAGGGACATCACTACTAAACATACTACAAATATAAGCAAAGGAAATCTAACATGCTAGTAGTAAAGCATAAGATAATCCTATAAGTAGATAACATCACCTACCACATGCTAATCATCATAATATGGAATGTGTTAAAAATAACATCATCTAAATGTAGTAACAACATCCCAATGAAAGCATAAATCACAAGAAGCATACTCCGTGAACCGAAGTACCAAGTGAAACATCTAGCCACGGTCACACTAGAACAATGGACCATCTCTTTACATCAGTCCCTAGTAGTGGTGAAGGTAGCTACACCTCCCAACCACATGGCACCCATAGGTCCACACCCACCATGGTGATGGAGATAATGATCCAACCTCAAACACGCAAAAATAACATCCATGGCTAACACACATGCCAAGCAGTATGATGACTGAACCCAAGACAAAGACAATGCATAACTATAGGTCCTGGTCAAACATCTCAATGGGCTACTATGTAGGGACTAACATCATGGAGAGTCACTTGGCATCGAAAAGCCCAAGCTCAGATCTATGCAGACTCAACTTCCTCAACGGAAGGCTCATACACTGTGTAGACTCAACTTCCTCAACAGAATTCTCATACACTGAAGTATTTTTTTTGTTATCTTTAAATTTATTATCACCCGATGTTTTATTTAGTTATCACTTATATAAAGCTTCCTCTACCAACCTTCGGCCATGAACGCCGAGTTGTGAGATAGAAGTCCCCTCCATATGCTACCTTACCCTACCCATGCTCATCCAATGGTGAGTGCCCATAGGCATGCAAACTCCCAACCCATCCCAAATGATAACAACTTCTGGAAGTACCATGGAAGATCACCCAACAGATGTACTCATGTGTGGTGCACCACCATCATGAAGATCATACCAAAAGGAATAGATGACAACACAACAACAAAAAATCAATCAACTGAAAACAAAATCAGGATGATGGATGCTACACACATCTCAATGCTATAAAAAGTGCAAAAGTGGTCTAACGGATATCCAAACGGATCATCCAAGTCCATGACCCACATTGTGCCAAGAAAACTAGAGAAAATAAGGTGGCACATAAAATGAGGCAAAAACCTCAAATTTTGGAAAAATTCCAAAATTACAACCCATTTGGCCTTTGAGTGCAAAAACCCTGAAAATTCAAAAATAAATAAAATCGAACATCGTATGCAAAAATGGCCAACATAACGGCTCAAAAACCCAAACACCCATTTCAAAAAAAGGGAAAATGTTCATACTTGACCAATTGGGCAAAACTAGCAAATAGAAATGGAGGGGAACACTAGTTCTCAACCTCCTAACATATTGCTAAAAGAAACGGAAGCTGAAATGGAGTAAAAACAATAAAATGAGAAAGCCCTACCTCATAACAAAAGGGGCCAAAACAGTAACTTGCACAATAAAATAAATCACCTACCGAATCTGCTAAAAATGATGACAAAGTACAAACTCCCTGAGCCAAATCCAACGAGACCAACCTCGTACAGATCCCATGCTCACAGCTCCCAGAACGAACAAAACAAGAATCCTTCAGAAGAGGATTTCTAAAATGGCTCTCAAATTCAATTTCTAAAAAGTGAGAAGTGAATAATGAATTCACTTTTCCAACACTTATTCACTTTTCGAGTGAATACTTGATTAGGGAAAATAGCCAACTATAGTAGCTAAACTCCGAATCAATCCAAACAAAAATAGGCTATTATCCGTAACGAAAATTCACCTAAGGCAAAGTTGCTAGAAATTAAATCCGAAAAGATTTAAAACCCGAAAACCTAAAATCTCAGAAAATCACTTAATACTTTCATGACAAATGTGAACTTCTAGATGCATAGACACGTTCACTGGTCTAGTCACATAATGCAGATGAGTTCGGATTTACTAATCATCGAAAGGTTTTAATTACCATACATAAAATAAGGATATGTCAACCATACAGGGACGACATTGATAAACATGAATAGTTGAATCACTAACTCCATGTGCCACTGCCAAGGATATAATTCCTGTACACTAAAATACATGATCAAGTGCAATTGCATATAATATCATAGCGGAAGCAACATGTATTAAAATACCTATTTAATCCATTTACACCACTCATGTTTGCAGAAAGTGTAAAGATACAAGAATGAAGTAAATAACCATAGCATAAAATTCATCTCATAACTTGATCAATGAATATGTCTAATAAACCATAAAACTAGATATCCTCATAGATCTACTGTCATCTCAAAATAGCATCAACATGCAAATATGATAAACTGAATAGTATAGAAGTAAAGCATCTATGGTACTGAATCCAAGTATAACATCTGACCCTCAGGTCATCATGTTGGTGTAAATAAGTATTTACTTATTACACTTACTTAAGTTTACTTAGGTTAATGCATTATTTTATTATTTTGCATTATTTTATTATTATTTTAGGTGAAACACTTAGGAGTTTGTGAACTCTCATTGAGTTACGCAACTCTAATTATGCACATGGTGTCTACAACACATGAGTATGCATCATCTGAGTTGTCATGTTGACAACATAGTTATCCGCACTCCTCATTAAGCACATGTTGTCTACACCACTGATTTGCGTGCTACACCATTGTAGGCTTATCCTTACATCATCACACTTAATCTTGTGCTTGATGGAGGATAACCCATATCTGGTGGACATGTGCCTAGTTGTATGACATATCATGATGCTGACTTCTACGCATTCTAGAAGCTCTCCTGAGGCCTTTATATTCAGGCACTCTTAGTGTATTCTCAACTAGTTATTGAATGAATATTGTCATTCTGATCATACTCTGTCTATTTTGGTCTACTATGTGCTTGTGTTGAGTTCTTTAGTTCTTGGGTGAATTTTGGCCTAAGCCAAATTCTTACATAGTATCAGAGCTTTGAGGGGAATTCTCATCACATAGCCGTTCGAGACCGTTCATGCTTTAGCACCTCGACCAAATTTGGAGGATCTGCAAAATTTGGGAGCGTCTAGAGCTAGATCTGACCTCATCGTTGCATCTAGAGCATTGATTCGGTGAAGATCGACTATAAATTTTCCTATATTAGGTGAAAGTTGATCGGGAGGCAAATTTTTTTTGCAAATCAAAACTCGGAAGCCCCAATTTGCAGTACGGGTATGATCATTTCATTGATCTGAATGTTTGATTTTTGGATCTGAATTAATTCATCTCTCCAATACTGGGCATTTTTAGAATTTCATTTTCAAAATTATTCTTTGTTCAGTCAGAGAAATTTTTTTTGGTCGAACCGAGCAGTGACACCCCGGCTCGGCTTTGTATTTTTTGGTGTGGTGGAATTACGAAATTATTTTATTATTGTAGGGATTATTAAGTTACGCGAGCTCTTATATTATTTTTTTGGCCTCTAAAATTTGGCCATAATGCAAGCAGACCTAGCAAATTTGGCCGAGTGCACCTCATAAATTAGTGGCGACATCATTGTCCACCGGCTTGGCATGGCACAACATGACACAAATCTCCACTACTCGACTCTACTATTTGATTTCTGCAAAGGTTTTTTTTTAAACTATGCACTCTCTGCTTATCCCACGGATGTGGGATATTTCCCCCATTCCAGCGACACTAATCTCACATTTTTGGCATTGAAAGTTTGGAAAATGGCAACAAAAAGCTTTACTCCGATGAAGTCTAAGCAATTTGCGACCTACAACAAGCGACACATGACGTTCACTCATACCCTTGCATTGACAGTGAGTTTGCCATGCAGACTACACTACCTATGCAATCAGTGCCACATGGCATAGTTTGATATGCTCACGTCACCCCAAACCCTTGCGCATGGACACATCAACGACTACTGTCATCCAAGTCACAACCCTGTCATAAGACCCAGTCAGCACCATGGAGGATGAAACCTTAGCAGATTATATAACACAGTTAGCACTCAAAGTTAGATCCAACTCAGTGACTAATCAGCAGTTTGTACACTAAGTCATATGATGATGTCACCATGACATCATGCTGACATCATCAGAGGAAAAAGGTCGCTGACGTCATTGTTTCAAGAGCCTTAAATTTGATGTCCATTTGGATGTCCTTCCAAGAAAAAATTGTAACTAGTGTGATGGCTGTATGACTGTCAAATTTAACCCCATGATTTGCTGATGCAATCCCTCTCCAAATTCATTTTAGTTTTTGTAGTTTGAATTTGGGAGGCCATAACTCGGACATCTGGACTCCAAATCAGGTGCAATTTTTTTTGAAATTGGGTAGAATTTTCTAAATTTTCTAGTGGTGTAGCTATTTTTTGGTGTTGGTGCAAATATTGTTTAGAAATTACATTTTTTGGTGACTGTACCTACATAATCTTGCATTTTGCAACTTCAAATGCTCCGTACGGGCACATCTGGAGTCAAAAATAGGTTCTATTTTTTTTGAAAGTGCATTTATTTTGTCTACTTTCCAGATTTGGCATCAGATTATAGTGTTGTGTGGACACAATTATCACTTTTAGCAATAGGGCCTTTCTTTGCTTTGTAATGCTTTAGAATTGTAGCACATTGTAAAGTTTTAGATTTGTACTCCATTAAGAGGTTGTAACAAGTAAAATCAAAAATCCACAAAGACCGAAATTGGAAAGTGGCCCATTGTAATCACACTACTGATAAAGTGCCCAAAGCATCTATTTTGGGAGGGTTTCTTGATTTAGTGAAGGGGGGGGGGGGGGGGTGTTCTTGGTGTTGTGTTCTCTCTTTTCTGCATTATGGGCAACTTTAAGTGTCCTAAATTAACTCCTCATAACTATGCTTCACGGTCAATCAAAATGTTGTATCACTTAATGCATAATGGAGTTTCACAATATGTAGATGGTACTCTTCCTAAACTAGTAGGTGATAATGTTTTTGCAAGTGATATTTCAAATTGGGTAGCCATGGATAGGAAAGCCCTAGGTGATATATGTTTGGGGGTAGATGATAAGATCATGTATCAAATCAATAAATGTACTACATCCAAGGAAGCTTGGGATACCCTCGAAAGCCTTTATGGTAAAGTGTCTGAAGAAGATGTGTTCAAAATCGAAGATGAGCTTGTATCCTTAGATCCTAAGTCATATGACTCAATACAGGACTTCATCATCAAGGTGAATGAATTAAGGACAAAGCTTACTGATTGTGGGAGTTCTATAAAAGATGATAGACTAATCTATCTCATACATAACAAGCTACCATCAGAGTATTCCAAGTTTATATCTTCTTTTAACACCTCAAAGACTACCTTAGGGTCTGCCTACAAGAAAGTCACTTTTGATGAATATGCTAAACTGTTGGATGATGAAGAAAAGAAGTTGAAATCAATGGGGATTCTCAAATCACCTCAGTCCAAAGCATTGGTGGCCAACAATGAGGGTTCTCAATATTCAGCTGGACAGTCTTCAAACAAAGGAAAGGGTAAGAAGAAATGGAAGAGTAAATCTGAGGATACAGAATAGACAACACCACAATCCAATCAACAAGGCAAGTCCTCGAATTCCAACAAGAAAGGGGAAAATAATAAGGAGAAGAAGAAGTGCGCTTATTGCAAGAAATTGAGTCATGAAGAGCATGAGTGTTATCTCAAAAAGATTGATGAGTTAACCAACATCATGAAGAAACATAATGTTCCATTGCCTAATGCTTATAAGGATAAAGGGTCATCTTTAGATTCCAAGGGCAAAGGGCAAGCACTCATGGAAAATTCAAACACTTCAAAGGAATGGATATTTGACTCAGGTGCCTCATATCATATGGGTTCTTCAAAGGAGGATTTTTCTTCAATGAATCACTCAAAGGTATCGCACATCTTCATGGGGAATGATAGAAAAATGGAAGTTGAAGGAAAAGGAAATGTGGAAATGGAAAATGGAGAGTTTCAAGACGTTCTCTATGTTCCAAACCTAAGTTTGAATCTCCTATCAATCTACCAAATCACTCACCTTGGAGATGGACATAGAGTTGAGTTTCTTCCAGACACAATAAAGGTGCACAATCTTAAAGATAATTCCTTGGTTGTAGTGGGGAAAGTGAATGATAACAAAAGGTTGTACTCTTTCTCTCATTTTGTGCCCAAGTCTCCTTCAAATGCCTTGTTATCTCAATCCAATTCAAACATGCAATTATGGCATGAGCGGTATGGTCATCTTGACTATCGCTATCTTAAGCAACTTTGCACATACCACATGGTGAAAGGTCTACCTCAAATCAACTTTTCTAAGGGTGAGTGTTCAACAGATTTAGTGGATATGCATCTAAAGGGGAAGTTACAAAGAGGGAAGTCTTCAAGAGCAATAGGTGTTCTATAGATGGTTCACATGGTATTAGCAGGTCTTTTTGCATTCAGCTAGGGTCGCTACATACTTACTTTTGTTGATGAATTTTCAAGGTTCACTTGGGTCTACTTTCTTCATAGCAAGAGTGAAGTGTTGGAGAAATTTCTAGACTTCAAGGCTCATGTAGAACGAAAATCCAGGAAAGACATCAAAGTACTTCGAATGGATAATAGAAACATGGATGTAAACAGAAGACTTAAGGACTTTTGTAGACATGAGGGCATTGATCTTCAGGCTCCTTCAACATTCAATCCGCATAAGATAGATGTTGCAGCTTTGAGGATCCGAACTCTTAAGTCTATGGCAAGTTGCATGATTCATGCCAAGTCTCTAGATCCATCATTAGAATTCGAAGCAATCTCTAGTGCCACTCACATTCTTAATCATTCTCCTCATCCAACCTTAGATGGAAAAAATCCTTTTGAGGCATGGTGTGACGGAAAACCTATTTTGACATACTTCAGAGTCTTTGGTTGTCCTACATGGGCAAACAGATCTTTTAGGGGATGCACGACACAGTCATCTCAGCCTTGTAATTTTATTGGTTATGAAGACAATGTGAAGGCATATAGACTTCTAGATCCTAAGACACATTAGATATTTGTGGAGAAGAATTTACATTTTAAGGAAAGTTCACCCAGCTCACATCAGATATTTGTGGAGAAGGATGTACATTTTAAGGAAAGTTCACCCAGCTTGTCCTCTACTCCTCTTCACACATCATACAGTGTCGAAACTGATAGTGATTTCAGTGATAGTGCTTCAATAGATTCAGACACATGGGGTTCTATCGATAGTTGCAATGAGAGGTCACTTTATCAGTTCAGTCCACATGCATACATCACCACAGTGATAGGTCCAGAACAGCAGGGTACATTCAGTCTTCCAGATACAGGTTCAATGATAGATTTGGGGGATAGCATTCATGATTTGCCTCTTCTTCTTGATGTAGAATTACCTTCTTCAGTTGTCACAAGGGTTCCATCTGACTCTCTTGATCATTCTCTACATGATCAATCCTTATAGGTTGAAGTGACTATGGATACTTATGATCAGCAGTTGCAACAGGGTTCTTCATCAGTTGCAGAGAGAGACAATTCTTTGAGATAGGTTCTTTAGCCAGTTGAGCAGGTTTTAGAGACATCACTTATCCATGAGATTCTTTCCACGCACAACAAAAACATCTCATTTGTACCCTTGGCATTGTTTCTTCCTAAGGGGAGGAACACCATTCTACAGTCTTCGATCAACTTCTTCATCAGAGCAGTCACTGTTCGACATTCTTCTTTTGGGGGGGAGCCCATCTTGTCTCTCTTCCTCTTCTCATCATTCTCTTATGTATATACTAGATGTATGTCATAATGGGGGGGGGGGTCTTGATTACTCCATCCATCCATGCATCCCTATTCATCTCTCTTTTTGAGGGAGGGTTTTTCCCATGAGGTTTTCCCTCTTTCCCCGCTTTATGGGAGATTGCATATCATTATGTACATGGGTACCTAACATGGCCTAGTAGCCGAGACCCATCTTGCATTGCATCCTAGATTTTGTAAGCTTAAGGGCATTCCCCTAAGTTGCATTTAAGGGGGGGTGTTGGTGTAAATAAGTATTTACTTATTAAACTTACTTAAGTTTACTTAGGTTAATGCATTATTTAATTATTTTGCATTATTTTATTATTATTTTAGGTAAGACACATAGGAGTTTGTGAACGCTCATTGAGTTATGCAACTCTAATTATGCACATGGTGTCTACAACACATGAGTATGCATCATTCACTGATTTTTCATGTTGACAATATAGTTATCTGGATTCCTCATTAAGCACATGTTGTCTACACCACTGATTTGTGTGCTACACCATTGTAGGCTTATCCTCACATCATCGCACTTAATCCTGTGCTTAATGGAGGATAACCCATATCTGGTGGACATGTGCCTATTTGTATGACATATCATGATGCTGACTTCTATGCATTCTAGAAGCTCTCCTGAGGCCTTTATATTCAAGCACTCCTAGTGTACTCTCAACCAACTATTGAATGAATATTGTCATTCTGATCATACTCTATCTATTTTGGTCTACTATGTGCTTGTGTTGAGTTCTTTAGTTCTTGGGTGAATTCTGACCTAAGACAAATTCTTACACATCATAAGGTACAAAATAAGAGTATCAAGCATCTCTTGAATCAAAATAAACAAAGTACATACTGCAAACATGAGAGACACTACAAATACTCAGGTTCCTTACACCAATTTATTTATTCTACAAAGGAATTAGGGAATAATTTCTCCCACCTTTCTCAATAGTAATCAGATTGTTGAGACAATCATGCATAGCCCTGCAATCATACTACCAAGATCTACCAAGCAATATGTGACAACTACTCATGTCCACAATATCACACAACACTTGATCCTTATATTGCCCAATCTAAAAATCAAAAAGACATTGCTCCCTCACTTCAAAAGCATGATCATCTTGGAACTAGCCAATCCTATAAGGACAGGGATGTCTCATTCTCTTCAAACAAAATTTTTAAACCATCTCCTTAGCAACAAGGTTATCAGTACTACCACCATCCACAATCACATTGCAGATTTTACCACTAGACTTATAACAAGTCCTAAACAAATTACTCATTTCACAAGGCTCTATTGCCCTTTTACCAAACAATTTGTCAAGCCAACAAACTCTTTTGCTACTCAATTTCATTGATATGGTATTCAACTTCATTCACAACAACAACCCTCCTATCACCAACCTTCTATGAACACTCATAAGCTCTATGTCCTTCTTCACCACAATGAAAATAATTACCTTTAAAGGAAACCTTATCCATTCTCTTCCTCAGCTCAATAGGTTTTGGTTCATCTTCTGCACTTGATTTATCCTTTTCAAAGTGATCTTGCTTCTCTTTCCCTCAGGAACTTCCTTGATTTCTTCTCTTCAAGTTATCTTCTGCCTTCAAAGCATACTGATAAGCATCTTCAATTGAATCAATCTTTAGCATTCCAACATCATCATGAATATCGAATCACACCATTAATGTACCACGTTACCTTCTCCTTAGACAATTCTCTATATCTAGACTGAATAATCAACTTGTAGAACTCCTCAGTATAATCCTTCATAGACATATCCTTCTACTTTAGATTCTGCAACCTCTTTAAAAACTCAAGCTCATAATTAGTAGGAATGAATGCAACCTTCATTTTTGTCACCATCAATTTCTGATGAGTGATTTTCATTTCACCTTCCTCTTCTCTATATCTTTGCAATTATTTCCACCAAAGAGAAACATGCCCTTTTAGCATAGTCTATACCAACCTTACTCTGAGTGGATCTTCAATATCCTCTAACTCAAAGTAGTCTTGAAATTCACCAACCCAATTAATTAGGTCTTCAGGATCCAAAGTACCAGAGAAATCAGAAACATTCATCTTATCCTTCAGCTTTGACTAAGATCCAGATCTAGCAAATTGACCAACCCTATCTCCCATAGGTCTCTCCACATGATCAATTAAGTCCTCACCACTCAATTCAATAACCTCAAAGTCTTTAGGAACTTCCTCATAACTGTCTTCAGTACCCACATGCTAAGGTACACCAATAATAGCCCTCGTGATCTCATTCTTCATTGGCTCCATCTCAAATCTGAAATTTATGTTAACCTTCTTTGAGATCCTTGCTTCCACATCGTCACAGAGGTCTTCAATCATACTAGGGTCTAATATTCTTGGAGGCATCTTCCAAGATCTTTGCAATTGCTCTACAAAAAATCTATAACATCAACCAAATCCTCACTCTAATGATGTACATCCAAGGTCCTGGTGCAAACTATCTCAACTTGAGTAATATGTCTACACACTTAGGAAAACCTTCACTCTGGTACCATTTGACATAGTGCAAGGCAGGAGAATCCCTGAAGGATATGTCCTATCCCCCAAAAGATAACCACATGGTGGAAAGGCAACACAAGATATAAGATCTCATACCAAACACAACTCTTTATTTATAAAACAATTGATTAGATGCAATGTGTTAGGTTGTAATGCCTTTCCAATTATGAGAAAATACAAAAAAGTAATAGTTCTGCAAGATCCCTTAAGAGCCAACTCAAACCCTAGCTAGTACATATTTGTAGCACCGCAACACTTTGATAGAAACCTCCTAGTAAGATCTAAACTTGTGCTCACAAGCCACCAAGCAATCTCCTTATCCTCCAAGCTGCAACTACTAGCTCTTCTCAAACTTCTCTCTTCTTCCACATCCTCTTCTCCAAGAAGGATGATTATATGACTTAAGACTCCACAAGACCCCTTACTTATACCCAACTATGTCACAAGTCAAACTAGAAAGTTAAAAATTAAATAAACCCTTACATTAAATACATGTTGAGCTACAAGTATGCCTACAACAAATATTAAATACCAAATGCATTAGAAGAATTACAATACTGATGAAATACATCTAGGATGTAATGTGTTAGGTTTTAATTCCTTCTTGATTATGACCAAATACAAAAAAAGTAATAGTCCTGCAAGATCCCTTAAGATCCAACTGAAACCCTAGCTAGTCTAGATTTTTAGCACCACAACGCTCTGGTCAAAACCTCCCAGTAAGATGTAAACTTGTGCTGGCAAGCCACCAAGCAGTCTCCTTATTTTCCAAGCCCCAAATACTAGCTCTTCTCAAGCTTCTCTCCTCTTCCACATCCTCTTCTCCAAGAAGGATGATTATACGACTTAAGACTTGACAAGACGCCTTACTTATACCCAATTAAGTCACAAGTCAAACTAGAAAGTTAAAAATTAAATAAATCCTTACATTAAATACATGTTGAGCTACAAGTTGGCCTAAAATAGATATTAAATGCAAAATTCCTTAAAAGGATTACAATACTGATGAAATACACCTAGGACAAATAACCAAGACCCAAATAGGTCCACACAAACTCCCACAATCTCTCCACATCATGATCTCAATCCTCACACAATAAATGCACTAAGTCAGTGAAGCAAACCCATGAGAACTCCATCCTACAAGCTACACTACCAAGTGTCAGCAACCACCAACCAAGCACTTCTGAGCTCCTACAAGCATTGCCAATCAACATAGTGTAGATGTCAAGAAAGCCTTTAGAGAACAAGCTCCTTTAGTGACTGAGATCCTCATCCAACACAACACCCACTAATGATTGAGCACCAAAACTTTGGTGACTGAGCCCTCACTCTAAAACCAAAATCCCTCCAACATGCATGATTAATAACTACCCTAGGATGCTCCTACATCACCTTCTATGTAGGCTTCTAATCCTAATATGGCTACGTAAAATGTTGTGGATGTTGGGTATGTTGGTATGGGCATTCACCTTAGAGACCTAATGTGGTGAGGATGAATTTGATGTCATAATTATCTCTATCAATTCCATGGATGAGTGGTATATCAGATTGTTATCCCTGATTCTCTTACTACTATATCAATTGCTTGGCTATAAGAACTTACTAGTTTTAGATTTTGCGACAATCACCCCAACATTGATTCTATTAGAAGATGGTTTCTTTAGAGATATAACTAACAAAGATTAAGTTGAGGTATATGTTTATTTGGGAAGAAACCTATTTTTATTTTCAAATATGTTAGATTACTCTTGGGCTCTACATGAAGGTCCTTAGTTTACATTGGGAAAATGCCCTATGTTTTATATGGTGGTATCTACATGTGAACCCATTGAATGGTGTCTTCGTAAAGTTCCTTGTTTGGATTATATTATTAGTGCTGATTTTGGAATATTGTTACATACATAGATTTTTATTCTTCTTGCCAATTTTTTTTAATTGTACTTTGTTACTAATTTGTATTCACTAAATTTAGAAAGTGTCTATGTTTTGCTATATTTTGTGTTATTATAGAGACAAATAAGATCCCTACTAGGATTAATTTTCTTCCAAACTTGGTGATTAACACTTGCAATAGATTGAGCTTAAATACTATAATATCATGTCTTTGTTGCTATAGAGTGGGGCATGGTACTACCAATTTCCCAATTCCCAATTCATTTGGAGGAAAAAGGAATGAAGCCTATTTCTATTGCAATGCTACCTTTTTTGAAGCATAGAAGGAGGAAAATAGAAAGAAAGTTTCTATCAAAAGTATGACAAAGGATTTCTTAATCCAAATATTGAGATCAAATGATAGATTCACTTGTGCTCTTATGTATTGTTCCAAATACTAAAGAAATTTAGGATAGAAGGATCCGTATTCTATGGTCAAAAAAAAAAAATTGGAATTATTTGGCTTAAGAACACCTAGAATTGGGTTGGTATTTGGTAATGGCTAGTCCTTTTTTCTTTTTTTCTTTTTTTTTGGTGCCTTGTGGTTGTTTTTGTTGTTTTTCTTTGCCTAATCCTTATCTTTGTATTTGTACAAGGGTCGAGACCCTTTCAAAATCCTTTTTTTACCTTAACCAAAACATGATTTAAGTGTATTTTATTATTATTAAATGTATTTATTTTTAGACATTTCATTTTACTTATATTTAGAAAAGGTAAGAAAGTTATATTTCTCCTCCTTTCCCTAATGAAAAATTAGAAGGAAGATGTCCCAATGGGATTAAGTAGGACTTAAGCCCCAAGTGGGTCAATGATACATCACTGATTAGGATTTGAATGAATAATATGATATGATGATGCAAAATAGAAGGTTGAAATAGAAAATATAATTGTTTTCAAGAGGTAAACAATGGCAAGAAATAGTAGGCAACTTATATAGACTTACAAAAAAAACTAGAGATATGTACTTACCTATGATATAAATTTTAAATAATTTGGAGTGTGAAAATGAAGTAGAAATTATATACCTAGGAAGCTTATAGATCTTTGATGTGTTTCCTCTGATTTTGCATGAAACTTTCACAATTTCTTTGATTCATCTCAAAATTTTTATAAACATTACAAAAGTTGCACTCCTTGGTCCTGTACATAAATAATAAGGAAGAAGGATACATAAGGGGTTTTCCTCAATAAAACACTTGTTTAGAATCAACTATGAAATATAATTAACTATATAAAAGTGTATTAGATCATACATAGAGGCTAGATTTACAAAATAAAGTATGTCATAGCTTGGAAATACTAATGCTTATTTGAATGTGATAAACAATGTTGATGTAATGGATTTGAGCTAATACAATAACCCAAAATAAAATCATGAAAGATAAAACCTTATGTTGATGGATGTTGTATTTTTCCACAATACTTGATTGAGAAGAATAAATAAGACTTGGATGAGTGTAGTTATTTGTATATCTCCTTACTTGATAGAACATTCCTTTGCTTGTCCTTCAATGAGAGAAAGAAGCTAGTTCCATGGAGAATAAAACATTTAATGCTTGAATGCTTGGATTCTAAGTTGTAAGAGAACACTTGATATATTGATTGTTGTTTATAATGAATGCTTCATAATAATATTTTATGCCAAAATGAGGAGAGATAGGGTGCTTATATACCTCTCACATATGCTAGGATTCAAAGGTAAGGTAGACAAGCCACAAGATCTAATTTTTCACCAAAAGACTACAACAGGGCTCGAATTCAAATTTGTGCCCCTTTATGGGGTAATACAATGTCCTAGACATTTTGTACCCAAAATAATGCGACAAAATTTAAATTGGGTTTAAAGGAACATAACACAAAGGCCACAAATGGTAACATATAGCCTAGGTATAACTCCTTGCTAAGGAACTTGAGAGGAAAATACTATTCAACCCAAAAATAAGGGCAACATTTTTTTAAAACTAATACATATTTTTAAAACACTATTGCATCATGAACTTAGACATTAAGTGCATTGATCATTTTTAAAGTACACAACTTGAGAAGAAAAAATAATGATGCATTAAAACATTCTTAAATGTACATTTTCATGAATGGAATATCAAACCTTTACATAACCTAAGTCCTCTTAGAGTTTTCTAATATTTCTACTTTTTAAACATTCTATCCTATTCTTAAACAAGTAAATGTATCAATAAGTTGATATTTATAAACATTAATGAAATACACTATATGATTTTTAACTATTAAGTGTTATATCTTCTAGATTCATTTTAGAAATCAAATCAAGTGTTTTTAATTCTTTATTTCACCAATTAACTATAATTATATGATCATCAATTTAACCATAGGGGATCACATAAACAAGTCATTTCCTCAATTCCAATAATTAACAATTATTAACCAAATACATCATTCCAAGACCCAACTCAAAACATGGGAGAATCTAGTTTCTCTAGAAGAATGTTGAGATAAGGCCTCCGAGAGGATTTCAACTTTGACTTTTCCCTAAGTACAAAGAGAGAAATAACCACCCAAGGTCTCAAACCCTGGCATAGATTCCCAATTTCAAAAGCATATACCACATCCATGCTTATCCAAATCTTTTTGGGCACTTCTAAAATGACCTCTCCCTTAGAAATTTTCCTTTGGGCCACCAGACCCAATCTTTGAGGTACAATGTCAGGCTTCACCAATGTAGATGAACTTGAGATACCCCCTTCCTCTAAAAACCATTTCAAAAAGTACTAAATATCATCCTTTGATGAAACTTTCAAGCCCTAGTTCATATTGTTCATGGACAAAGCCCTTGTGCTACAAGTCTTGACAAACATTGTGGACGGTGAGGGTTGCGAGTGGAAAAATTTGATGTTCTGAAGGCACACACTCATGGAAAACATAGACATAGGAAGTATGGCCATTGGTTTTATGATTTTAATTTTTTGTTACACAAAATCCCTTGCATGTGAGCATTTTGTAATAAAAAGCACAATATAAAATGCAAATACTCGCTGCAATCGTTTAGACATGGACTTGAGAGTGCAGACCTTATAGTTTTCCCTGGATATTGTTAATGGTTCCCTAATAACTTGCTTTCCAGCTGATAAATACCCTCTAAATATTACCAAAAAAATGGTCGTCCTATAACCTTAAAAAATGGGAAAATATAACAAAATTTCGCTCAGATTTGTAACTATTTCTTTACTGCTCATATTTGTAACTATTTCTTTAAAACCTCCCATCATCGCTTATAACGAATTCATTATTAAATGTTGTTCCATTCTGATTTAAGTAAAATATTTTATTACTTTAATCTAAGCAACAATTTAAAATTTAATTATTCAATGTCTCATTAAGTGGGTTGTGACATCCTTCCCCCCTTAATAATGCATTGTCCTTAATGCTAGGTCAATACGTACAAATACAATCAATGAGCAAACAAGTAAATAATTTGAATTTAGTCAAACATCCATTGTTCAATGTTCTAGATAATACATGTACTACTATTCAAATTCTATCATAATCAACAAGATTGTCTAGCATTCATATGAATGCATTCTGATACAATCAACCCACACAAACACTCATAAGACACTATTTTTCAATCCAAATTTAGACACTTATTTGAAGTAATCAATTCTAGAAAAAATTAATACACATTTTATACAAGAACATGTATAATAATCATTTCAAAAACCTTTTTCTATGTGAATGTGTGAATTCCATTACCATCCTATAGTTTTACAAGGTTAGACTACTTGTCTCTGACAATATTCCCCCTTTCTTATAATGTGTTATTCCCTTTGATGCATTATAGGAATTGTTGGAAATATTTAAGATATGATAGGTTACTAAGAGGGGAGGGGTGAATTAGTAACTCAAAAAATTTAAACAATTCAACACTTTAACCATATATGCTATTCACCATTCATTCATCTAATCTACTGCATATATGAGAAATCAAACATCCATAACACATGTACACAGTGATTTGGCAACCCAAAAACCTTCCAAATAGAATGTAAAATTGGGGTGGGGATGATACCCACAAAAATTTGTTATTCTAGTATGAGGTTGGCTTGTTAAGGCTTACATTGACCAATTCTGGTGATCTTCCTTGTTAGGAGCACAAAGGACTGCTAGGTCCACCTTCTTAGAGGATTTTACAAACATACAGTAAAGTATGCACTCTGTTAGGAGATTTATACAAAGACTGTTAACTACCCTATTAAAGGATTTACAAAACTGATTCACCTATTAAAATGAAATAATGGATCTACTTACAAACTTGATTGCTAATTAGACCCTCGAAAGATAGATCACCTCTTGTGACTGATGAATCTTTACTGTGCCTTGTAGACCTTGTTGAATATTCTATTCTTCTACTAATTTGCATTTACACTCCTCAAAACATTACATGTCTCTCTTGATATTCTCATGCTTGTATTGTAAATGATATAATACATTACATATATACCATTCCAATAATTACAATTGCAAGGTCAACCAAAACACAAGTGAAAAAAACATTACTGAGTCGGCCTAGTAGTAAATAACTCAGGGTCACTGAACTGACTCAATGACCTTCTGATACTCGACATCCACTACATTACTTGGCATCATCATCCACTCGGTAGAAGAGAAGACTTAGTCCATACTAATCACTCGACATAGTTCTGAACTCGGTAACCATAGGTGACTCGGTAGATGTAGTGTCACTCAATAAAAACTGAATCCTTTGTTTACCTTGCTTTCACTTGGTAAACATTACACTTTCACTACTCGGTAAACATTTGGCTTCCATCACTCAATAAACATTATGATGCTCGATGAATATTGTATGCTTGGTAGATAGTGCAGGGTTGCACACCCACTTAGTAGCTTCATGAATGCTTAGTATGAACTGCTTGACTGCGCACTCACTCGGTAATTTTAGGAATGCTTGGTATGAACTACTTAAGTGATGAACCTACAATGTAACCACTGAATGCTCGGTATACACTGTAGACTGAGTGATGAATTTGGTAATCATTCATAATTGAGTAAATGTTGTAATTAATGACAAATACAATATAATGCCAACAATCTCCCCCTTTGTCATTAGTGACAAAACACTTATAAGCCAAAAAATATGTACATAACCTAACTCAATGAATTTTGGTTATACTGCATATACATTTCTATATATATCTTCTTGATGATGTATATACAAAGATACTTATGTACACATGCTAATTCTATTGAGTGCTAACTCCCCCTATCACTTATAGTGATAACTCTCCTCACTTATTATGTTGAATCTCTCCCCCTTTTTGACAATAATTCCAAAGGATTACATATATACAGTTTATATGACTACACCAAAGTGAGATAGAAATTCTTGATGTACCTTAAGGATGGTGGCAAAAATATTATCCCAAGTTTGCTGCAAATTTTGATAGGTGGAGAGAGCAATTTGAACTTTTGCTGATAATTGGATCAAGTGATCAACCACTAAGAAGTTATGATCTTGGACCAATTTTTTGCAGTGAGTAATATGTTTCTGCATTGTGTCCATGATAGGAAGGATCATGTGTTGGATGTCTATGAGTGTAGATTGGATCCTTGCTTCCTCTCTCAATAGTTATGCCTGTACATCTGCCAAATATCTGATTTTGGTGTGATGGGAGGTTGTGGAGGAGGAGTCCATCTTTAACTTGGATGCACTTGATTGCATATCAATGTCAATCTTATTTAGCTTATCCTTTATTTCTTTAGTAAAACTAGAAACATCACAAAGTTTGGCAAAAAGTGATGCTGCATTATTAAAAGAATTTTCAAAATTTCCCAAAAATTTTGACAATTCAACTTGCTTGATTGCTATCTCTTGAGCAATATGCTCTAGCACCTTATTATTAAATTTTCTTTTAGCTTTCTCAATAAGTTTCTCTTGTTTGGAAGAATCTTCATTAAATTTCTGTACTGCCTCTTCTAATTGAATCAAAATGTGTTGAGTAGAATCTACTTCAACACCTATAACATCTGTAATTATATCCTTGGCATTCTCAATTATTCTGTATTCCTTATCCCTTTATGATCTTAACTATTTCTGCGTAGCTTTCATCTCTCTGAGTTGACTGGCTAACCTCATTTCTTCAATGGTAGCAGTGTCATAGTCAATCTTAGGAATCACTATTTCTATGTCTAAGTCAATGTCTTCTCCAATTTCCTTTCCAGTGATCAGAAGTTTTAATGGATGCTTTTGTTTGACTTCTATGATTATTGGTTTGACCTTAGGAACAGACACAATAGTGGAGATAAAAGGGCTAGCAGTGAAAACAGGGATAGGACTTGAGGATTGAATGCCAATAGAAGTGCTAATCAAATCAAAAATTGAAACACTTCCCAAAAATGGTATCACACTCAATAGAGTACCCATAGTAGTATTTGAACTAATTGGAGTTGAAGTGGATACAAATGATGCTAATGGAAATAAACTGTAGAACTTACTAGAATTGATGAAAACAAAATTGTGGAACTTACTGGTACACTCATTGTTGATGAAGGGGCTAAGGAGGCTGACTCGGTGGTTGAAGAGGTGATAGACAGCTTGGTAGATAAAGTGCTTGGCACTTCAGTTTTAGATACCTGGAGCTGGGAGGTGGCTGGTGAAGATTGAGCAATAGATGTGACTGTTGTGCTCACAATCTCATTTACAGAAGCTATCTCCAAAGTAGATGTAACAGTCTTTGGTGGAGAGTGAGGAAGGGATGCAATAAATTCTTCTGCAATTTTTATAGGATCTTCTTCATCTTTTTCTTCCTCACGTGCTTCTTCCTCCTTGTCTTCTTGCTCTTTCTCTTCCATTAGTGCATGCAGCTCTCTTGGAGTAACTGTGATGGATGGAGTGCTATCAAAATCATCGTTGTCATTGCTATCATCATCCTTGATTTCAACAAGATCATCACTGGACTTTTGCAGATGATAGAAATTCTTCCACATGCTTTTTACATCTCTTACAACATGTTCAATGTCCTTAATTAAAATCAAACATGTGTGAAATATTATCATCATTTTACCGTCATTGTTCTTCATTCCTGCCTTTATTTTTCCTTTAGTGAGACTCAGTAGAAGATTCTTTAGGGATTGCTCATATATGTCTTTGACCATTTGGGTGGCTAACTCCCATCTTGGTTGCAATCTCTCCAACAACTCTTTGCAGATTTGAGGGGCAAGCTAGTCTGGGGAATATTTCCACTTTCCCATCTTATTGAGTACCAGTTCCTCAATCTGCATTTTCTTTGCATTAGTCCTTGTTTCAAATTTCAATGCTTTGAAATTTGTGATGCTAGCTCCCTCTTCCAATTGTTTTACCCTTTCCTCAAATGTGAGTGGAGGCCTGACAAGTATAGTTTCCTGCTTGCCTTGTTTGGTTCTTCTAGAGAATACTGCAGAAGGCTTCTTCTTAGGTTTGGTGATAATTGCCTTCCCTTTCTTCTTTGGAGGTTCCTCTTCTTTTTCAAATTCAAGTTCTTCACCTTCTTCTTCTTCTTCTTCTTCTTCTTCTTCATCATCCTCATCTTTTCCTTCAGTAAGCATAAGAGGGCCAGTTGTAGTTTTCAACTTTGCTATCTTTCTCTTGCCTTTGCTTATAGCCTAGGGTAGCTTGATTTCAAGCTCAATTCTAGTCTTGGCTTCATCATAAGTGCCAAAGGTAGTAAGCATAGGATCTATAGGTTCATTTACCAGTGCCTCAATAATGTCCCTAGCCTCATCAATATTCACCTCATAAGGAAGAGGTTTCACCCATGCAACTCGGGGTCTGACTACTTGAATGTATATCTTATCACAATCAACCATGAAGCATACATCATCTTTGTAATCTTCAACCAGTTTGGGTGGAATTTAGAACCCATTGTTCATTCTTTCCTTGAAATTTTCAAAATAACTATCCATAACTTTTTCAAAGTTTACACCCATGTCAGCAATACACTCATTAATCTGATATAAAATTGGAATATCTTTTCTCCATACAACTGAGCCGTTTGATGGAAAGAATTTTTGAATATAGAAGAATTAAAAAATTAATAGAGAACTAAATTTGTAGGGATTATTCTTTGAAGTCCTTATGTTGTCCATATTCTTGTTCAATTGTTTCAACAATAATTCTGACGGTCAAATTCAAGATTTTTCTTCTCAATTTTGAATGCCAAATCAACAGCCTCACAAGGCACACTGTTCAAATGACTGGACCTATAAATTTTGTGGGCAATGATGTGAATGCCAAACCTTAATTCAACGTTAGATATAGTGTTGAGCTTCAAACCTCTAACATCCCATTCAGCTAGGGTTTGCTTCTGTAACTCCTCCCGACCTAGGGTTTTGGTAATTTTCGCTTTATTTAGCATTGGAAGATCGGTAATCTTATGAATCATCTTCTTGGTGATTAACATTGGCTGCTCTAAAAAAAGTTTCCCGTTGTGAATACGACTAAGTATGTACCTAATCCAGTCAATTTGGAAACTTCTTGGCATGTTTGAGATATGGGTTAACCCTTTGGTCTCTAGATGCTTATGCTCAGGTTTCAAAGAACCATCAACACTCATTTCTTCTAGGGCATTGTCCATTTCTAGGTTTCCAATCTCTTGAATAGAATATTTGAAATGTGTACGAATGTCATTTATGAGAAGTACCTTTGGTGGAGTTTGTGATTGAGCTCCATTGGGGTCGAGTGATTTTGCAATTGCTAGAACTAGCTTGAAATTTGATACCTTACACTCCACACCTTTAACTAGCATTTTTGAACCTCATTTTCCCTTGGTGCTGCTACTACTCTCGAATGCCATTGCTTCTTGGTAGGTGTAAGAAAATTTTGAACAAATTCTCTGCTTAAAAATTGCTTGGAATCACTTGGAATTTGCTTTGGAATCATTGGAAATTTCTTAGCTCTATAATCGTGGTGAAAAACGAAATCAAATTCTACCTGTTTGACAAAATTTTTGCAATAAATGATTGGTACAAAGGTAGATGAGATGACATAGTGCTTGACAATCATTCACTTGCTCGGTAGAATATTACAATTCGATGATCAAACAAAACTTTTGTTTACTCCTGACCTAGCTTGGTAAGGTCTTCTACTGAGTTTCCTTGGTAGATGTAACTTGGTGAAAGATATGCTTTCTTTGATCCTTGTGTATCTAGAATACTTATTTGATCATTTTTCTTTCTTTTATTTTGGAATTGCTTGAGATATTACTAGGAGATGTAGTTCCATATCCTTGTTTATAAATCTAATTGGAGATGGTAGAGTCACCCACTTCTTGAGTGACATTTCCATCATTTGAACTATCTTGCTCGGTAGATTTAGGAATCCACTATTTCCTCATCTTCTTACAAATGTTTTTAGCTTTAGTTTTCTTTTCATCTTCAACTTTTCCTATGTTCATGTAGTTTTTAGCTATATGACCAAGTTCTATACATGTATAGCACCTTATAGTAGTTTCCTTCTTCCCTAGGTGATGTCTTGCACAGTTTATACCAATATGTCCATATTCTCCACAATAATGACATCTGCACTAGGTATTGTAGTCCCATCCAAATATTTCTTTAACAAGTTGTTTAGCTGGATTGAATGATTTGGATTTGCATTGGAATGCCTTGTAACCATGCTTCTTGCATTTGTGACAAATTCCTTCAAATTTTGGTTTCTCCTTGCATTCATTAGCTTTATGACCATGTTGACTGCAACTATAGAATTTACCACTGAATTTACCTTTTCCATTGTTCCAACACTTTTTTGATGTGTGACCTAACTTACCATAGTGATTGCAAGTAGGTCTTTGATTCCTTTGGGCACCTTGTTTGGAGGTTTCACCTTCTTCCTTATAACCAAGTCCAGCTTTACCTTTTTGTCTATGAAGATTCTGGTCACTTTTTTGATTTAATTGAGTCATGTCTGCTTGAGATTTCATCATTCTTTCGTTGATTTTTTTTTCAGCATTTAGGTCATTTTCCAAACTTTCATTGATTTGCCTTTTAGATCTTAAGTCACTTTGTAAGCTTTTATTGATTTGTCTTTCAGTGATTAAGTCATTCCTTAGGCTTCCATTTTCAAATCTCATATTCATAATTTCTTCATTTGTATTAGATAGTTGATCCACAAGATCTTCATGCTGATTGGATTGATTATTTCTTGTCTCTAAGTCTTCACATAGCCTGATTGATTGGAATTCTTGTTCTCTTTTAAGATTTCTTACTTCTTCTTGTAGAGAGCCATTCTTTGCTAGGAGTTCCTTGATTGCCTCATTAGCTTCATCTGAATTGCTTGATGGTAAAAGGTCTTCAATATTTTCTTCAACATACTGATGGCCATTCATTTGTCTTGCAAGTTCCTTCCTTCTCTTCAGGGATTGAGAAAGATGCTCCTTTACTTCTTTGAGTTGAGCCATGGCCATTTCCAGATCTAGATTTTCATTTTGAATAGCTTTGTCAAGCCTAAACATCTCCATTGTCCTTGATCTTTTCTCAAGCTATCAAACTTTTATCCTGAGAACCACAAGAGTTCTGATACCAATTGTTGAAAATATTTAAGATATGATAGGTTAATGAGAGGAGATGGGTGAATCAGTAACTCACTAACTTTAAACAATTCAGCACTTTAACCATTTATACTATTCACCATTCATTCATATAATCTACTACATATATGAGAAATCAAACATCCATAACACATGTACATAGTGATTTGGTAACCCATAAACCTTCCAAATAGAATGTAAAATTGGGGTGGGGATGATACCCACAAAACTTCGTTACTGCAATATGGGGTTGGCTTGTTAAGGCTTACATTGACCACTTTTGGTGATTAGGAGCACAAAGGACTGCTAGGTCCACCTTGTTAGAGGATTTACAAACATACACTAAAGTATGCACTCTGTTAGGAGATTTATACAAAGACTGTTAAGTCTACCCTGTTAAAGGATTTTAAAAATTGATTCAACTGTTAGAATGAAATAGTGGATCTACTTACAAACTTGATTATTGATTAGATCCTTGAAAGATAGATCACCTCTTGTGACTAATGAATCTTTACTATGCCTTGTAGGCCTTGCTGAATATTCTACTCTTCTACTGATTCGCATTTACACTCCTCAAAACATTACATGTCTCTCTTGATATTCTCATGCTTGCATTGTAAATGATATAATACATTACATATATACCATTCCAATAATTACAATTGCAAGGTTGGTCAAAACACAAGTGAACAAAACATTCCTAAGTCGGCCTAGTACTAAATAACACAGGTTCACTGAACTGACTTGGTGACCTTTTGATACTCAACATCCACTGCATTACTCGGCATCATCATGCACTTGGTAGAAGTGAAGGCTCATCCATACTAATCACTCGACGTAGTTTTGAACTTGGTAACCACAGGTGACTCGATAGATGTAGTGTCACTTGGTAAAAACGGAATCCTTTGTTTACCTTGCTTTCACTCGGTAAACACTACACTTTCACTACTCGGTAAACAATGGGCTTCCATCACTTAGTAAACATTATGAAGCTCGATGAACACTGTATGCTTCATAGATAGTGTAGGGCTGCACACCCACTCGGTAGCTTCATGAATGCTCAGTATGAATTGCTTGATTGCGCACTCACTTAGTAGCTTTAAGAATGCTCGGTATGAACTACTTAAGTGATGAACCTAAAAGGTAACCACTCTATGCTCTGTATACACTGTAGACTGAGTGATGAATTTGGTAATCATTCAGAATCGAGTAAGTGTTGTCACTAATGAAAAATACAATATAATGCCAACATGAACAACACACAAGCATTAGTCCATCATATTTCATAAACCAAATCAAATATCAAATGGAATAAATACTCAAATATTTCCTTTTAATTCTCAAAATTCAAGTAACATATTACTTTAAAATTTGATGATATCAAACACATACCTATGCTTACTTATCACACCTTGGAACACATGGATTTGACCCTGCTAATAGGTACTTCATATCCACTTCCTGGCATACTTATACATATACACTCAATATCTCAAGGAGATCAATTCAAATATTAGGAGTCAACATTTTTAAAAAACATTTACAACTTCTTACTCATCTTTTAATCACATCTCAAGCATGAGTAATGTAAATAATCAACCATACATACCATCCAAATCAATAGGTTAGTGTCCACCAAACATAATCAAGTTATGCAATCCCATTGCATCTAATTCATCATGAAATATAATTACATGCACATATAACATCATCAATGTAATAATTAACATTTAGTCATCATTATGCATCTAAATGCTTGCTAAATTTGACATATAATGTAATTACATTATAATGCATCATATAGTTTCAAATTAACACATACATTTAACCAATATAACATAAAGATCAATGATAGAAAGTCACACAATAAAATGTGTCAAGTAACATTGACCCAAGTTCTATGTCAATAGATAATTTTACCAAATCCCAAACACACATGTCAACCAAAGGGTCTAAGTTGGGTGCATAATAGCTAAATCTATGTTGATCACCATATCAACTACTAGTTAATTAGATAACTCAAGATGACTAAATTGTTGATCATCATTCATTGACCAAGTTGACTAAATAAAATGAGTCAACAACTTCTATAAGTAGAATTCACATGCATGGTGGCTCATCACATATAATAACACCTAATGCAAAATATTATCAAAAATAAATAAAAAAGAGGGATCTATACATACCCTTTTGCATTCTCATAGGGAGACCACATATCCATATATTTTCCATATAGTCCAAAAAGTCAAGTCAGGTAGTTAGAAATTGACTACACATAGTTAAATCAACAAGTAGAAGCAACATATTCCAATTAATTATGCAACTTCATTCTAGTTTCCAACTTACATGTCAAAATGATAGGTATGATAATAATTACATTTCATAAATCAATTATCGACCAAATTGTTGAGCACTACATATCATCACATGAATATTCCATACATGAATATACTGAATAAGTTGACCTACATGTCAAACTATATTTTATCATAAGTAAGAACCATGTCCTATTGGTCAAATAAATAGTATTGACAAATGAGTGTCAACACACTTAACCATTTTCATCATACATGCTGAGTACACAATAGAGGCCGAGCTAGAATTTTAATAGGTGCCAAGTCATAGTTAGTGCTGAGCAGATTACAATATAGTATGTGTCAAGCAATATAGAAATTGTTCACGTCCCGAGTAATAGAATCATTCAGATGCTAAGAAACTTAGAACAACATATGCTGAGTGATACAGGATACAATAAGTTCCGAGCGAACTAGGAAACATAGTTGATGCCAATAAATCCAAAAACAATATGTGTTGAGCATCAGTAATACTTCATGTGCCGAACAGTGCAGGATTAGCATAAAAGTTTGTATTTGCAAAAACTAAGATGTAAACCATTTTTGGAGCCGACTTAGGCAAATTTTGAAGGAGAAAAAGGATAAGGACGTGTCATTTGTATTCCCTATGAAATCCACATGCAACCAATCAAAAAAATGATGAAGGCATGCAACCAATGGGAAAATGTAAAATATGAACGAGAATTTGAGATTCAATTTGGATCCCAGATCCATACCTAACCCTAAGTCTTTGCATTTTTTATAAGGAGGATGAATGCACCATTGTATGAATGGAAGAAAAGTTGCATAAGGGGAGAATATAGTGAAATTTTAGTGTGAAATGAAAAGGCTTAGTGAAAGGGATAGCATTTATATTCAGTTGATCATAGCAGAAAAGGGGACATATTTAGAGATTAGATCAAGCAAGGATCAAAAGAGAAAGAGCAGGTCAAGTGCCTAAACCCATCAATTCGAGATTGCATTTAATCAGGTCAAAAGTTCTAATACTCTCTCACAATTGTATTAGAGGTTGAAATCCTATGGTGATAGGTTAGCCTAAAAACTAGGTAGAAGAGTCTTTGGAGAAGGACAAGAAAATCCTATGTATTAGGTAGGTTTAACAACCTTTACGTAAATCCTTTAATAGGGTGACACTTCTTGTAAAGTGTTTGTAAATCCTTTCAACAAGTCACTATTGACATATTGTAAAGCCTTTAATAGGGCAAACCATCAGAAGTGGTTGTACTCATTGCTGTAGTAATTTTGTGGGTGTCATCCCCACCCCAGTTTTACCTTCTTATTCCTAGAGGGTTTCTAGGTTACCTAAATCTCTTGTGTTATGTGTTGATGCATGCTCTCATTTTATGTTTGTTTACTTGCATGCATGTTAATTTTAGTTAAATGTTTAAAAAGATAACAATTGGTACTTTTGATTCACCCCCCCTCTTAGAAGTACTCTTCCCATTTGAATATTCCAACAATTGGTATCAAAGCTCTGGTTCTCATAAGGAGAAGCCTAACAACTTAGAGAAAAAGGTTAGAAGATGGAAGTCTTCAAACTTGGGAAGATCATTGACAATCAGGTGATTGATGTGCAACTAGATCTACACAAAGTAGAGGAAGCCAGGGAGGAACTGAGAAAATATTTGAAAAGAAGAAAGCAGATAGCCATAGCTGAAAATGACATACATTACAAGGAGATTGATACCACACAAATATTTTCCAGTGGAGATTCCAAGGAATTTGATGCAACAATAGCAGAATTAATGGAGAAAAAAAAAAGCACAAGCTAAAGAAATTAGATTACTCAAGCTTGAACAAGAATTACAAGCCACAATGCTTTGTGAAGTAACTGAACAAAAGAAAAGAGATATTGAAGAAAAGGTCATGGTAGAAGATGATAAGAGAAATCTCATCAATAGACTAGAAGAGAAGACAATTGAATTTGAAAAGATCTCAAATATGTAGCTAGTCACCTTGAGCTAGATGATGAATGCTCATCATGAGTTGAACATGAAGGACATTGAGATCTCCACCTTGAAGATGCATAATGAACAATTGCAAAATGAATTGAAGAGAGAAAAGGAAATAGTAGAAAGATACAACAAACCCAATGAGGCCATCAAGTATTTTGAGCAATTGCTAAAATCACCAAGGGCTAGTAATGATACTTTAGGACTTGGCTACATTAGCATTGAACAAGGAGAATTATCTAAGATTTTAGAAGAAAGAATAGAAAAAGGTAAGAACACTAAAACCACTTGTCATTTCTATGGTAAAAAGGGACATACCTCTAATATGTACAGAAGCAAGAATAGTCATCAGCATGTTAAGCCCACAAATGCAAGTTTTTGTGACAAGTACAAAAAGAAAGGACATCAAGCACAGGAATGTAGAACCAAGATTATAAGGACACTAAGATTTGAAGGTCACTGCTACAATTGCAAAAAATATGGACATAGAGCTTTTGAGTGCAGATCAAAGCTTATGTGAACACCTAATCAGCCGGCAAGAAGAACCAATCATGTACATCACTACAATTGGAATTACAACACTAGGTATAGCTGTCACTATTGCCAAGAGTATGGACACATTTCTAAAAATTGCATAAGAACACATTTTAAGGGAAATTACAACAGATGGTTAAATCAAACTACTTGTTTTAGATGCTTAAAGACTGGTCATATCAGTAGGAACTGTCCAACAAAAGTCAAACCACCCAA
This sequence comes from Cupressus sempervirens, assembly GCA_028749045.1. Lineage (NCBI taxonomy): Eukaryota > Viridiplantae > Streptophyta > Pinopsida > Cupressales > Cupressaceae > Cupressus > Cupressus sempervirens. Next base: position 1,008,492,857 of record CM053785.1, on the reverse strand, counting down.
GATTGAAGTTAATAAGGGAAAAGAAAAAGTTAACGAGGAACACATCAGGAAAGATATGAAGAAGACATGGTAGAAGAAAGGTGAATGCAATGCATCAAATGGAGAGATCACTTCACCCAAGAGGTCAAGTGATCACACCTCATCAAATTAAGAACTAGAAAGGCACATAGGGTTAATACATATAAAGTTGTATCATACATTAGCCCAAAAAGAACATAGGAACACTACAAAGAAGAAATCTGCATAAGTTAAGATGCCAGGATAAAAGTTGGAAGATGATGTCAAGCTATCTTTGGTTGCTGAGTAGAACTCCAATACAAGCTGAGTTAAATAGTCTAGTGGATGCCGAGTAAAGAGATAACAATAGCTGTCAAGTGAGTGAAATAAAGTTGGTGCTGAGTTGGATAGTCCTTTGGAAGCCAAGTGTACAACTATAAAGCATGAATGCAATAAGTGCTAGATTTCAAGCCTAATAAAAGTGAAAATCATTCATTTTCATGACATTCAAATGAAGAGAAAAAACTAGAAGAGCTAAGAGGTGATCAAGAAACTACCTTACTGTCATTCACATCAAATACAATAGAGATTCAACATGAACTAATCGATCTAAAGGTATTTATTAAGTGTCAAGCTACACAAACTTTCAATTTTTAATACATTTTATAGCCCTAGTTTGGTAATATGGCTTCTAGCTCAAGAAACACTAAGGCTAAGGGAGATCATGAGATTCAACTGGTTAAAAATGAAGTTAAATAGCCTAAATTTAGATCCATCCCCAAAGTAGCCTATAAAAATGACCCGACTGGAGCACTATTTGTTATTCCACCCAAAGTCATCATGGTTCAAGACGTAAGGAAATGCTACAATTGTAACATTAGTGCCATAGGTGACCTAGAAATCCTAAATTCCTATGATAAGTTATGTGAGAATAAGATATTGAAGGATGAGTTTTCAATCGTTGAGAAGTAGGGTTTAACTAAAACCCTAGTTTTTCCCATAGTGTTTAAGATAGAATGGATTCACATTGTTCTGATTCAAATTCATGATGGATGTCTGTGGCTAGAGTCAGGACTAGTTAAGATTACTAAGAGGATTGTACATAGGGTTACTAGTGTTCCAACCCTAGATTGACCAAAAACATTGAGAAATGATAGAAATGAGGTAATTGAGAAGAACACAAGCACAAAATGGAACAATAGGGGAATGACTATTGATACTATGAATGGCCCCCTACTTGACTTTTCTATGAGGATAATTTCACATAAATTTTATCAATCCAGTAGACTAAACAACATTCTCTGCATAGCTATTGATGTGGCATACAAGTTGGTAAAGAAAGATCACACCTATGATCTGGCTGAACTCATGTTGCAACAAATCAATGAGAACTTAGGAGCCATAAGGAGATCAAAAGGTGCACAGTGTAAATTTGGCTTAGTTCTCATGTGCATATTCTTTTATGTGATGGAAGAATTCCCTTCAACTGGGAAGGTAAACTAGAATTCTAACAAGATAGAAGTCACTCAAATTAATGAGTTCATTGATCAAATGGGAGAAAATTTTGAAGCCCAGATGACTAGCTATTTTGAAGACTTTAGGAAATATATGAAGTAAAGGATGAGGATACTAGTCTCACTAGTTGAGAAACATGTCAATGACACATGTTTCTTGGTTGATATTGACTTCACATATATTTGAGCTATAGTACCAAGGGTAAGATGGCTAAGGCCATTAGGATATGAACTAGATATTGATGAAGCCTCAACATCAATCACATCATTGTTAGTAGAAGAAATTGATAAAGAAACTCCTCACTTTGGAACTTATGATGTTGTTAAATCCAAAATTGAGATAGAACTAAAAACTACTCTACTTATGAAGAAGAAGGATAAAATGGTGAGGAAAATAAAGAAGACATTTGGAGCAAATATTGAAGGTGAAGCAGAAGAAGTCGAAGAAGTGGAAGGAGATAGTGAAGAAGAAGAAGAAGAGAAAGGGAAAGACATAGAAGAGATGACACAAGGACAAGAAGAAGACAAAGAGGAAGGTACCAAGGAAGAAGAAACCAAGGAAGCACCTACACCTACTGAGCAGAAGAAGAGAAAGGCAAAAACATATCCTGCAACTCAGTCAAAGCCCAAGAAGGTAACAAAATCAATCCCAACCAAGCTAGCTCCAACTAAGCCAATAGCAACAAGGGCCACAACAAGAGTATCAACTCAAAAGGCCAAAGAGGCAGTAAAAGAAAAGAAGAAAGCTACTGCACAACTAGCAGAAGAGCCCAAGAAAAGAAGAAGATATGTGGCTCAACCAGACACAGATGATGAAAGGATAGAATCTGAAGATATAAGTGAATTCAAAGTGGTAAGCCATCCTCCAAAATCTATGATAAATAAACTTTGCAAAAAAATTAAAAATGTAGACTTGGATGATTTGAAGTCCTTAAATTTTATTAAGCTCACTAGGGAGGAACATAATAAAATAGAGGAATCTATGTATGCCATGATGGCAGAATTAAAAAACACACCTCTAGAGCTTGATAACACTATGGCATAGGAATTGTATGAGATAGTAGAACATAAATGGCATTATTGTTTACAAATGGAAAGGGAGATTAGAGAATCTACCCTAGCACAAGTGAAGCCTGACATGTCAAAGGCTCAAATAACCAAGGCTAATAAGAAACATAGTGTGAAGTTTGCACCCAAATATAGAGCCTTTTGTATTCTTCAAAATAAAATTGAAGATGTTGTAAATAAATCCACACAAATATGGAAGACAATATACAAGATAACTAATGATGAGGTGGAAGAAACAAATAAGGTAGAAATAAGTGCCAAAGAAAAGGTAGAAGAAAAGAGAGCAGAAGAATAGAACAAAGAGAAAGTAGAAGAAAAAAATGAAGAGAAAGGAGAGGAGGAACCAACTAAGGGAGAAGAAATTATGGCAACAGCTAACCAACAGTAGGAAGAAGAACAAAGTGTGCAAGACACACAATTGCCACCTCCCAGCCCTCCTCACTCAACTACTACACCTGTAGAGATAGTCATTATAAAGGATGTTAATGACAAAATAGCTCAAAACATCAACCCACTCACTATAGAGGATCTCTCAAAGATCCTTCACCAATCTACTCTACAGGCACAATTATGGATAAATCATGTATTGGTGAGTGTAGATGAAATACAAAGAGCAGTAGCAGCACCACAAAGACAAAAGGTGAAGCCAAAGGAACAACCTTTTACATACACTAAAGCTAAATTTTTGATGCTACCACCACCACCTCCACCAAGTGTAATTATAGATAATTTTCAGATGTCGAGTACAAAGGAGAGAAAATCAGATGAGAAGGATGATGTAGTAAAAGAAAAGGAGCAGGGCACCATTTAGAAATTGGTAGAATTACCAAAGACTGGCACTCCTACTAAGACTATTTAGGAGCCAAGCACTGAAGCTACTCCATTGCAATTTTCCATGCTAGGCTCGAGTTCAACAAGAGTGGCTAGGGTACTTCACTATGGAGACCCTAAACTAGATGAAGAAATTGAGATACCCTCCTATGATTCCAAAACTATCACAATGACACAAATGACTAAAATGCAAAATGCATTGGATAGAAGGATGAGGCCAGACATTTTGAGAAAAGATTTTTAAAAAAAGAAAGCACTTCATGATATCAAGGAAATCTTCATGGATGCCTTCAGCTTGCAGTCACCAGATGAAGGAAAACCAATAATTGAGCAACTATCAGACATAGTTGATCAGGTGACAAATGAGGACTAGGACACCATTGTTAAACTAATGGAATGGTAAAAAAGAAAGTTTCAAGGTAAGGTTAATGAGAAGATATCAAGTGGCATTGCACTTGAACAGGTAGAGTTGGCCAAGACAATTGATAAGGCCAAAATTGTTCTTGAAAATATTTTTTCATTTTATAGGAAGTTGTGTGATTTTTCAAATTTCACACAAGAAACTAATCAATGAATAATGAGCTTGGAAAGGAACTTTAAAATCTCTAGTATTCAATTACCTAGAGATCCAGCTCAAAGTGAGAAGCATTTTGCATAGATGCTTCACACACAAAGGGAGTTAGCTATGCTAACAGCAGAGGAGACAAATATAAAGGCTAAATTGATGCAGATCCAGTCCTCTATAACCCCTCATTTAGAAGTCCTCCATGAGGAACAAGTTTATGCTAAGAAAATATTAAATAAATATCCTAATCTTTCTACCCTTAATGGACTTGTACACCTTGCTACAAAGATTTCCATTTAGCACAAGTCATTGGACATTGCTTTCGAGAATTAGGATGCAGCTCTGAAAAGAATAATGGAGGTAAATAGCAATTTTTTGGCCAAATATGGTATTACTCCATAGAACCCTTTGACATTAGTGTCAAAAAGGGGGAGAATGAACAAAGGAGGAGATATATATTATAGGGGGAGTAATAAGAAAAGGAGGAGATATGTAAATAATATGGGTAATTACCAAATTTTGACAAATTTTGATCATTCTTTCATTTTGAGAATAAAGTGGAATGATATAAATAGCCAAAAAGGGGAGACAAGGAATAAAGGAGTGAAGAAGAGATGTAAACTTCTGGTAATCACATGGAATACATGCACATCACACAGATCAGATACAATATACAAGGTCAAAATGTAGAAACAGATCAAAGAATAGAGAGGGTCAAGCATATCGGTATAGAATTTCAAATTTCAAAGGCATAATCAACTCAGGGGGAGCTATAAGGTATATTGCCACTCAGAATTTTTGAAAATTTTGCAATTTTTGCATGAAAATTGAGTGAGTAAAGAATGTACTCAATAAGGTTAGGATCATCAATGAATAGTTAAGTGTTTTTGACACTCATGTCAAAGGGGGAGATTGTTGGTCAAATAAATAGTATTGACAAATGAGTGTCAACACACTTAACCATTTTCATCATACATGCTGAGTACACAATAGATGCTGAGCCAAAATTTTAATAGGTTCCGAGTCATAGTTAGTACTGAGAAGATTACAGTATAGTATGTGCTGAGCAATATAGGAATTGTTCATGTGTTGAGTAACAGAATCATTTAGATGCCAAGCAACTCAAAACAACATATGCCAGGTGATACATGATACAATAGGTGCCAAGCAAACCAGGAAACGTAGTTGATGTCAAGAAATCCAAAAATAGTATGTGCCAAGCATCAGTAATACTTCATGTGCTGAACAGTGCAGGATTGGCATAAAAGTTTGTATTTGCACAAACTAAGATGTAAACCATTTTTGGAGCCGACTTAGACAAATTTTGAAGGAGAAAAAGGATAAGGATGAGTCATTTGTATTCCCTATGAAATCAACATGCAACCAATCAAAAAAATGATGAAGGCATGCAATCAATGAGAAAAATGCAAAATATGAATGGGAATTTGAGATTCAATTTGGATCATAGATCCATACCTAACCCTAAGTCTTCGCATTCTTTATAAGGAGGATGAATGCACCATTGTATGAATGGAAGAAAAGTTGCATAAGGGGAGAATATAGTGAAATTTTAGTATGAAATGAAAAGACTTAGTGAAAGGGATAGCATTTATATTCAATTGATCATAGCAAAACAAGGGACATATTCAAAGATTAGATCAAGCAAGGATCAAAAGAGAAAGAGTAGATCAAGTGCCTAAACCCAAAAATTCAAGATTGCATTCAATCAGGTCAAAAGTTCTAATACTCTCTCACAATTGTATTAGAGGTTGAAATCCTATGGTGATAGGTTAGCTTAATAGCTAGGTAGGAGAGTCTTTGGAGAAGGACAAGAAAATCCTATGTATTAGGTAGATTTAACAACCTTTATGTAAATCCTTTAATGGGATGACACTTCTTGTAAAGTGTTTGTAAATCTTTCAACAGGTCACTATTGACATAGTGTAAAGCCTTTAATAGGGAAAACCATCAAAATGGTTGTACTCATTGCTACAATAATTTTTTGGGTGTCATCCCCACCCCAGTTTTAACTTCTTATTCTTGGAGGGTTTCTGGGTCACCAAAATCTCTTGTGTTATGTGTTGATGCATGCTCTCATTTTATGTTTGTTTACTTGCATGCATGTTTATTTCAGTTATATGTTTAAAAGGATAACAATTGGTATATAAAAATAATCAAGCAAAACCCTAGTTTGAATAGTTGACAAATATTTCATCACCATGTTCACAAGTTATCAAATAATTATTCATTTAAGAAGGTAACACATGACTTTACCCAAGGATATTGACCTATATGTCATCCATCCATCAAATGCATAATTTAATAAATACATGAAGTATAAATTAAAGCATTATACCTCAATGGGTATCATAGAAAATGTCTACCTACATGTCAGACATGGAACAATAAGCACATCATAAAATTGCAATGTCATCTACCATATGATCAACACCATTAAGTAAATCATCTAGGTATGCTCACTAATCACTTGCAAGGGTAAGTAAATCCAATATTTATCAATTTTAGTGACCTTAGGCCCTCAAGCCCATCTTGTCACCATAATGTGCTTAACCAACATATAAGCATGTGTTGTGATGTATGACCTTCACACCATTAAATCATCACATAAAATATGGTTTAAAGCACTTTCCTACCCAACCATGAAGGCTTACACTTCCATGGGATTCTACTTAACATATAGAATTCCCAACCCTACAATGCCCAATAATAATACAAAATGCACTTCCTTGGGGTCCTACCTAACATGTAGAATTTCTAATTTGGCAATGCCTTCACAATACCATAGGTACTTTCTGTGGGATCCATGACAATGCCCAACAGTGCAAGAAAAGAAAGAAAGTAGAAGGTATCTAGTGCAACCATGAAACATACAACTTTCCTCATATGTCCAAGTAGCCATAATCATGGATGTGGCAGGGATATGAAATATGGGCAAGCATATCAATAACATATGCAAATAGCTTTGGCCAAAGCATTTTTGTAGTGTTAGTATTACACTAGCAGGTAGAGTGGAAAATGAAAGAAACACTTCTACCCTTCCCTATTTTACCACATTCAACACCCACACCAGAAGTGTAAGCTTTCCAAAATAATAAAAATAACATAAAATAAATGCAAAAGGAAGAATGACATGTTCTTCACAATCTACTCTCTTATACATCCTCTCAATGCTCCACAATGAACATCATAGATGACATCACTTCCAAATCATAGGACTAGCATCATCAAAATTATGCACATGCACCCTAACCACCTCAAGATGAAAGAATCTTGAAATCAAGATTCATAATTCTCAAGTCAAAGTCCAAAAGGAGATACAAAACCAAAATAAAAGTGAACAAGAGTCATAGTAAATAGGTCACATAAGAAATTGGTGGCTTGGTGCTCATTAAGAACATAAAATTTCAAGCTAGTCCTTCATCACATCCAAGTTCATGAAATTGAACATAATAAAATGAAAACCCAATTTACTTAAATCACAATGACTCTCACTAGTCACCAAGAGGGAGTAGATGTTTAATGACACCTTGCCTCCAAGGGTTGTTAAGAACATAGCCAAACTTCATATGCATCACATGCAATTGATATGGATAGTCAAAAATTTCTAAATGCATATTAGAACATGCAATACATTTGCAAATGAAATCCTTGTTCTTCCTAGGTACCATACTAGGTTACTCAATGAACCTCATGAATCTTGCATAAAATAAGAATAAATTATTGCACCATATGTGCATCACAAGTCATTTACATAATAAAAGACATTTTTCATTGCTGTTGTATGCACCCTAAAATGGTTGCCTAGACTATGGGCCCCCATTATTCAATTTATAAATTTATCAAATTTCCTGAATCAATGGTTTGCAATATTTTATTAAATCAATTTAAATCAATTTCTTTCATCAAATTCGATTATTTATTTTTCTAAGGTTGATCATTTTATCCTAAGTCTTGTTTAATTAAAAGAAAATCTCCCTTTTAATTAAATAAAATAAGTCCCCATTTAATTAAAAGAAAACCTCTCTTTTAATTAAATTCATCCACATTTAATTAATTAAGAGAAAAATTCCTCTTTTAATTTAATTAAATATTTCCTATTTAATTAAAAAACTTGCTCCCTTTTAATTAAATAAATGCCATGTGAAAAAGAAAAAGAAATAAATAAAAATTAAATAAATTCCTTTTTCCTTCCCTCTTTTAATTCACTCCTCTTTTCTCATTGGTGGAATTTTGTCTCACATGGATCAAACTCTATTATCTTATATTAGGTATGAGAAGCCTCTCACCTCCATATTTTCCTTTATAAGGGAGAGCTCTCTCCTCATTTTGGACATCGACAATTATACATCCATTATTATGCTATTGTTATGTTGTAGGTTTGGAGAGCAGTTTTTGAAGGAGTTTGAATACCAAAGCTTTTTGTGAAGAACTTTTATCTTCTTGTCTTCTTCTCTCATGCATCCATGGCTTCCATTATGAGGTTTCATCCTTGCATTTGCATATTAGCTTAGATCCATATTTGTTTTCATAGATTAGTATTGTATTGTTATTACATTTCTTTTCTTGCATTGTTTTGCATTGTTATCATATAGATTAGTTTGCATTTTCATTTGCATGCATATTTTTATCCTTGAATCTATTGTTTCATGGTGTACTTGCATGGGAATAAACTAGGTCAAATTGAGGGCTTACATTACAAACCCTTGCAATCCATGAATAGAGAGCTATGAGCCATCATTCAAGACCTCATTTATGAGCAATCTTGGACATAATGACTCATAAAAGTGTGCTCACATTTTAGGCATACATTTTTGGTGCCCACTGTGTGGCAACCCACCTTTGCTTGTTGGTTTTGGACATTTTTAGATCTAACCCCCTTGTACAAATTTGTTTGGAGACCAAAAACCCTAGATCTAAAGATTTGATCATATCTCCCAAATGGATAGGTATTTTGATTTGATTTTTTTTTTACAAGGTGGCAACATATTAGAAAAGCTTCAGTCCAATTTTTAGATTTTTTTGATGTATTTTTGGTTTTTTATAAATTTTTCTTTATTTTTAATGAAAAATAATTTAAAGGAGAAAATTAGCAAATTTATTGGAAAAGTATACATTTTTGAAAAGATCTCTGAATTATAAATAGAGTTGGTTCTTTGTATTTTAATTTTAGAGATTATATTAGGGCTCAATAATTCAATTTGCAAAAATTGGTTTGTTTTGACAAAATGATTCCCTAGGGCACAAATGAAAATATATTTTCAAAATTCTGACATTTTTAGAGAACTCTCTAATTTTTGATAGGGGTCACTTTTTTTCATTTAGGGTTTTGGATCATAATTCATATCATATAGATCCAATCTTGATGACTAGGTCAAAAATCAATAAAAAGGGCATTTAATGAATAACTTGCATTTAATTTTTACAATGGATCAATGCATGATGTGAGCTTTCATTTGGGTTATTTTCTGATTACTATCACTGTTAAAAATTAGATTTTTGGATCTAATCCTAGTTCTGCATAAGTTGGATATATATTGCATATCTTGTGTTTGCTTGTTTTGCTTGTTGCTTTGTTCATTGCAAGCGAGCGTTCAAGCATAAATAAAAGGTACAATAGAAAAAAGATGCATTGCAAGGATTAATAGGTATTTTGTTGGATCTCTATAGCATTTGGATTTGGAAGTAAAATGAACCCTCTTATGTGTTTGGCTTGAGTGCTTTTACATGCTTTCATAGATTCACACTTTATTTGGTGCTCTAAAATTGGATCTAGATTTTCTTTCATGCATTTGTGTTTCACATAGTAATTAGGCCCTATAAACACTATTTGGGAGATCTTGAGAGACAAAGCTTTATTCACTTGCTTTACCTGTGAAGCTCCTCTTGACGATGGATTCCCTTGTAGGTAGGGAAGGATATATTTTATTATTTCACTATTCCGCTTGAATTTATCCTCAACATCCATTGGTATTTTCTCTTTTGAGATTGGTGGTATTTGTTGTTGGATTTTCCAAATAGTTGATGAGGTGATTTTAAATTAACATGTCAAATAATGTTGTTTTCTATGTTTGGGTAAGGTGAAGAGGCTAGAGGAGTATGCTTTATTCCCTTTTGGGTACATTAAAAAATTGGAGCCCTTGAATCCAAACTAGGTCCCCATGTGGTACAACTTTGTGAGTCTTTCTTGATTAGAGAGGGTTAAACTATAGTGGACATTCCCTTTATTGGGTCAACCATGTGGATGGTACCTCAAGCGGTAATAGCCATTTTTGATGTGGTAGTAGCAACCATTATATAAATGTCCTTGTGGGGGAAATCCTCACAGGTGTAGTCTTTTGTTGGGCTATCAGATCTCCTTAGTATCTTTGATTGATTAAATTCTTGAAATATTTTAAAACCCTTGTACACTAGGATTGGATTTTTCCCACTCTAGATTGCAAAAGCTATAAAGTTGAACACTACTAAGAACCATAGTGCTGCCAAATTTTCTTTTCTAGGACTATGCATGTGATTGGAAAACATTTTGAGAACATACATAGTAGTGGTTCTAGGGATTAGATTGATACTATGACAATATTCTTGTTCATGTGCAAGGTTGCTTTGTCCCTTGCTCATTGTTTGAAGACATTTGCTTGAAATCCTTGATTGTTGTCATGCATTCCTAGGTTATGATTAAAAATCTATTGATACACCTAGTTGGACATTTAAAATGAACAAAATTTGAGTTCTAGAGTCGAGACTTTACAATCAAATTTCTTTGTTATCCTATTGTTTCCAATCTACCTAGGTTGATCCAATTCAAATTAGGCTACTTACCCCATTGTTAGAAGCTTTTTTGCACCTTGGGTTATTGTGCTTTGACCTCTTGAATTAGTAATCATTGATTTCACAAGATACTTTGTTTGGTATTGGTTAGTTAGAGACCATCCTTGTTGAGAAAGATATACCTTGTATTCTTTGATATTACACTTGGAGAGTCTGAGTAATCTCTTGTCCATCCAATTTCATAAAAATTCAATTTTAATTAATTAAAATTTGGGTAAATCATCCTCCTGGTCCATATGTGCTAAGGTATTCACCCAAATTTGTGGGCACCTCTATGGTAGTGTTGGTTTATGCCTATTGCAATATTTTATCTTATCATTTCTCTTTTGGACAAGTGAGTGCTTTTACTACCCTAGTTTGGTACCGATGTTTCTTAGGGTTATCCTATCAACTAGTACCTTTTAATTCATGTTGGTTACACATGCTATTATATGTTGCTCACCATTCAAATAAACTCAAATGGTATCAAATTTCACAAAATGACTTTTGGTCTTCTTTCTTCTTCATCTTCCATGTCTTTCTAGTCTCCCATTTCTATTCTTCCTCTTCTTCATGTCTTCTTGATTCTTTTTCCTCCTATTATCATATAGTCTACCTTCTTCTATTCATCCTTTCTCTTCTTCCATTCTTGATTCTTCTTCTTTTAGAACCATGGATCTTAAATATCTTCTTAGGGACCATCGTTTGAGCATAGATGAACTCAACCTCCTTATTGAATTTGAAAAGATTTGTTACTCCAATATATATATGGATGTTAACCTTGTGATAAAAATGATGGAAAAGAGGAAGAAATCAGATGTTCTTGATAGGATCATACACAATATCATATCACAATATCCCTCTTCCAAATATTCCTTATCTTCCAAGTCTTGTCATGATTTTTTTAAATATCATTCATATTCCTAATCTTCCAATTCTTATCATGATTCTTCTAAATATCATTCAGATTCTTCATCTTCTAAGTCTTATCATGATTCTTCTAAATATCATTCACATTCTTCATCTTCTATGTCTTATCACGATTCTTCTAAATATCGTTCACATTCTCCATCTTCCAATTCTTACCATGATTCTTCTAAATATCATTCATGTAGGTCTTCACCTACCACTTCTTTGCAATATGATTCTTCTTCTACTTCTACCAAAAGTCTTATTTCTCTTATTGAGACATACCATAATGAACAACATGAAAAGTCTTGTGATATGCCTATCTATAATGCCTATAGTGATAATGATTATGGTGACAATGACTATTATATTCCTATGAGTCCTAAAAGTCCTCCTAATCCTATGCTTGTGCTTAAAGGGGATGAGTCATGGATAGATATTGATGGTAATCCATATGACTCAAATTTTAAAAACAACATTGATAAATTTTGTGAACAATACCTAAATGATAAATCTACATTTTTTGAGGAAGAAAAAGCATTTTTTTTGGCTGAAATAAAACATCAATGGCATAAGAGTTCCTCTTCTAAGAACCCTTATGTTGAAAATAAAGATTACACTTTTGAGCAAGATCATGTTAATGTTGAACCTTTGTCTTATGATGCTCCCCTTCCATCTTCTACTTCCTCCACTATCCATACATCCCCTAAAGATTCTAAGTCTCTAAAATCTTCTACCAATCCTTCATCCAACAAAGATCCTAATTCTTTTTATGTGGTTCCCTATAGTTATCCTCAAAGGCTACCTCTTAAAGAAACTCAAGCTAACCCTCACTTGGTTGCAAATAATTTCGATAATGCTAAACCTAAAGAGCCTAAGCCTTCATGCTCTATAATTCCTACTTCAGCTAGTCCTTCATCATCTATTCCAAAATATTCCATACAATTCCAACATGCTTCTTTCTCCTTAGGAGTGGCTTCATGTAAAGAGGATTCTAAAAATGATAAAGAAAAAAATATAAAGAAAGATCAAGATCAAGAACCCTCCATGTCATCCAAATATTTTCACAATGTCTCTAATCCCTTTCATGGTTCTTTTGATCCTTTGTGTCATTCCTCATTAATTCCACCATGTCTTAAGTCTTCTCCTAAGCAAGATCAAGCTACTACTTACACTGCTGAGCTTATTGAAAATCAAAATTACCTTAATATACTTACCTCTTCCAAAGATGATAATTCCATTAAGGTTATTAAAAATAGTGTTGTTACTTCCAATGTTGAGCCTATTGAAAATCAAGAGCAAAACTCTACACTTATGCTATCCAAAGATCCTTTTCAAGATCAAAGCCTTCCATCTTCTTGTTCTACCACTCCATGTTCCCTTCCACTTTCTACTCTTACTAAGTCTTCTCAAGCTTCAAGTAATCCTATTGAAGAAGTTTCTCATATTCAAGATGTTCATGATCCTATTGAAAATCCTAATGCTCACTCTAAAGATGTTGATGTCCTTGATTGTCATATAGATGTTGATGAACTTATTGATTACCCTTTTGCATCTTCCACATCCATCCTTGGACCTCCCCCACCATTACTAACTACTTCACGTCTTCCTTCCATCTTAGGACTTTATGTCCCTTCAGTTTCCCCTCCCAACTCTCCTAATTCATCATCCATCTTGGGTCCTTACATCCCTCCCTCTCTTATCTTTCCTCAAGATCAACGTAGATGCATATTCTTGAATCCTTTTCATTCACCCACTCACCTAAACTAGTCATATCATTCTTCTTCTTCCACAAGTCCCAAGTCTTTTGGAAGTAACCTAAATTTTCAATACAATAAAAATAAACAATTTAAGAATCCATATAAAAAAGAAGACCACCATGTCTCCTCTAATCGACATGGGGGTATAAATTCAAAAAGGATATCTAAGAAAAAAATTATAAGACAAGAATGGGTTCCAAAATATATCATTGAAGATATTATCTCTAAATCATCAAAAAGAAATGAAAAGAGGCCTACAGCTATATGGATTCCAAAGTTTCTCTTGAGAGAGTCTAATGTTGAACAACAATTGAAGTTGACATTCAAGCTTCCTAAGAATTCCACTTCATCTTCTTCCAAAAGAATTCTTCCATTCCATGTGCCTAAACCACAACCTCTTCTATTCACTCACCATATTCCTTCATTCACATTTTCTCCATCTTCTTGCCACCATTCAAAGTGTGTGTTGATGTTGATCTTGCCTTCATTTCCATTTTCCAATCTTACTCAGTTTGCATGAAACCATATCCTCCATTTTTTTCTTCCATCTTCCTTTCCCTATTAGCATCTTTGAGCATATCATTTCAACTCCTTTTCATGTCATGTTTTAAAATTTCAAGGAGCATTATCTAAAAAGATTGACTTCTTACCAAAAATTCAAAAAAAAAAGAAAAAAATGAAAAAATTGAAAATGTGCTTGGGTGAAAACTTGGTAATTAGGCACCTTGGTAGAAAAAGTAAACATAAATAAATTCATCCTATGGTGAAAACCACTCCCTTGTGGCACCTTGGATAAGTACCATGATGGAAACCTAACAATAAGGCATCATGTGTAGTTCTTCTACATCTTTCATCCATTTCGTCTTCTCTCTTTGACCTTGACAATGTTGACCTATACACAAACATTTGGCTATCTTTTGAGCTATCTTATGATGATCTTGTTTTCATTCCTTTCATGTTTAGCCTTCATATCTATTTTCCTCCATTCATTCTAGTCTTTTTCTATCCTTTTCCCATTTATCCCTTTGGTCTTGATCTAATAAAAAAGTGTAAAATACGATGTTATGAAGCCTCTTGACATGTCTACTCCTTTGGATTGCATCTTTCTTACTTTTACATTATGCTTTCATTAATTATCCTATGTTGGCCTTTCATTTCTTGTCCAAATGTGCTTTACATGACAATTTTTCCCTAGCTTGGGTACTGTTAAGGAGTTTTCCCTTGAGGATTTCTTCCCTTTATTCTCCTTCATTCTCTTATCTTTCATTTCTTTCACCAACTTGCTAGACATTGGAAGTACATGGTGTCATCTTTCTTGGAAGTGATGCTCATTTTGTTTGGGGGCATCTTTGTACATATTTATTGATCCTAAAAAAAATACAAAAATATCATATCTTTCAAAAATATTAAAAAAATGATATATTGTGAAAATTATAAAAATTGGAAAATGTCCTAAAAAAAATGATCATCTTAGTAAAAACCTAGCAATAGACACTTTGATGTATCTCCAAAAAAAATAAAAATTCCAAAAAAATAAAAAAATTCAAAAATTCAATTTTTTTTAAAAAAAAATTGCCTTGGTGAAAACCTAGAAACAGGTGCCTTAGTAGCAAAAATGATATATTGTCAATTTTTTATATATAAAAAGTCCTAAAAAAATAAAAAATAAAATAAAAATTAAAAAAATCCAAGTGGTGAAAATGTTGAAATGAGAACTACTTGAGGCCTTTGCACTCCTATTTCTTAGCGCATGTCCTCGACGCTTAGCCTTTCTCCATCATGCCTTGTCCTTGTTGCCTTGGTTTGGAATTGGTCTTTGTCTAGGGGGCATAACTATGTTAGCTTCAGTCTCTTAGATGTGTTAGTCTTTAGGACACCTTGCAAATGGTGTTTTTCAACACCAACCCAATTGTATTTTTCAATACAACCCTTGACATCGAGTGTTTTTCAACACTTATTGGTTTGGTCTTACCTAGTTTTGTCATATGATCTTACCTACTTGCAAGACTTTGATCCTTATCCTTATTCATTTTTGTTAAGTGTCCTTGTCTGATAAGTCTCTCCAGGATGCATAGCTAGAGGACCTACGGCATGGGGCATGTTTTTATTTATTTTTTGCTTGTGGGTGTGGTATTGAAACTATAGAGTGTCTCTTGTTGTTCCCTTGAAACACTTAGGAGATTTGAGGCATCATCCTTGACTTTTTTTGCACAACCATTCTTCCTATAATTCTGGCATCTATGCCTTGATGCAAGCATGGTTTTGCTACATTAAATTGAGTAAGCTAACATCAAATTCATTTTGACCTTTATGTTTTTGATGCTTATGTTAGAATCTTTCCACATTCCAATCTAATATAAATCACATTCATATTTTTATAGTTGTGCTTGTGACTAGTGATGATTGTGTGATTTTTTGATGTCCGTTAATGATGGCCGTATAATGAAAATAAGTTCTTTTACAGTCTTTAATGAATGATGAACACAAAATCCTATGTTATAGTTGCTCTATTGCAAGTACACCATTGCATTTTCATGTAGCTTGCATTATTAGACTTCATGTTAATTTGCATTTTTAGGTTGCATTATGAGTTTGAGAGGGTTTTTCCTTCATCTTTCTTGTGGACTTTTAATCAACTATGGTCATGTTTTGATCTTCATTTTCTTATCTTCTTTCATGATCTCAATCAAAATTTCTATTTTAAACAGTTGATTGATTTTGGAGCATTCTATTTCTTATGAAAAAAATTATTTTCTTCTTTCTGTTTCTTTCATCTCTTCCAAACTTCTATCTTCCATTTTACTTTACACCACTTATTTTCTTCTAATTCAACTTTGGGGCATCATATTTCATGCTTGATGATCTACCTAGGATTTGTGGTTTTTATATCTCTCATCTTATATCAAGAACTTTATCTTTTGTTTGATTTGATCAAATTTATCAATTTTTTCTTTCTCCTTCATCTCATTTCAATTTTGATCATGAGGGGGTAGTACCTAAAATTCAATCCTTGATTTAGTTTTATCAATTTTATCCTTGACTTTTTAAAGTCAAAATTTATTTGTATTCTTTGTCCTAATGTGCTCCCAAATCAACCACACATTTGGGTTGTTTTGTGATCCCAAATCAATCTCACACTTCAATTTCTTTCTTGGACTACATGTGTTCCCAAATCGACCACACATTAGTCAAAGAGGGGCAAATGTATGCACCCTAAAATGGTCACCTAGACTATGGGACCCATTATTCAATTTATCAAATTTCCTAAATCATTAGTTTGCAATATTTTATTAAATCAATTTAAATCAATTTCCTTGATCAAATTCAATTATTTATTTTTCTAAGGTTGATTATTTTATCCTAAGTCTTGTTTAATTAAAATAAAATCTCCCTTTTAATTAAATAAAATAAGTCCCCATTTAATTAAAAAAAAAACTTCTCTTTTAATTAAATTCATCCATATTTAATTAATTAAGAGAAAAAACCCCTCTTTTAATTTAATTAAATATTTTCTATTTAATTAAAAGAACTTGCTCCCTTTTAATTAAATAAATCCCACTTGAAAAATGAAATGAAATAAATAAAAATTAAATAAATTCCTTTTTCCTTCCCTCATTTAATTCACTCCTATTTTCTCATTGGTGGAATTTTGTCTCACATGGATCAAACTCTATTATCCCATATTGGTTGTGGGAAGCCTCTCACCTCCATATTTTCCTTCATAAGGGATATCCCTCTCCTCATTTTGGACATCCACGATTATATATCCATGATTATACATCCATTATTATGCTATTGTTATGCTGCAGGTTTGGAGAGCAATTTTTGAAGGAGTTTGAATACTAAAGCTTTTTGTGAAGAACTTCTATTTTATTTTCTTATTCTCTCATGCATCCATGGCTTCCATCATGAGGTTTCATCCTTGCATTTGCATATTAACTTAGATCCATATTTGTTTTCACATATTAGTATTGCATTGCTATTACATTTCCTTTCTTGCATTGTTTTGCATTGTTATCATATAGATTAGTTTTCATTTTCATTTGCATGCATATTTTTATCCTCGAATCTCTTGTTTCATGGTGTACTTGCATGGGCATAAACTAGGTCAAACTGAGGGCCTCCATTACAAACCCTTTCACTCCATGTGTAGAGAGCTATGAAATGCCATTTGAGACCTCATTTTTGAGCAATCTTGGATATAATGACTCATAAAAGTGTGCTCACATTTTAGACATACAACTATCACAAACCAAATCTTCATTTGGTAGACTCTCATAGCCTAGTGCAAAAGTCAACCATCCTTTGACTATCTCAATAGTTTAAATTTAATACTCCAGTATGCATATTATACCATCACATTGTTTAAAGTAAATATATTATAAACATATGAGGTATTCAATTTACCAGTCATTCCATAAACTTTACATTTTGACAATATTTAAAGTAATGCAATTTTTAACTCACAATCATGACATGCACAAGGAACATCATATCCTTATATGTCAAAAGTAAGCATAGCTAAGAGACACAATATGCAATCCATGTCATCATCTCATACAACATAAAAGTAAACTAGTTGACTTATAGTTGTGTGTCTAGCATAGTAAATTCAACACCCAAGTGTGGAACCAAGAGCTTTGATACCATATGTAATGATTGCCCCTACAAAACCAATGCCACATCAACAATCTCCATGAAATGAAGAAAATTTAGTGAGAGTCAAGTCTTTTGAATATTGACTAGTCAACATTACTTGAATAAACTATCATTAACTTAAATAAAATGAAACATATACATATATGCTCAAATCTAAAAGAAACCATAATTTCATTACCAAAATACCAAGATGTACCATTTATGTCGACCCTTTGACAAAAGCTCCAAAACCTATCTAAGAACACAAGGGGCAAGAATATTGTAGGAGTTTTTTACCACCCTACCATAACCTATTAAGCTTCCCCGAAACATTTCCTAACATGAAAGATACCTAGCTCGACAACAAGGAAGACTAAACAAGCAAAACTAAGAGGAGAGCAATGGAATGTGTATACATTTTCTATAATATAACTAGAAATTTTTATTCATAGTTTAGTAAAGCATGTAACACAACCTTTTAAAGCCAATGAAAGATAACACATTCAATCCTTTATATAAAAATAATCATTTTTGACAAAATAACTTCCTTCTCATAGGTCCATTAGTAAACATATCATAGGATCAGGACTTCATCAAGTATTTCAATCTTAATTTAATAAAAATTAGGTAATTCATTCACTCTCACTGTGATCTATAGTTCAATTCAATGTATGTCACAACAGACCTAAATAATGAGGCTAAATATTTGTGTACAATATTTCTAGTTATGTTATCCAAGAAGATGAACCTCGCTATGGGTGTGAATAATAGCATCTATCAATCAAAACTATGTAAATCACATTCTTATACATTAGACCTTTACATAACAAAAGAAAAATAAAAAAAAAGAATACTTCTTCTTTTTAAATTTCACATTCTACACAAAATTTCTCACATAAGGAAATTTAATGTGTAACGAAGACATGTCTCATAATCCTTCATTTGAGGAATATGTACTTGTAAGGAATTTCCATATTTTCTCAAGCAGTTCACCATGTACATAAGAATTTCTTTTATCTATGAAAGAGACTCAATATCTCCTTTTAAGACTTCTTATCTAGTCATTTCCAATAATTACCATTATGAATCATTGCATCATATCTAAGAATTTAATATCATTCATTTATATAGAAAAGAGAAGCCTTCAACATAGCTTAGCTTATACTACTCATGGTCATAAGTAATAAATACATTCAATTTTCATTGTACAACCACTTCCAATAGAGTATATACAAAGAATTAGTCATTGTCATTCAATTCCAAGATGATGAAAGAGTTAGTATTTAATGCATTTTGGTCATATTCAAGTTTTAAGAGAAAATCTAAAGGGATTCCAAGTAACATATATTCAGTCATACCCACTCATAATATTATGACTTTATTAAAATTACATTACTCCTACATTCTACAATGAGAGTTTCATTTCTATGTTGATGACTAGTTATTTACTGCTATCTAATTTTGCATTATTCATTCTAATGGTCATGGTTCAACTAAGTTATTTAATCTTTCAAGGCTTATTATTCAAGACATCATACACATCTTTAGCTTAATTCAATGACTTCCTATTTCCCTAACCACTATCATTTTAAGAGAGCATAAGCACCACAATAGTATAAAGGTTCCAATAAGATGGGTGATTGTTTGCTAGGATTATATAGTCCACCCGAATATTTACTAGGAGGTGGTTAAAGAAGATGGAATGGTATCACAATATGGGATTTGAAGCATATTCCACATGTTCCTCTTCATGCATTTATGAATTCAGATGAAGAAAGCAAGGAGTTAATTTAAGAACATGAACTTTCTTGAAAAAAAGGTTTTATACCTGCCATTCTAATTGGTAATTTAATGTAACAACAATTTCACAGTCTACTCAAGCATGCAACCATACATGTAGAAATGCTCAATACATAAGCCTATTTGATTGCAGATAATTTACATCTAGATTAAAACAAAAGGAAAGAAAAATAAATCTATCAATAATTAATCTTGAATCTACTCACATTTCTTAAAAATATAATTGAAGACGTTAAATTTAGTAAATTGCACAAGAAAAAGGAACTTGGTTAACTGATGAAAATTTTGGAGGAGCCCAAGGTAGCACATCCATTTGAAGAGAAATTGTATGTCAAATTCTCTTTCCAAGACCTAGCTCAAAACATGGGAGAATCTAGTATCTCTGGAAGAATGTTGAGATAAGGCCTTCATGGAGATTTCAACTTCGACATTTCCCTAAGTTCAAAGATAGAAATAGTTGCTCAAAGTCTCAAACCCTAGCATAGATTCCCAATTTTAGAAGTGTATACCACATCTATGCTTATCCAAATCTTTTTGGGCACTTCTAAAATGATCTCTCATAAATTTTCCTCTGGGCCACCAAACCCAATCTTTGAGGTACAATGTCAAGCTTCACCAATGTTAGACATGGACTCAAGAGTGCAGACCTTATAGTTTTCCCTAGACATTGTTAATGGTTCCCTAATAACTTTCTTTCTAGCTGATAAATACCCCCCAAATATTACTAGGAAAATGGTTGTTCCATAACCTTAAAAAAATGAAAAGAGAATAATAACTTTTTGCTCAGATTTGTAACTATTTCTTTAAAACCTCCTATCATTGCTTATAACAAATTTGTTGTTAAATATTGTTCCATTCTAATTTAAGTAAAATATTTTATTACTTTAATCTAATGTTTTTCACAATTAATGATTCTACAACATCTATGATTCCATTGTTAGACATTAATGAATATAGAAGGTAGCTTAGGAGTAACAACTACTAAGGTAAACTGTAAAGGTAGATAAAATGATATTATATCCAATTTAATTTTTGAAATCTATGAAATATAAGATTTTATTTTAAATTCCATAATTGAATCTTTATAATTTGCATCCACATTGCTAGTAAATCATTAAAAATAAATAAGAAAACATAATATATTATAGATTCAAAAGTTTTTTCTCAATACAATTTTAGGTGAGTTTAACCTTACAACATTACAACAATGATCTCTACATTAAAAAAACATGCCCAACAGATTGGCATTGCTGAAGTAAGACTACCTTTCATACCCATCAGATTTGACATTGGAGAAATAAAACCATCAAGTACACTAATTTTCTCAAAATAAAACCAATCATTACATAAAAAGAATTATTGGCCATGCCCAAATGAATCCACCTTATGTTGATTTGTAAGAAATAGAGGTAAACTTTACATTAAAAAAACTCACCGATACATCAATGTTTCTCCTAAACTCAAAAAGAAAAGGGTCATCAATGTCTATTTTATAATAAAAAATAAGTTAGAATATATAATCAAATAGACTATTAAAATTCTATATTTATTTTTTAGATGTTTGTTTGAATTTTTTTTCTGTTCATTTATAGTTTAAATCAATTCAAGAATGATTTTTTTTTATCAAGATTCACTATAAAATAATGAACATTTGAAAAAATTGAGAATAAAATTCTTGACCTATTGAACTATTTAATCTTGTAAATATTATTAAAATACTTTAATTCATTTATTTAGAAGTGCAATGATTGTAAAATTATTTGTCCTTAATCAAGATTCTAAGAAGATTGAAAGATAATAAACATTATTAAATAGAGTGAGTTATTCGTTTATTAGTTAGTTGGAGGGTTCCAAGGAATTACAATGTTAAAAGAGAGTGCATTTAAAATAAAAAATTATGAAGTGTACATCACTTCTATGGGAGTCACTTGAAGAGATTATTGAAAGGGACAACATAAATTGTCATCAAAGAATTTGGAATGGAAATTGTTGTTGTTGTCAAGGAGACTATTAGGGTTTTTCGATAGCATTTCATGAAGTATTTTCTTTCCTAGACAAAGGTTGTTTTGAATTCTCTATCTCAAAAGAAAATATGGTAATATTTTTTTAAGTATTTTTATTTCATGATAGAATCTTTCTAGATTTTTCTTGAATCAAGATTCAAATTGCATGCAAATGTTACTTGATCTAGTGGATGCCATTAAAAGTCTTTCATTCATTCATTCAAATTTTAAATCATTCAAATATTGTTTGATATAAAATAAAAAAGAAATCATTTTTTTTAAATAGACAAATAAAATTCTGCATTGATTTTGTAGATTCGATTAAAGTTCTTTCTTTTATTCATTTAAAGTCTAAATTATTCTAAAATTGGTTTAAATTGTCTTTTGAGTAAGATTCATAACAAAATAGTCAACATCTTAAAGAACTTGAAAATAAGATTCTTGAACTATTCAACTATTTGATCTTTTAAATGTCATTAAAATTCTTTCCTTCATTCAAAATTTTTAAAGAAATGTAAAATTATTTCTCTTTGTAAGTTTTGAAAAAAAAAATTATTAAAAAAAAAAACTTCAAGCATTGTAATATTGTCAATTTTGAATAAAATTCTAATAAGAAAAGTGTACATCAAAAGAAGAACTTTAGACATGTAAAAGTGTTAAAGAAAAAGTCCAACATCACAATGTATTTCACAAAACTCTTTTTTCTCTCATTAATTTACTTTCACATCTTGACTCATTCTATGGAAAATCTTGCCCCACCCCTTCCCCAACTAACATTCCTTAAAGTACAAATGAAATGAAATATAGGCTTAAGGGGCACATGTTTTTCAAACAAGCACCATTTTCATTTAGTTGGCCATCATCTCTATTAAGAATAAATAAACTCCCACATCATATTCTATGGGGAGGGTACCATTAACATTGACATTTAAGCGTATAAGTTATAGTGCGTGTATGTACTTACGTACCATTAACGTTGGAATATAGTTGGAGGATCCTTTTAAATTATGGTGACTTATTGCTGAGTAGGTGGATGGGATAGAGTCATTATGGATAGATGGCAAGGAGTGCTGGAAGAGGTACTTGTGATAATAAATTCACATGGCTTGAAATAGAAAAATTTTTGAAGTTTGAGATAGCAATTTTTTAATGATTTTTTTGTGCATGTCCTCATATGTTGTGATGAGAAAAAGTTCAAATTTTAAATGGTTTGGGTGTATTGAGAATGATGGAAAATATTGGAGAAGGGATAGAGGCGATCGACACGTGACATTTATGTCTAGATGGGATGTAACTTTTATTATCAATAAAGGCCTTTATGTTTGCTTAAGGGTCACTATTTTTGTGCTTAAGTGTGACTGCATTCTTATTAATTGCCTTTGGGTTTGGGAGAAGGAGAGAATTTTAGGAAAAAATGTAGAGATGGGGGAGATATTTTGTGAATTGAGCCTTCCATGATAAAGGAGAGTGCTAGGAAGTCATCGATGTGGTACATGTTGAAGGAGGGAAGTTTCATCTTGTTTATGGAGGCGTTGAATAGGTATGATGAGAATTATTCCCTACAATTTTTCAATTCTTGAGAGGATTGAAGAGTCATGATTGATGAAATCTCATTTCATATCTCAGAGGAAGTCATCTCTCTGGCAATAGGACTTGCTATGAGGGGAAGGAAATGGCAAAAAATAACAAGGGTAGCTAATAAAGTGAGTCTAAAGTGCTTCTTCCTGGAAGGGGAGGAACCTATTGGATATAATTTTCTAATTGTGTGTTGTCTTTGATGTTACACAAATGCCATATCAGTTGTCAGCCAGTGCTTACCAAGCTCACTTAGTTAGCAAGATAATTTTCCTTGTCTACTAAGTGCTCTTGAAGATTACTCTGTGAAGACAGTTTCTACCAAGATCACTCGGGCATTGAAGGAATTCAGGCAGGAAATAGTGTTACCCGAGTTCTCATGGTTAGTAAAGGTAAGTTGGATAGAGTCATTTTTCCCTGAGTTCACTTGGTTGCCAAAGGATTTTTGCAAGTTTACAGTGTTAACCAAGCTTCTGTTGGTTAACATAGGAAATTGTCTCAAAACTAGTGTTTACCAAGTAGGGTCAGCCAATGAAGGATTTTTTTGTTTTGGCATAAGAAGCTTATTTATTTTAAGTATTTTTTCTCGTCGACTATGGTAATGATTATTGGTTATTGTAATTTGTAATTGAGCTAACCTAACAATCTGGATGGTATAAATGAAAGGTCAAGTTGAGATTTTTTGTGTGTGTGCAAGTGTGTTGATTGGATTGAAAAAGAAAGAGCAAGAGAAAACTTGAAGGATAAGCAGGTATCCTTGTGGAGAAGAAAAGTATTATTTGATCAGGAAGGATCGAGGATGAAGCAAAATAGAGATCTGTAATCAACAATTTAGTTGCATCACAACCAGGTCATTTCATTGTTACTCTCTAACCATTGTAGCAGTGATCTAAAATCTCTTAATAGAATTAGTTTAACAGCCAGTTGTAAATCCTCTAACAAGGTGACAGTTCCATTGAATTGTTTTAAGACCTCTTGCAAGGCCACTCCTAACAGGGCTCACTTCAGAAGAGTGAAAATAGTAACTAGTTACATTGGTGGTTTTTTCCATATTGGGTTTCCACATTAAATTATGGTGTTTCATGTGTTCATGTTATTTCTCTTATGCTTGCAAATTAACCACTGTTAATATTTTAATTTTAGCTAAAAGTAAATCACACTCTGTATTTATCGAGTTACAAAATTTTGCATGTTTACCGAATAATATCAGAAATCAATTTTATTGTTGACATCTAAGGGATCTGAAATTTATTTTAGTGGTAACTGATTCACCCCCCCTCTTAGTTACTCCTTCTATATTTTGAACAATTGGTATCAGAGCTTTTGGTTCTCATAGGAAGGTTTCAAGGACCAAGCTAAAGATCAAGATGTCTTCCAAGAGAGAGATTCCAAAGCTAAATAGAGACAACTTTTCAGCATGATAGGGACTTATGAGACTTCATCTAGCCTCCATTAGTGATTTAGGCTTGAAATACCTTGATGAAGAATAAACGACTCCTATTAGTACATTATCTATTGGAGATATTGCTGAGAAAAAGAACCATAACACCATGATGATTGATATTGCATCTGCTCTTAGCTATGATGAATTTGATGAGATCAAGGATTGCAAAACTACTTTTGATAGGTGGAACAAGCTAAAGGACATCTATGTGGTGATGACAATGTGAGTAGAGCCAAAGCAAAAAGCCTTCAAGGAAAGTTTGATCAAATGAGAATGAGAGAAGATGAAAATGTTGCCAAGTATGTGGAAAGAATCAAAGCTAGTGTTAGTGCAATCAAAGCTTTTGGAGGAGAAATCAAGGATAAAACTATTGTAAGTAAAGTTTTCAGAACATTGCTTCCTATCTATGCAATTAGAGTATTTGCTATTCAAGAAAAGAAGTGTGAGCCAAATCACAAGATAACTTTGGATACCTTAGTAGGAAGATTGACAACTTTTGAGCTAGACAACTATGACAATTATGTTCCAACTTCCAAAAATATTAAATCTGCATTTGAGGCCAATCCTTCACTCAAAGAGAGAGACAAGAAAATAAAGGACATTTAGTCAGAAAGTGAAGATGAATCAGAGGAAATTTAAGATAGTGATCTTGAAGTTGTTGAAATTTTACTTGCAAAGAAATATTCTATAAAAAGAGGAAAATACAAAGGTAAAGTTCCCCTAATCTATTTTTCATGTGAAGAAATTGGTCATATTGCTTCCAGGTGCCCAAACAAAGAAAGAAAGGATGAGAAGAAAAGTCACAAGTGCAATGACAAGAAGGATTTCAAAAATTACAAATCATTCAAGGATAAAGGTAAGAAGACTTTCTTTATGGCTAAAGATTCTGATAACAGTGAAGATGAAATAGTATACATTGCTGTGAAAGATGAATTTGATGAAGAAGAAGTTAAGATGGCACTTATCTCTCATATTAGTAAAAATGACACATGGATCATAGATAGTGGATGTTCACATCATATTACTGGAGACAAAACAAAGTTTGAACACTTTGAAGACTATGATGGTGGTAGTGTAAGGTTTGGAAACAATGAACCTTGTTGCATAAAAGGGAAAGGTTGAATCTCATTAACTAAAGAACTTGTATGTGACAATGCCTATTGGGTTGAAGGACTAAAACATAATTTGCTGAGTGTGGCACGACTAATCAATATTGGATTCAAGGTGGAATTCATGTATGGCAAGGAAAGACTATTGGATAACAAAGCTAATCTGATTGGATCAAACAAACAAATAAGATGTAACCTATTTTATCTTGATCTTGGTGATTTTTCATGTTTTATTGCTCAAATGGAAGAAAGTTGGTGATGGAACAGAAGATTATGTCATGTAAACTTTGATAATATGGTCAAGATAATAAAATTTAGAAAAGTGAGAGGTATTCCTATTTTGAAGAAACTAGATGTTGGTTTATGCAAAAATTGTTAGATTGGCGAAATGGGAAAGACTAGTTTTAAAAGCAAAAACTATCAGTCTGAAGATGTCTTGGAAATTATACATACTGACCTATATAGATCCATTAGAATAGAAATCTATAGTGGAGAAAAATTCTTTATTCTTTTTGTTGATGCTATTATGTATCTTAGGGAAAAGTCAGAAGCATTTTAGAAATTCAAATGGTACCTAGCAAGAATAGAAAAGGAAATAGGGAAAAGATTCAAATGCTTAAGATTAGACAGAGGTGGTGAATTCATGTCCAATGAATTCAATAAATTTTTCATTAAAAGAGGAATTAAAATATAGGTATCAGCCCTTTGTACTCCTAAGCAGAATGGAATAGCTAAAAGAAGAAATAGATCTATCATGGATTGTGCAAGGACTCTAATGATTGAAAAGAACATTGCTATCAAATACTAGAAGGAAGCTATTACCATTGTAGTTCATACTTTGAATCGAGTATAGTTGAAGAAGGAGTCATATAAAACTCCCTATGAATTATGGTATGGCTACAAACCCAATGTAAGTTACCTAAAAGTATTTGGAAGTAAATGCTATATCTTGAAAGAGTCTAGAAAAGAAAAGTTTGATATAAAAGGTGATAAAGGTATATTCTTAGGATATTTTTGCAGAAGTAAGGCATATAGATGTTTTAATTTGTCTACTCATAAAATCATAGAAAGTACACATGTGAGAATTGATGAGTTTGCAGAAAGGACTGGAGAAGAAAGCAAAAAGGAACTAGAAGATTACAAGAGATTTGTTAACTTCAAACCTTATACATTGCTAGACACATCTATCAATAAGGAGACTTCTACTCCCAAGTCTCCCTCAATTACCGAGTTGCAAGAAGTTCAAACTGAGTCACAAGGACCTGAGTCACATTCTGAAGCTACCAAGCCAATGCCTACCGAGTTTGAGAAACCAAAGCTAGAAGTTGAAATTCAAAATGAAGTCAATACAACTCATTCAAAAGGAAAAGAACCTATATTGGCCAAGTATGTTAGAAGGCATCATGCACTTGATCAGATTATTAGAGATAAATCAGAAGGTACTATGAATAGAAGTAAGCTAAAAGGTACATGTTTATTTGCTGATTTTGAACCAAGAAATGTTAAAGATGCATTGGAAAATGAAAGTTGGATTGAGGCTATGAATGAAGAAATAGAACAAATAGAGAAGAACAAAACTTGGACCCTTGTTCCTAGGCCTAAAGATAAAAATGTGATTGGAACAAAATGGGTATTTAGAAATAAGCTAAATGAAGATGGACAAGTATCAAGAAACAAAGCAAGACTGGTGTGTAAAGGATATTCTCAAGAAGAAGGAATTGATTATGGTGAGACCTTTTCTCCTATTGCAAGATTAGAAGGTGTTAGGATGCTACTTACATATGCTTCTCATAGAGGATTCAAAGTATATCAGATGGATGTTAAATATGTATTTCTCAATGGTATTCTAGATGAAGAAGTCTACATTGAACAACTAGAAAGTTTATTTGATCAAGACAAAAAGGACATGGTCTGCAAATTACACAAAATACTGTGTGGTTTGAAACAAGCTCCTAGAGCATGGTATGAGAGGTTACACAACTACCTTATATAGACTGGTTTTTAGAGAAGTAATGATAAAATTAGTTTGTATATCAAGGAAGGACTAGATAACAAGATTGTATTGGAAAAAATATTTGTGGATGACACTCTATTTACAGGGAATGATGATCTATGCAAAGAATTTTTAGAACAAATGAACAAAGAGTTTGAAATGCCCATGTTTGGTGAGATAAATTCTTTGTTGGATTATAGATACAACAAAGCATGAATGATATCTACATTAATCAATCTAAGTATATCAAAGATATACTCAAGAAATTTGGAATGGAAGATTCTAAACTAGTTGGAACACTCATGGGTACTGGACTGAAGCTTACCAAAGATGATGATTTAAAAGAGGTAGATCAGAACTTATACATATCAATGATTGGAAAATTATAGTATGTAGTTCATACAAGGCCTGATATTTCTTTAGCAGTTGGGATAGTGGCAAGATTCTTAGCTAAACCAAGAGAAAATCATATGATGACAATCCAAAGAATTTTGAGATATCTGAAAGGTAATGAAGACTATGGTTTATGGTACAAACTTGGAGGAAACTTAGACCTAAAGGTATTCATTGATTCTGATTGGGAAGGAAATCTTGATGACAGAAAGAGTACAAGTGGTGAAGCATTCTTTCTTGGTAAAAGGTTGGTATCTTGGACAAGCAAGAAGCAAAACTACACATCCCAATCTACAACAGAAGCATAATATGTTGTAGTAGCAATGAATTGTTCAAATATTATTTGGTTTAAATAGTTGTTGGAAGGCATGAAAGTTGAGATTAAAGAACCAATTGTCATGTATTTTGATAACACCAGTGTAATTAACATATCAAAGAACCCAATGATGCATTCCAAAACTAAGCACATTGCTATAAAATATCATTTTGTTAGAGAATTGGTGCAAGAAAAGGAAATTAGATTGGAATATGTTCACACAAAAGAATGGATTACAAACATATTCACCAAGCCATTACCTAAGGATGTGTTCTTGTATCTAAGAGGTAAGTTAGGGGTCATTCCCCTATTTAAAGCTCACTAAATAAAGTTTTAGTGATGCATCAATAGGAACCAAGTTGAAGATCAATTAGTTGATGCAACATAGTCAAAGGGAATATTGCATATGAATGAGTACTCAAGGTGCATTGATATTAATTTGGTATGTGTTGTCTTTGGCATGTGTTGTCAAAGAGGGAGAAGATTACTATCATATCTTTCTAAATTTTTTTTATATCTTTTGAGAGAGAAGTATACTATCATAGAAGTTATGTAATTCCTTCATAGAGGAAGATTATTGCATGAAAGAGAAGAAGTTTTTGGTAAAAATCCAAGAGGGAGAAACTTTCTATCAGAGAAAGTCTTGTTCTCAAATTTTATTGTGCTATGAGATGTTGTGTTGCCATCAATGCCAAAGAGGGAGATTGTTGGATACAATTGTCTAATTTTGTGTTGTCTTTGATGTTACAAAAATGTCATATCAGTTGTCAATTAGTGCTTACCAAGCTCGCTTGGTTAGCAAGACAATTTTTCTTGTCTACCGAGTGTTCTTGAAGATTACTTTGTGAAGACAGTGTCTACTAAGCTCACACAGGCATCAAAGAAATTTAGGTAGGAAACAATGTTAACCAAGTTCTCATGGTTAGCGAAGGAAAGTTAGATAGAGTCAGTGTTCACTGAGTTCACTCAATTGCCAAAGGATTTTTGCAAGTTCATAGTGTTAACCAAGCTTCTGTTGGTTAACATAGGAAATCATCTTAGAACCAATGTTTGCCGAGCAAGGTTGACCAATGAAGGATTTTTTTGTTTTGGCATAAGAAGCTTATTTATTTTAAGTATTGTTTCTAGCTAACTGTGGTAATGATTATTGGTTATTGTAATTTGTAATTGAGCCAACTTAACAATCTAGATGGTATAAATGAAAGGTCAAGTTGAGATTTTTAGTGTGTGTGCAAGTGTGTTGATTGGATTGAGAAAGAAAGAGTAAGAGCAAATTTTAAGGATAAGCAGGTATCCTTGTGGAGCATAAAAGCATTATTCAATTAGGGAGGATCAAGGATGAAGCAGAATAGAGATTTGTAATCATTAATTCAGTTACATCATGACCAGGTCATTTCTTTGTTACTCTCTAACCATTGTAGTAGTGACCTAAAATCTCTTAATAGAGTTGGTTTAACAACCAGTTGTAAATCCTCTAACAAGGTGATAGTTCCATTGAATTATTTTAAGACCTCTTGCAAGGCCACTCCTAACATGGTGATTAAATTCTCTAAGAAGGTCACACCTAACAGTGTGTTTTGTAACCTTTAACCCAGTTGGCTCTTAATATGGCTCACTTCAGAAGAGTGAAAATAATAACTAGTTACATTGGTGGTTTTTTTCCATATTGGGTTTCCACATTAAATCCTAGTGTCTCATGTGTTATGTTATTTCTCTTATGCTTGCAAATTAATCACTATTAATATTTTAAGTTTAGCTAAAATTAATCACATGCATTTACCGAGTTACAACATTTTGTGTGTTCACTGAATAATAGCAGTAATCAATTTTATTGTTGACATCTAAGGGATATAGAATTTATTTTAGTGGTAATTGATTCACCCCACCTCTTAGTTACTCCTATATTTTCAACAAAACCTATTCAACACGAAGGAGGACTTATGTGGGAGAAGCTCCCTGAGCTA
Source organism: Cupressus sempervirens (assembly GCA_028749045.1). Taxonomy (NCBI): domain Eukaryota; kingdom Viridiplantae; phylum Streptophyta; class Pinopsida; order Cupressales; family Cupressaceae; genus Cupressus; species Cupressus sempervirens. The sequence goes on along the minus strand of CM053785.1, from coordinate 1,008,462,153 downwards.
TGGAATGAAGTTTACCTGATGTTGATGAAGTTCCTAACTCTAGAAGGGAGCTGATGGAGCCTAAATTTGAGTTTCCATTTGTACCCATTCTTTGTTTTACTTCTTCCTTGGGTTAAAGATGTGAATACCTACTAAAAATACCATTGAACAACTCTTTCTCAAGACCACTATTGGTGCCATGTTAAATAGAGACTATAAGCATATTATGTTGTGTGCATAGATTCAGTTTTGACTACAGAGATGCAGAGACCTTCATGATTTAAAATAGTTGTTTGAATGAGATCTAGTTTCTTCCTTACTCATACATGTTCATAGAAACTTGTTTTGATCAAATGTTAGATATCAATATTCAGATATAGGATAGTCATTTGTGGGTAAAAGTGCCAATAGAAGTGTTAAAGTTACTACCAACACTTAGTGATTATTATTCTAGAAATTACATTCTATTGAATAAGGATGTGTTTATTCTTTGGAATTAGTGAAAAGAGTTTCAATTTGAGATAATAGAGCACATTTTTATGAAGCTATAGATATATTTTGTACATGAGTGCTTAAAAGAACATTTAGAAAATGGATAGAGGTCTCGATCAAATGTTACTGGTTGTGTAGTAATGAACATTCATCAAAGTTGAAGCTATTTTCAAATGTCTTAAATAGGTTTTCCAGGCATCAACACAATCAAATACATCTCACAGACTTTGTGCATATTATTAATACATAAAGCAATATATATCTGTATGATTGAACTATAGAATCCCACCACAAGAGACTTTTCCAATAAAATTAAAAATAGATATGGTTGTCATTGCAATATATAAATTGATGAAACAGGCTTGTGAAGTGCTAATTGAAGCTGTACATAGGATCCAAATAAGTGTGAAATTGTTTACCGATCCCCATTGTCTATAACTGGGCCTCTACCTAACATTCCTGTAGTGGCATGATATCAAATCCTCAACATCATTGAAGCATGATTTTATCTAGAGGGCTATGGTTTCATTCAATTGCAGAGTCTTGACATAAGTGTAATGACACTTAGTGTGTTATTCCTCTTGTCATAATTTTTGTGGCAATAGTAACCTCCAAGTAGAATGAAAAGAAGAAAGGGTTGCTATGGAAGTATGAAATGTACCTGTAGAAGAGGAGCATTGGAATAAAAAGATGAGGGCTTGTGAATGATCATTGATGCATATGAACCTATGTAGCAATGACAATAACAAATGGTGCTCTTCAAAAAGCATGAAGATATGTTAGACTTTGTCTTTATCGAAGGACTCCATGTTCTACACATTTTTTTGTCTCCCATGATGATTGAGATCTCTGTGGCAATATTCTCCAAAATTGCTAAAGCAATGGGTTGTATCTTATTTAATTCATTGGTGTCTAACATTGTTCTATGTTTGTTGTAGAAAGGAGCACTTATGTGGAAAGAAGAGATATAGTAGAAGAGAAGTACAAATACAAATCTCTGCAAAGGATATGTGTTTGAGCATGGAGATGTACATAGGAGAAGGGTGTGTGTGAGAGATAAATGAAGCGATTCATTGCACAAAACTCATAAGTTGAATGGGTCATTGATGTGATTGGAGCACAAAGATATTTCTACAGAGTTTTTATTATCTTTCAAAAATTAATCAAGCTAGACATAAGTTAATGTTTGGTTGACATTGACCCTCCAATTGATTAAACTAAACTTATAAGTTAGTTTATAGTTTGGAAGTAGTATTTTGTTTGGGAGAGATGACATACCTCTCCATCTATTATAAATATAAGATGGAAAATCTTACAATAGATATATTGTTTCTAATTTTTATATACTATAATGCACTTATGATGCATTGTATTTTCTGATTGGCAAATAAATGAATTCTTGAACAAATCTTGTGGATTGAATTACCAAGCAAATTTATACACATTTCTAGAACTGAAATGCATTAGATGGATCATCCATAAGGAGTGTCTTTATTGCGATTTTATTTTTGACATAATTATTTATTTTAAATTTTGGAGTGTTAAATTATTATTAAGTTGTTTCCTTTATAAATATTTTTATTTATTTTCTATAAATATTTCATAATTTTGTATTAATGTCTAGTTTGTCTCCATATTGCAAGAGTTAAAGTGCATCATGGACTAGTTTAAAATTGTGTTCATATAATTGATCCGTCATGTCTAAATTGTTAAAATTATTTATAGTTTAGAGTGGAAGCACAAACTTGTGTCACCCTTTGTGATATCCATAGGGGTTCTAGCCGAAATAGTTTCAGTGAAAACTGTTCCAACTGGAACCCTTTCAGTCGTACAAATGTGGTACTTTCCCATGTCAATGTGGCAGTTAGGTTTTTGGTTGAAACCCTTTTGGCTGAAAGGGTTTTGGTCATAACCCATGTGATTTTATAAATAGCCAAAAATTTCTTTCGGTGGTCATTTTCACTGTTGATTTCACTATAGCGATCACTAGGCAGTCAGAGTGTTTCGGCTGTAATAGATAGGTGAATTTTTTATTTTTAAAAATATTTTTTAATTATTACATGATAACATTAATTAAATAAATTTCTTTTAAGTGTTTTATTAATTAAATTAATTATATTTTAAATTGTTTTTAGTAGTTGATAATAAAGCATTAGTTACATTTTACAAAACATTAACATAGTAAACATTAATGTTCAATAAACCTATTAGTTACATTTTAGAAAACATTAACATAGTAAACATTAATGTTTAACAAACCTATTATTTACATTTAAATACAAAACATTAACATAGTAAACATTAATATTCAACAAACCTATTAGTTACATTATAGAAAACATTAACATAGTATAGATTAACAACAAACCTATTGGTTACATTTTACAAAACATTAACATAGTAAACATTAGTTCAACAAACCTATTAGTTACATTTCACAAAATATTAACATAGTAAACCTATATGTCCAAAAATAATATTACATTTTACAAACCTATTAGTTACATTTTAGAAAACATTAACATAGTAAACCTAGATGTACTGAATAACATACATGCATATTTTTTATTCACATACATGAGCTAGATGTGCATATTTGAGCTAGATGTTCACATACATGAGCTAGATGTACTAAATAACATGTGCATATTTTTAGTTATATTCAACTTTGTACATATTTATATACATACATGTTTTAAAATAAATTTAGCTTTTAGTTTTATATGTACTTATATGTATATCTTAACTCTACATTTATAGATATCTAGATCTTTGCATATATCATTATGGCATTTGGTATTGGTGGAGCACCTACATTCTCAAGGGAGGCTAGTGTTCATAGAGAGGGTCATAGTGTTGAGTCAGGCACAACATGTAGATGGACATCATCTGTTGAGGAGAGACAACATTTATTTACAGATACTATTGTTAGATTATCTTGTGTTCTCAAGTATCTTGATTCTACGTTGCTAGCTTCTACCACTCTCCCTAATAGGGAGAAGGTTGTTTATACTAGAGATGAGTTGTTCCAGATGATCGAGCCAATCTTTGGGTACAACCCATTTGATGATATTAGTATTGAGAAATTTTACTCTTCCCTTTCTCACAATGTCACTCGTACTGTGAAGTATTCACAGATTAATGGTTAGGTCTCCACCGCTATGGTGAAGACCATGTTTCCCTTTTATACAGATAGGGCTAGGGTTAGAGGTTATTTAGTGACAAAGTGTATAGATCAGCTTGTTGCTCCATTTATATATCCTCGGTGGTTAGCCATGCATCATAGGTGGCCATAGAAGGATGAGTTTCCCCTTTATTTCTACAAACAATTGTTTGTAGAATTTCATTTACATCAAGATGTCAACTATATAGATTTTATAGGTCATGTTGGATAGGGCCGAGGCTGACTGTCAGAGAGATTTAGACTCGTGGACACCCCTGTGCCCATTAATAAATAGGCAATGGTGGGTCCAAACCTTTTGGTCATGCCGAGAGGTCCACAGATGAATATTGCAAGTTTGAGTGTTCTTGATGATACAGTCAGGACTCAGATATATTCTAGCATTACCATAGTTGTCACACAATTACAAGAGATATCTTTAGATAGATGTGGCAGATACATGTTACGATCTCATGGTCTCATTTCGACAGCTGCATCCTCTAGCACAAGAGCTAATGATCTATATGAGATGGCAGATCTACCATCACCACTAGAGGTTTCAACCATATTAGATATGGATGCATTGCACCGTATGCCATCTTATTTAGTATCTAATCTTCTTGGAGCATATCAAACATTGTCCATGGTCACGAGGATTCCTCTTCATGACATTGGTGGACACATCAGCCATATTTTGTCATGCACAATAGGACCACAACCCTCATAGGGACAGGAGGATATCCCTACACATTCTACAACACCTATTCCTACAGAGGGCCATACAACTCCTTTCCCTATAGCATCTGTCCCCACACCTACTTGGAATCCTATAGCACTTGCTCTTGCTCTTGCTCTTGCATAGCCTAACATTAGAGCACCTAGAGTCCATGATTCAAAGATCACTCTATCACTACATGACTCAGATATCAATAAGATTGGTAGAGTATTACATGATGCTATGGTAAATATTATAAATTTATATATGTTTATATTTATTTGTTACTATAATTTACACATACATATTCTTGAGTGATTCAATTTAACTTGTGTACATGTACATGTCTGTTCTATAGGGTCTTAGTGATAGTCTATTGTGTTTTGGAGATCTTCAGACCCTGATAGATCCTCTATGACATGAGTCATAGGTATGTTATGCATTTTTTATTATACATTTGATGGATCTATATATTGTACACATATGGTATTTAATACATGCACATATAGACATGAAAATTTATAGTTTTATAATTTTACAAATTTCTTTTATTTGACACAAGGCACAAATTTAAATCATAGAGCCTTTTGGGGTCAAGGATCAGGACGGGGATGTGATTGATGTTAGTCTACACACATGTCTCTATTTCGTTGATGTTGCCAGGATATTTTATATATATGTACATGTCATTTTAGATACTTTTATATCTAGAGATGTATGTTATCTTAGATACATGTGTTACTTTATAGATACTTTTATATGGATATATGTATGTTATTTCAGATACATGTCTTATTTCAGATACTTTTACATGGATGTACATGTTATTTCAGATACATTTGATACATGTGGTATTTTAGAGATATTTGATGTCATATTTTGGAGATATTTTATATGGTATTTTGGATACATTTTAGATGGGTATGTATACATTATTTCATAGATGTGTTATTTTACATAGATGTACATATTATGTTCATGTTGAATGTATGTATGTTTCAATATTTAATCAATAAATTTAATACATATTTAAGAGTCATAACTTGAGTACTAGAACTTAAATTCAATATATATATTTCAATAAATTTAATACATAAATTTAATATATATTTCAATAAATTTAATACATAAATTCAATATATATAATTTCAACAAATTTAATACATAAATTCAATATATATTTCAATAAATTTATTACATAAATTCAATAAATTTAATACATAAATTTAAAATATATTCATGTATATTTTATTTCATAGATGTATGTAACTATGTTCATGTGTTAAATGTAGACATGTATGTTTTCAATATTTATGTAAATATGTACATGTTATTGTTTTTAATGCCTTAATCTAAGTATAATTAACTATATTTAATGACATGTCTTAAGGGAAACATATACATGTCCATGTGACATATAAAGAGTATAACATGGAATATTACATAAAAACATAACAAAATTAATAATCATATGTAAGAAAACATAAAAAATGTATATAAATACATACAAATACTAAAGGAGTTGTCTTAAGGAGAGGTCCTAAAAGGTGGTACTAAGGGGATGTCCTAATAGGTGGTCTTAAGGGGAGGTCCTAACAGGTTGTCTTAAGGGGAGGTTCTAATCTAGGTTGTCTTATATGAGATATCCATGTCAAATTTAAATAAAAATAGCAAAACATGTCTAATTTCACATATCCAAGATAAATGATCCAATGTATACAAATTTATAAAACAAATATCTTGTCAATGTTAAATGTGAAAGTATAAGAGCTATGTAGACATAGCTAAACTAAAGCTCCACAATAAGTACATAGATAAACTAGAGCTCCACAAACAATGTATTGTTAGGATCCTCTCTAGTTTTTATTATCTCTAGAAGTTTTTCATGTTCTTCAATAGACAGTTTCTACTTTTGATTTCCATGACACCCTCTTCTCTGTATTGTTTCAAATTGTAACTTGGTTTCTATAACATAGTTATTGTAATGTAAAACCTTTCCTCGAGGCTTGTATTCAATAAATTTAATACCACTATCAGTTACCCTTGTTTGTTGATAATATGTTCCTTCAATAACAACCGATCCAATTGGATATGACTATTGATCAGGATCTGTAGTTCCTTCTAGCAACTTGTGTTTTTCTTTTGTACATCTTAAAAGATAATAGTCCACAGTTTCCGCATTATCTGGTAAGGCTTGAACTGCAAAAATATCTCTTGCATATATATATATATATATATATATATATATATATATATATATATATATATATATATATATATATATATATATATATATATATATATATATATATATATATATATATATATAAATTAATTTTAAAATGAATATACATGTATATTAATTTTTATATATATGTATATATGCACACAAACTTTCCATAACTAAATAAAAAATGTGCTCATAATCAGCTAAATATACAGGATCATGAATGTCAATGTCAATGTCAACATCTCCAAAAGGAGGCTTTCTAACTATCTCCTTCAAATCCCAATGTGAAACATATCCATTCACAATATTTTCACAAGCACTCACTGGATTGTCCTTAATGCAGTCTCACAAAAACATGTTTTCTCTCTTACTTTAATTACTGGAGGTTTATGGTTTCCTGTAGTCATCACTTGATGCAAACTTCTAATACCAGGGATCGTTCGACAATTGTAAGGATTAGATCAATCTGTATATATTACAAATACATTAAAAATAATTTTCATATTTTAAAATATTTATATTTAATATAAAATTGAACAATTTGAAAAATACATTAAAAATAAATATAAGTTAGTTCACCTTTCACTTCCCAAAAGTAACGCTTATTGTATTCAGTATCTCAAGTCGCAAAATGAACTTTGCATCATTCAACAATTTGATTTGCACTCTCTATACTATTCCCTGTATGTACATACAATATGCATATATATAAAATTTAAAAGTATATATGCTACTAGCATTAAACATGCACATCAAATGCATATATTCACCTGCAAGTTCATGTTGTCAAAGTGCACACTTTATACATGCTCCTACTCCATCATGTTCCCCTTTTCCATGTCCATGTTCAAAGAAATTCCATAAAAACCTAACATTGGTTCTAGCATGTTACATTGCTAACCAATTAAATGCTTTTGTAGATTTGAATTTTCCTATGAACATGAAACATGATAAGTATCTACAATTATCTGTGTACATGTATCAAATTGAAATAGGCATGTACAAATAAATATAAGTTAAAATAAAGTTAAATAAATGTGTAAGTTCATGTATACTAACCTGCACATCCATCAGACCAAATCTAGTGCTTTAAAACATTTATTCCATGATTTTTAAAATCTTCAGAGAACATTGCAAAACAATGAGCCACAAAACTCCTATCATGAACTCTATCATCACTAATATAGAAATGAACCTCTTTGATGATGATGTGTTCATTTTCATCCAACCTTTCTATCTAATCCACCTCAAATTGTGCATGTCTATAGGTCACTTGCACAAATATTGCAATTTGTTCAAAATGATAATATTGCCCTTGAAGCTCTATTTGAGGTGCAAATGTATAATTCTCAGAAAAATCTACAACTAAAAGTATACAACCAAGTGGAAAACAATTTTTGGAATCACAAAATTGTTTAGCCCTCCATCATGCACCATGACAATGTTGGATATGTGGATATATCAATAGATGAAACTTGGTCATAAACTCATCATAATGCAATTCACTCTCCTTCAATAAAAAATTTCTAGATTCATCTCCTGTCTTATTTTGGTATGTCTCATATTCATATCTCACTGATGAAACTAGTGTGGATTCATTAATATTTTCAATTTGCATTTCAGAAAATTTGCATAAATCTCCACAATCTTCACACTAATTTTTGATGCATTGGACTCTGAACTCATCTGAATCTTCTAATGTATCTAATAATATGCTCTTCACAAATTGTGTTGTACTACTAGGGATGATCAAATTAGGATCAAGTACTACCATAACTTTTTTATATGATTACAAGTGTAGACCAAATTCAACATGATTTTGACAACAACAAGTTTCACGCATCTTATTTATGCGTACAAAGGAAGGACACAAACTCTCAAACATTCTTTGACATATTTTGACATTTGAAAATTCTTGCTTGAATGTTTGAAATAATTCATTTTGAGTTATATCTATGAAATGTTTTGGATGTTCAATTTTGGCCTCTATCTCTTGATCTTTAATTTGTATAATATCACGCCAGTTGGAAGAAACACGAGAATGTGTGGTCCAAAATTCAATAACTTGTCTTTTCACATCTTCAAAAATTCTATCTTTTCGAGGAACTCTACAAATATTCGCCCAGTTATTCTCAATGTTATCATCAAGCATATTTCTCCTCTTGATGTATCTTTGAATAGTTCTTCTAGATATATGTAGTACATCAAAAACTGCACATACCTGTTTTCTATGTGTCAATTTTCTACTAGATATAGTAGTCATCAATGCTCTACGTGCATTACTCAAATCACGTCCTCAAGTTGTATTGTCAATTTTGTTATAAACATTTTGCAAGTTTTCAACTATTGTTTTATTAATATTATGTGCATGGTTTTTTCTGTTATCAACACCCAACAACTCTAAAACAAGTCTCATATCTTTTCTCCTAAATAACTTGACAAATACTTGTGCCTATCCAAATATACTTTTATCTTTGAAATATTCATCCCACATGTTCTAAAAATGCTTTCTAATAGTGTTATCATTTATCATATCTTTAACTAGAATTTGGTTTAAAATTAGTTCCTCATCCAAATCCATCAAATTTGTTATGCCTTCTAATTTGTTTCTATCAGTAGAACTGCCAATTTCTTCCTCTTCATTACTTTCATTCTCTTCATGAATCTCATCCTATTAAAGAATTTTAGTAGGTTGGTTTTGGTTACATTTAGTATGACCTTTCATTTTGTCATCTCTTTTCCTATCATATTTCCTTGATCTTTTCCTTTTACTGCCCATTGAATACTTTTATCTATAGAAAAAAAAATAGATTTTGAACACTAAATACCAGCTAATGCTTCAATTTAGAATACATAAAAATAAAAATAAGTAGACGGGAAAAAACACCTTACAAATATTTGATCCTTTTTGATTCTGAAGATTTCTGCAAAATAGTTGCTAAAAATGGCTTCAAAAATTGCCGTCTTCCGAAAATGCTCTTCTACTTTTCATTGTTTTCTATATTTATTAAAATAAAGAAAATGAAAATCTTATTTGTTACATGAAAAAACTTGGAAACTAACTTATTTTATACATGAAATCACCAAACTAACCACTTGTGGTTAGTTGGGTTGACAAGAGTTTCGACTGAAACACTTTCAGTCGGAACTACCTATGTGGCATCCTAGGTGACAGCCACACAAACAAAAATAAGAACTTTTACAAACTTCTCACTTTGAAGGCCAATTTGACCTACTAAATTGAAGTTTTTTAAAAACTAAAAATCTAGTTTTGTAGGTCTTGGATTATGATCATATAATTTTATTATTATTTTGATTATGGATAATATGTTATAATTTGAAAATATTACAAGTAGGTATTTTAAGATTCAGGAAGATGTCTATTCAAAAATAAGAAAAAAATAGTAAATCATGTTCAATTTTTTTAAATTTTTTTAATGCTGCACTAGAGGAGAGATTTTTCTTCAAGAATATGTAATTTAAAAAAAAAAAATATGTAGATTTGATAGAAAAAGTTTGACGAGAGAAAAAAAAAACTGTCAATTTTTGATAACTTTGACTTTGATTAGTTATAACTTGAAAAATATTAGCCAAAATTCAATTTTTATTTTTTGGTGCACTAGGTATACATGTCACCTCTAACATATTCAAAAATCAGACCAAAATATGAAAATTTGCATATATTTGTTTGACAAGAAAAAAACTTTATATTTTCAACATTTAAAAATAAATAAAAAATAGACTTTAAAAATTAAAAAATAGATAAAATTTTCAATCAATTTTTTAAAAAAAATTACAAACATAAACTTCATCTAATTTTACACATTTCATTAGTTTACATCATCTTCAAATTCTAAGCACAAATGCCACTTTTATGTCATTAAAGTTGAAGACTTTAAATTCTGATATCACTTTTCCTTTATAAAAGGTGACATAGGTTTGTGCCTTTACCCTTTAAATACATTGAACTTTATAAATTTTTATGTTTCAACTTATAATATTGACTCTAGTTGTCCATTTAATTAAGCATTGGTCTTTTACTCTTGATTCATAATCCATATGCTGGCAATTATTTCATTTCTTTCCTTTGAGGAATTAATATATTCATTTGTTGAAATCATCTATAATATTTACTTTTATTTAAAACACTCATATATTGTTATTATTAATTCATAAATTGTAAGTTTGAGGTTTTCCATAATTCTTTCCATTTGGAAAACTTTCATATTTGTGTTCTAACCAATCTTCTATAAGGATCTTGGGCTCAAGTGTTTTGTTCAAGATTAGGTACACCTGCATTGGTTTTTCAGAGCCATAAGTGCAAGAGATTTTGATTACATCAATCAATCCCGTCAAGTTGGCCATTACTAGTTGGATATCCCAATGTCAAGTGTGCAAGTCTCATAGGATTCCAATATGTGGTTTTGGGAACCAATAGGAGGTATGGTGTCTATTATTATTATCATTTCCCTCACCTAAACCATTTTTTCCACCATGATTTTATTTCCAATCTATTCTTTCTGTTGCATGGTTTAGTGATATAGTTATTAATGTTAAAGAAAAAATGAAGAAGGGAGTTAATTATACTATTTTGCATCAATTGTTGATGTTCTTGCTCTATCAATTCCACCTTTCTTTGGTCCCCCTAGAATTTTTGAGATTGATATCCCTACTCACCCCAACCCCCATCCCCAACAAATCCCCCTTAGGATCATGGGCCCTAGAGACCCTAGCTCACAACCTTTGCCTAGTGGGTCCCCTGTTGAGTCGAAGCCCTCCCCCTTAGGTAAAAAAGGGAAGTCTGATAAAGGTAAAGATAAGGAACCAAAGGAATCAAAGGACAAGGGGAGAGGTGGTAGGAGGAGGTTGAGGAGGATTGTGAAATCCAATGCTAAAAGGAAGCTAAGATTGAGGGTCTTGCAGGAGGAGGATTTGGATTCGAAAGAGATGGGCCACCCTAAAAAAAGGATTAAATAGAAGGCTTCAAATTTTGGCGGGGGAAACATGGAGGAGGGTGAAGTGGAGGTTTCTGATTCTTCTAGGTCTAGCTTAGGAGATGGGATTAAAGGGAGGAAAGAGATGACACATGTTTTGACCATGGTTGAGTTGGGATGTGTGGACTTAATTCGGGACCAATTCCTTGATGCTATGGATAGAGTGCCCTTCGCTATTATGATATCCTCTCCTGTAAGGGTTTCTTCCAAAGATAATGTTATACCTAACCCTTTGATTGTGCAAGATGTCACTAAGGAGCAAGTGGATGGCTACCATTGTGGCAAGTAGGAGGTCACTGATGAGGTCTAGAAGATGGTTGGAAATGAGTTGGAGGAGAGAATCTATGATTTGGAGGAAAGAATGCATCTCTTGACTAAATTTACTATCAAGGTGATGCATGCTGCAACTACCATATTACATCTACTAAAGGACCAGGAGAGTGATTTGACTAGCGAGGACTCTAGGATGTTGTTTTAATTCCTTGTGGAAGATTGGGATAATATCCTTCTAGGGAGGAAGGATGCCAAGAAGCCTCAGGGCCCTTTCCTCCTAGTTTTTTATGTTGTTTTTCTATTGGTTGCTAAACTTTGTTGGGTTTAAGATTGTAGTACCTTTTTTTTCATGCTTTCTTAGTTTTATTAGTTCTAGTACAGGCATTAATTGTGTTATGCCTATTGATATTTTTTTTTATGTGTTTCTGAACAATGTTTTTGTGTTAAAAGTAGTAGGGGGCAATTTTGGTTGGTAGTAATCTGTTGGTGGTTCACTAGTTTGATTGTTTAATGGTCCAAACCCCCTTTTTTGGTTGCTTTTTAATTCAAAATCATTGGAATATAGTGCATACATTATTTACTTGTTTACCAATAATTGAATATATCAATAGATGCTATAATATCTTCAAGAATGTATTAAAAGAGATATGGTCATTCTTTCATTTTCATCAACTAATGATCCAAAAGGCACTTGCAAAGAATTAGACCGGACAGTAATCAACATATAAATCAAAGTCCATGTAATCCAACCTTATGTATTGAGGAACCAAAAAGAATTCCAATATCGTCTCCCTTGGCTCTCTATTTCTCATAATTGTCCATTAGACACAAGCAACATTTCAATTAGATTTTACACATTTTTTAGTTTCTAAATACAAATTTATTCAAAGTACTAAACAAAAGAAAATAAAGTTTCAAGCATTTAGGTAAAAGTATAACTCAAAGGTGAGATTATCTTTTTAAATTTGTTTTCTTTTAAATAATTTCAACAAAACTATTACATATTTTTAAGCATAAGTAAATTTAATGGTGTATGTTTTAAAATTGCAAGTTAATAATAAGAAAAGTAGAGTCTTATTAAATTTTTTCTATATTAAAATAAAATAAAATAATATAAATAAAAAGTCACAATATAATACAAACTAACTAATAATTTTCAAAGTCCAATAAACATTGGTGTATTACAACTTACCAAACACATGATAATTATATGTCTTTACATAACACCAACTTAGAAATACCAGCAGATAAAATTTAAAAGAAACATAGCTATGTTTTTCAATAAGTTTACATCTTAAGTAAGCCTAGAACTAAACCTGTCAATGTTTGAAGAAATACTTTAATCCTTGTTCCATGACCACTTTCCTTTTGTTGGGAAGAAGTAATTACAAAGTTAATTATAAAGTCATTACAGTTGTTGCAATAATGTGATATAAAGGATCATGAAGATCAAGAGGATCAACCAAGTGACCAAGAAGGAACCCCACATGAAGTCCACAAGGAGATCATTTGGAAAATGAAGTTGAACATGGAGAATCTTCAAGTTAACAAGTAATTATTCAAATCTTAGACTTGTGCAATTGAGATCAAAGATTACAATCAAGAAAACTAGAAGCTTGAATGATATTTTTGATCAAGGAAGTAAAATAGATTTGCAATCAAATTTTACTTTATTTGCTCAAGATCCTATATATTTTGAAGATGCAATTAAGGAAGAACATTGTATTAACACAATTAGGGATGAAATAGAATCTATTGAGAGGAATAATACATGGGAATTAGTTGACTTTCCTAAGAACAAAGATTGCATAGGTGTGAAAAGGGTTTATAAAACTAAGTTTAAAGCAAGTGGAGATGTAGACAAATATAAGGCAAGGTTAGTTGCTAAGTGATTTTTAGAAGAATATGGAGTTGTTTATAATGAGACATTTGCACCTCTAGCAAGACTTGATACTATTAGAATGGTTCTAGCTATTGCATCTCAAAATAAATGTATGGTTTTACCAAATAGATGTCAAATCAGCATTCTTAAATGAATATTTGGAAGAGGAAGTCTATGTAAAGAAACAAGTTGGATATTCAAAACAAAAGGATATGCATACAAATTTTATAAGTTGAAGAAGGCACTCTATGGATTGGAACAAGTTCCAAGAGCTTGGTACAACATGATAGATTCATGCATGATAGAGAATGGATTCAAAAGAAGTACTAGTGAGCCTACATTATATACCAAGATTAATGAACAAAGTCAGATCTTGATTGTTTGTTTATATGTTGATGATTTGATCTTTATAGACAATCTATCTATTGACATGTTTAAATCAACACTGAAGAATGAATTTTAAATGATAGGTCTAGAATTGATGAAATATTTTCTTGGCATTGAAGTTACTCAAAATGATAAGGGAATTTTCATTTGTCAAAGTAAATATACAAAAGATGTTTTGAAGAGGTTTAGATTTTGTCATGTTTCTACACCTATGGTAGTAGGCACAAAACTTAGAAAAGAAGATGAAAAAAAAGGTTTTGACTCAAGTATATTTAGAAAATTGGTTGGTAGTTTGACGTATCTCACAAAAACTAGGCCGTATGTCATGACTTAGTATTGTAAACTTGCCTCTCTTAATACGATTTTGAAAAGGTAAAAAAAAAGAACATAACACATTGTTCAATAAGATTTCCAAAAGAAAAAGTTTACAATAAAAAAGAGCATGGAACATTGTAAACTTGTTTCTCCTTGATAAGGAAGTGCCCCTAGAATTTTCATTTAGCTAGCCATCACCTCCACTAAGAATAAAGAAACATCCACATAGTCGCAGGAAGAACTGTTTCATGATAAAAATTATCATTATCATCTAGCCATTCTTAAATATCACACATTAAAGAAGAAATTAAACTTAGAAAAATAAATTATCTTTAACTATTTAACAATTTTAATTTAGGAATCAAGTCTTAGTATGTAATGTTTAAGCCGTCTGCCATAGAAGGTATCATTCACATCTTATGACATATGGCTATCCAATTCTTATAACAATACAAGTTATAGTGCGTGAATACATCAATAGACACTATAATCTCTTCAAAAGACAAACCTTTTCATTTATGGTTGTCCATTAGACAAAAAGTAGAATATAAATCAGATTTGATGCACCTTTCTTAGGTTCTACATACAAAATTCTCCAAGGTTTGCAACAAAATATTCTAGCGTGGCAATTGTAGGAAAAATATATAGTATTATGGTAGAAATGATAATTTAGAGGTGAGATGACATTTTTCTAATTTGTTTTCCAATTGAGCATGAAAACTATGACATTTTTAAGTATGTTTACAATATTTAATAAAAACTATCATTTAAGCAAGTCTGATAGTGATGTTTTTATATATAGTAGCTACTACCTCCTGCTAGTCTACGAAGAATTTGATGCAATGTTGCTTGAGAACTAGATAATTATAATGGCTTGCTTCTAGTCTCCAAATTTTTTAGGGTTTAGAATTATTGAATTATTAAACAAATGCATTCTAATTAAGCCTATAAGATCACCATTCATAAAGATGAAGACTTTGCATAAATTTTAAAATGATGAAGTTTGTATGGAGACCTTCAATAATCATCAAGTGATGAAATATCAAATGAATGAATTTTAATGAAATTTACACAAACCACCAATCTAAGAGATAAGAGTTGTACCTTTAATGAATTTTCAAGTGATAAAGTACTGAATGAAGATCATTACTTTTAGAGGACCATCAATCTCTAGGATTAAGAGTTAGATTTGTAACAAATTTTAAGGCTGTAGACTCTTCTCTTGTGAATCTTAATTTTTTTTAAAAACCTACAATTTCATGAAATCTATCAAGCAAAGCATCTTCATTTCAAATTACTAAGGTAAAGTGTAAACACAAATAAAATGATGCTCTATCCAATTTCTGAAATCTATGAAATATAGGATTTTTTTTAAAATTAATTTTATAATTGAATCTTTGTAATCTACATCCACATTAAATCATAAAAATTATTTAGAAAAAACATAATATATTATAGATTCCAAAGTTTTTTCTCAATATAATTTTTCGTGAGTTTAACCTTATAACATTACAGAAATGTTATACACCTCTTGTTCTCTCATTCTGATGATGGATCACATAGTGTGATTTGAAACATTGATGGAATTTTTTTTTTACACAATATAATCTATGAAAAAAATTCTTACACAATCTAATCTAGAAACTTAGTACCATAGCTATCATGGATTGTGGAAATCTGATTGCATTAATATTACAAAAATGATCTTTACATTAAAAAAACATGGCCAATAGATTGGCATTGCTGAAGTAAGACTACCTTTCATACCCAACAGATTTGACATTACAGAAATGAAACAGTCTTACACTGATTTTTTCAAAAGAAAACCAATCTTTACACAAAGAGTTATTGGCCATGCCCAAATAAAAAAGAAAAGGGACATTAATGTTTCTTTTATAATTAAAAATGAATTACAATATCTATTCAAATAGACTATTGAAATTCTATATTGAACTTTTTATCAAGATTCGTAATAAAAGAATTAATATCTTAAAAAAATTGAGAATAAAATTCTTGATCTATTGAACTATTTGATCTAGTAAATGTCATTAAAATTCTTTAGCTCATTCATTTAGAAGTTCAATGATTGTAAATTTATTTTTTCTCAATCAAAATTAAAGACTGGAGGATAATAAACATTACTAAATAGAGTGGGTTATTAATTTATGAATTAGTTGGAGTTGGGGGGTTCCAAGCAATTACAGTGTTAAAAGAGAGTTTGGATTTTTTTTAAAAATATTGTATTGAATCATTGATCACTCCTTTGGCAGTGTCTAGAAGAGACTATTGAAAGGGACAATATAAATTGTCATCAAAGAATTTGAAATGGAGATCCTTGTTATTGTCAAGGATATTGAGTCACTTTCAAGAAGACTATTAATTACTATACGAGGAGGGCACTATTAGGGTTTTCTGATAGCATTTCATGAAGTTTTTCCTTTTTTACTAAGTATTCATAGCATACTTTTTGGTTTTTTCTTGATCAAGATTCATAATGGAAGAGTTGACATCAAAATGAACTTCAAAATATGTTTAAGATGCAAATGTTACTTGATCTAGTGGATGCCATAAAATGTATTTTATTCATTCATTCAAATTTTAAATCATTCTAAAATTGTTTCATACAAAATCAAAAAGAAATTATAATATATTTAAATAGACTAATAAAATTATACATTGATTTTTTAGATACCATTAAAGTTATTTCTTTTATTCAAATAAAGTTCAAACTATTCTAAAATTGGTTCTTGATCGAGATTCATAATAAAAGAACAAACATTGTAAGGAACTTGAGAATAAGATTCTTGATCTATTGAACTATTTTATCTTGTAAATGTCATTGAAATTCTTTCATTCATTCAAAACTTGTAAAGAATTATAAAATTATTTCTCTTAACAAGTTTTGGACAAAAAACAATTATAAAAAAAAAACTTCAAGCACTATAAAATCATCTATCTAGAATAAAATTCTTTAGACAATGTAAAAGTGTATCTTGTTGATAAGATTTGAAAAGAAAAGGTCTAACATCAGAATGTGTTTCATAATATATTGTTTTTCCTCTCATTCATTCATTTTTTGACTCATTCTAGGGAAAATCTTGTCCCACTACTTACCCCAACTAAGATTCCTTAAAGTACAAATGAAATGAAATGTAGGCTTAAGGGGCGCATGTTTTTCATATGGAACTGCATAACTTTCTTTTCAAATTTCCACAGAAGTGGAAAAGAAGCACCATTTTCATTTTTCTGGTCATCATAATAAAGAAACTCACACATCATCTTCTATGAGGAGGGTACCATTAACATTGGCATATAGCCATATAAGTTATTATGTGTGTATAAACTTATGTACCATTAACATTGGAATATATTAGTCTCTTCAAGAGCATATCAAGAGAATGTGCTCATCCTTTCATTTCCATCAACTAATGATCCAAAAGGAACTTGCAAAGAATCATGAGATCAAACATAAATCAACATATTAATCAAACTCCATGTAATCCAACCTTATGTGTTGAGGAACCAAAAGGCACTTGCAATATCCCTCTCTCTGGGCTCTATACTTCTCATTGATGGAGGTGAATGTGTTGGAAATGAGAATGGAGTAACTAAGAGGGGGAGGGGGTGAATCAGTTACCACAAAAACATTTCACAGTCCCTTAGATGTCTAAAATCTTGATCTTGGTTACATATTACTGAAACTTGATAATGCAGCAAATACTAATAATTATTAAGAACTGGTAACCAAAACAATTCAGTAATCATGAACACTAAAGACACCAGATTTAATGTGGAAACTCAATATGGGAAAAACCACCAATGTAACTAGTTACTGTTTTTCACTCTTCTGAAGTGAGCCCTGTTAGGAGCCAACCCTGTTAAAGGTTACAAAACACACTGTTAGGTGTGACCCTGTTAGAGGATTTAATCACCCTATTAGGAGTGGCCTTGCTAGAGGTCTTTAGAACAATTCAACTAAACTGTCACCTTGTTAGAGGATTTACAATAGGGCTGTTAAACCCACTCTGTTAAAAGATTTTGAGTTCACTGTTACAATGGTTAGAAAGCAACAATGAAGTGACCTGATATAATGTGCAACTTATCTTTGCTGATTGTAGATCTCTATTATGCTTGACTGGATCCTTACTGATCACATACAACTTTGTAGCTCCTTCAACACATTTGATCCTTCATCACACTTCTTCAATATTTTCTTATTCCATATCCATACATTCGCACTCTTATGCATCCAAACTCTCTCTTTTTACGAATTCACAACTTGATCTTTCATATATACCTTACAGATTATCTTAGTCGGCTCTAATCACTGATCAAACAAATACAATAGTCGGCTAAAAATTACAAACCAAAAAATCCCTTTACTGGTCGACACTGCTTGGTTAATACTGTTCAGAAAATAATTCCTATGTTAACCGATTGAGCTCGGTTAATACAGCGAACTCTGTGACATCCCTTCAATCACCGGGAGAACTCGGTAAGTATAGATGATCGAGTGAGCTCGGTAGAAACTATTTTTGCCAAATTCCCTTTGGACAACGAGTGAACTCGGTAAGCACTGACTTTCCTTTGCTTACCTTCCTATCTCGGTAAACACTAACTTTTCTTCGGTTACCTTCCCAGCTCGGTAAACACTAAATTTTCTTTTCTTACCTTCCTAGCTCGGTAAACACTCTGTCACAATTTCCTTTGATCACCGAGTGAGCTCGGTAAGTACTGAACTTCCTTCGTTTAACCAAGTTAGCTCAGTAGAAGCTATCTTTACAGTGTAATATATAGCAATGCTCGGTAGACTCTGTAAATGACTATGCTTACCTTCTGAGCTCGGTAGACTCTATCTGATGACTGATATGACATTTGTGTAACATCAAAGACAACACTTAATTAACCAATTGTATCCAACAATCTCCCTCTTTGGCATTGATGGCTATACAACATGTCATAGCAGAATGAAATTTGAAGACAAGTCCTTCTCTTAGTGCAGCACTATATGTCAACATAATACTTCTCCCTCTTAGATAGAAACTTCTCCCTTTTTTTAGTAATTTCCCTCTGTGAAGGAATTGTATAACAGAAAAATATGATAGTTTTATTCTCCCTTTACAAATGTTTACAAATTTTAGAATAGGTATTATAGTTTTACTCTCCCTCTTTGACAACACATGCCAAAGACAATATAACATAGTAAAAGCTCTTTTCGTATGCCAAAAGTACTTCTCAACTGGATTACAGTGTACCTCATGTACAGATTCATATGCAATGACTTCAATACTCTGCTGCATCAACTTGATTGATTTTCAACTTGTCATAGGTTGATGCATCACTTAAAACTTTATTTTAGTGAACTTCAGATAGGGGAGTGATCCTTAACTTACCTCTGAGATACAAGAATGTATCCTTAGGTAATGGCTTTGTGAATATGTCAGCAATTTGTTCCTTTGTATGCACATATTCCAGTTTGATCTCCTTGTCCTACACCAATTCTCTAACAAAATGATATTTTACTGCTATGTGCTTGGTCTTGGAATGCATCACTGGATTCTTGGATATGTTGATTGCAGTTGTATTATCACAGAATATAACAACTGGTTCTTTGATTTCCATCTTCATTCCTTGCAATAGTTGCTTAAACCAAACAATATTAGAACAATTTACTGCTGCAACAACATACTCTACCTTTGCTGTAGATTGGGATGTACAATTTTGCTTTTTGCTTGTCCAAGAAACCAATCTCTTTCCAAGAAAGAATGCTCCTCCACTTGTGCTTTTTCTGTCATCAAGGTTCACTGCCCAATCAACATCAGTAAAAACTTTCAAATCCAAATTACCTCCAAATTTGTACCATAGCCCATAATCTTCAGTTCCTTTCAAATATCTCATTATTCTCTTGATCGCCATCAGGTGAGTTTCTCTTGGTTTTGCTGAAAATCTTGCAACAATACCAACTACGAGAGCAATATCTGGCCTGGTATGAACTACATACTGCAAGTTTCCAATCATAGATCTATACAATGTTTGATCTACCTCTTTGGATTCATCATCTTTTGTAAATTTCAATCCAGTACACATGGGAGTACCAACAGGTTTACAGTCCTCCATACCAAACTTTTTCAATATCTCCTTGATGTATTTTGACTGAGTGATGAAGATGCCATTTTTATTCTATTGGATTTGAAGACCAACAAAGAATTTTATCTCACCAAACATAGACATTTCAAACTCCTTGTTCATTTGTTCTGAAAATTCTTTGCAAAGATCATCATGCCCTGTGAAAACAGTATCATCTACAAATATTTCTGCCAAGACAATCTTATTATCTGGACCTTCCTTTATATACAAGCTACTATTATCATTAGCTCTTTGAAAACCAATCTGAATAAGATAATTATGCAATCTTTCATACCATGCTCTAGGAGCTTGTTTCAGACCATACAATGCCTTGTGTAATTTGCAGACCATGTTCCTTTTATCTGGATCAACAAAACTTTCAGGTTGTTCAATGTAAACTTCTTCATCCAATATTCCATTGAGGAATGCTGACTTGACATCCATCTGATAAACTTTGAATCCTTTGTGAGCAGCATATGCAAGTAAGGTTCTGACTCCTTCCAATCTTGCAATAGGAGCAAAAGTTTCTCCATAATCTATACCTTCTTCTTGTGAGTATCCTTTGCATACCAATCTAGCTTTGTTTCTGGATACCTTACCATCTTCAATCAACTTGTTTCTAAATACCCACTTGGTTCCAATTATATTCTTGTCTTTGGGCCTGGGTACAAGAGTCCATGTCTTTTTTTTCTCTATCTGTTCTATTTCCTCATTCATTGCCTCAATCCAACTATCATTTGCCAGTGCATCCTTAATACTTCTAGGTTCAAAATTAGTAAGTAAACAAGTATTTTTCAACTTACTTCTTGTCAAGGTTCCTTCAGATTTGTCTCCAATGATCTGATCTGGTGCATGATGTCTTCTAACATATTTTGCTAATATAGGTTCCTTGCCTCTTGAATGAATTTCATTATTATCCTTCTGTTCTTCAGATTCTTGTTGTTCTGGCTCAGTAGATATTGGCTTGGTTGATTCAGACTTGGTAGAGACTTGCTCGGTAGTGTCTGAAAGTTGCTGAGGCTCGGTTTGAACTATTTGCAACTCAGTTACTGAAGACTCAGGAGTTGAGGATTCTTGAGTGAACGGTATACTTGGTATAGTATCTGGTTCAATGTAAACAAATCTCTTGTAGTCTTCAGGTACCTTTTTGCTTTCTTCTTCTGATTTGTCTGCAAACTCATCAATTTTTACATGTGCACTTTCTATGACCTGTTGAGTGGATATATTTAAACATCTATATGCTTTGCTTTTGCAAGAATATCCCAAAAATATTCCTTCATCACCTTTTACATCAAATTTTCCTTTTGAGATTCTTTAAAAATATAACATTTTCTTCCAAATACTTTT
The DNA here is from genome assembly GCA_028749045.1 of Cupressus sempervirens. NCBI lineage: Eukaryota > Viridiplantae > Streptophyta > Pinopsida > Cupressales > Cupressaceae > Cupressus > Cupressus sempervirens. The sequence continues at coordinate 1,008,440,253 of CM053785.1, read as the reverse complement.
AGATAACTTACATTGGGTTTGTGGCCATACCATAATTCATAGGGAGTCTTGAATGAGTCCTTTTTCAGCTGTACTCGGTTTAATGTATGAACTGTAGTGCTGATGGCTTCCTTCTAGTATTTGATAGCAATGTTCTTTTCTATCATCAGGGTTCTTGCACAATCCATAATGGATCTATTTCTTCTTTTAGCTATTCCATTTTGTTCTGGAGTTCCTAGTGCCGAAACCTGTCTTTTAATACCTCTTTCAATGCAGAAGTTATTGAATTCATGTGAAATGAATTCACCACCTCTGTCTGACCTTAAACATTTTAGTCTTTTCCCTGTTTCTTTTTCTACTCTTGCCAAATACCATTTAAATTTTTCAAATGCTTCTGATTTATTTCTTAGATACATGACAGTCATCATTCTTGAGTAATCATCAACAAAGAGAATGAAAAATTTCTCTCCAGTATAGCTTTCTATTCCAATAGGTCCACATAAATCAGTATGCACAATTTCTAATATATCTTCAGATTGATAGTTTTTACTTTTAAAACTAGTCCTTCCCATTTTACCAATCTGATAGTTCTTGCATAGACCAACCTCAGGTTTCTTAATGTTAGGAATGCCTCTTACTTTCTTGAATTTGCTTATTTTTATCAAATTATCAAAATTGACATGACACAACCTTTTATGCCATAACCAACTCTCTTCAATTTGAGAAATAAAACATGAGCATTCACCAAGTTCTAGATAGAATAAGTTACCTTTAGTTTGGGTGCCAGATCCTATCAGTTTTCCTTGCTCATTCAACAATCTTGCCTTTCCATGCATGAATTCCACCTTGAATCCAGTATTGAGTAACTGTGCTACACTTAGCAAATTATGTTTGAGACCTTCAACCCAATAGGCATTGTTACAAACAAGTTCTTTGGTTAGACAGATTCTTCCTCTTCTTTTTATGAAACGAGGTTCATTATTACCAAACCTTACACTGCCACCATCATAATCTTCAAACTGATCAAACTTAGTTTTATCACCAGTCATATGATGTGAGCAACCACTGTCTATAATCCATGTATCATTCTTACTTATATGAGAGATAAGAGAAATTTTATATTCCTCATCATTGTTAGAATCATCTTTAATAGCAATATAAACAATTTCATCCTCACTATTATTAGAATCTTCAAAATTTTCAGCCATGAAACATGATTTCTTACCTTTTTTCTTGAATGATTTGAAATCTTTCTTGCTATTCCATTTATGATCCTTCTTTTCATCATTTCTCTGCTTGTTCGGGCACCTAGCTGCAGTATGACCAATTTCTTCACATGAAAAACATATTAGAGGAACTTTACCTTTATATTTTCCTCTGCCTCTGGAGTATTTTCTTGCTAGAAGAGCTTCAATTACTTCAAGATCACTATTTGAGCTTAGATCTGATTCATCTTCACTTTCTGGCTTAAGTTTCTTTTTGTTTTTCTCCTTGAGTGAAAGTTTGGCCTCAAATGCTGATTCCATGTTCTTGGAAGCTGGAACATAGTTGTCAAAGTTATCTAGTTCAAATGCAGTTAATCTCCCAACTATGGCCTCAAGATTTATCTGATGATTTGCTTCACATCTTCTTTCCTGAATTGCAGACACTCTGATTGCATAAATGGGAAGCAAGGTTCTAAGAACTTTGCTTACAACTGTTTCTCCTTTGATGTCACCACCAGCTGCCCTGATTGCACTTACACATGCTTTAACTCTTTCAACATACTTTGCAATGTTTTCATCCTCTCTCATCTTCATTTGATCAAATTGTCCTCTTAGACTTTCTACTTTTTCTCTTCTCACATTTTCATCCCCTCCATAGATTTCTTTTAGCTTGTTCCACATGTCAAAGGTGGTTTTGCAGTCCTTAATGTCATCAAATTCTTCATAGCTGAGAGCAGATGCTATGTCTATCATCATGTTGTTGTGAGTTTTCTTTTCAGCAATATCATTGACTGACAGTGTGCTAGAAGGTTCTTCATATTCTTCTTCAAGGTATTTCAGTCCAGTATCACCAATAGTAGCCAGACGAAGTTTCATCAGTCCTTGCCATGCTGAGAAGTTATCTCTATTAAGTTTTGGAATTTCTCTTTTGTAAGACATCCTGATCTTTTGCTTAGATTCTTGAAATCTTTTCCTGCAAGTACCAAATGCTCTGATACCAATTGTTGGAAATGAGAATGGAGTAACTGAGAGGGGGAGGGGGTGAATCAGTTACCACAAAAACATTTCACAGTCCCTTAGATGTCTGAAATTTTGATCTTGGTTACAGATTACTGAAACTTGATAATGTAGCAAATACTAATAATTATTAAGAACTGGTAACCAAAACAATTCAGCAATCATGAACACTAAAGACACCAGATTTAACATGGAAACCCAATATGGGAAAAACCACCAATGTAACTAGTTACTATTTTTCACTCTTCTGAAGTGAGCCCTGTTAGGAGCCAACCCTGTTAAAGGTTACAAAACACACTTTTAGGTGTGACCTTGTTAGAGGATTTAATCACCTTGTTAGGAGTGGCCTTGCTAGAGGTCTTTAGAACAATTCAACTGAACTGTCACCTTGTTAGAGGATTTACAATAGGGTTGTTAAACCCACTCTGTTAAGAGATTTTGAGTTCACTATTACAATGGTTAGAAAGCAACAATGAAGTGACCTGATATAATGTGCAACTTATCTTTGCTGATTGCAGATCTCTGTTATGCTTGACTGGATCCTTACTGATCACATACAACTTTGCAGCTCCTTCAACATGTTTGATCCTTCATCACACTTCTTCAATATTCTCTTATTCCATATCCATACATTCTCACTCTTATGCATCCAAACTCTCTCTTTTTATGAATTCACAACTTGATCTTTCATATATACCTTACAGATTATCTTAGTCGGCTCTAATCACTGATCAAACAAATACAATAGTCGACTAAAAATTACAAACCAACAAATCCCTTTATTGGCTAACACTGCTTGGTTAATACTATTTAGAAAATAATTCTTGTGTTAACCGACTGAGCTCGGTTAATACAGCGAACTCCGTGACATCCCTTCAATCACCGGGAGAACTCGGTAAGTATAGATAATCGAGTGAGCTCAGTAGAAACTTTTTTTGCCAAATTCCCTTTGGACACCGAGTGAACTCGGTAAGCACTGAATTTCCTTTGCTTACCTTCCTATCTCGGTAAACACTAACTTTTCTTTGGTTACCTTCCCAGCTTGGTAAACACTAACTTTTCTTTGCTTACCTTCCCAGCTCGGTAAAAACTCTGTCATAGTTTCCTTCGATCACCGAGTGAGCTCGGTAAGTACTAAACTTCCTTCGTTTAACCAAGTTAGCTCGGTAGAAGCTATCTTTACAGTGTAATATACAACAATGCTCGGTAGACTCTGTAAACAACTATGCTTACCTTCTGAGCTTGGTAGACTCTGTCTGATGACTGATATGACATTTGTGTAACATCAAAGACAATACTTAATTAACCAATTGTATCCAACAGAACGGATTGGATCCACAATGATAATTAAACACAAAATACACACTATAAGCACTTAAAGAGATTATAAAATCATTTCATTTCTTGATTCAAAACCATTACATCGTGCCTCTTTTATAGGTCTTTTATTATTTCTAGAAACATCTAAATTAGTTGACAAAACTTAAATAAACTTTTCTAGACCTATCTACACATAAATGCCTTCTAGAACCTAACTCTATTAAGAAATTTCTAGAATCTTGTATTACGCCTTTACATTTCATTTGAGGGAAAATTACACATTCCAACACTCCCCCTAATTTAAACCTCAAATGTTGTTGCATGCAAATCCAAATCCTTTCTTCGGCCTTGTTAAGCTGTCATTATGCACGATGCTAAATGACAAGAATTCTGGCAAACTCCTCCCTTGAAAAGCTAATGCAAGGATCAACTCCAAGGTTTTGAGCGATCTTGTGATCTACTAGAATCTTCTTAGTTGAAGATAAATGTGGATGTTCATGAGGAGGCCTTTGTTGGTTCATTTTGATCTCAGATGAGATGAAAAATCTGCACATTGCTTCAAAATAAAACATGCAAAAAAGAAGAATGCTTTTTGTATTTTTATGTTTTCTTTTTTTTATGAATGCAATCTAACAATGCAACTAGTATGAAATCCTATTCTAACAAGGGGGTTAATAAATCAAATAACAATAATTTTTTTATAAAGAAAATAACATGAAATTGAAATCCTAATGGACATAAGCTATAGAAAACAACACGTTTGTGACTTAAACTTTCAAAGAATTTGGTGGGTAACCAATGAAAGTAGGAGCAACACTTCCTCAATTCCACTGATGCAATCGTTAGTGAGAAACTTAGTAATTGTATGATATTTCATTCTTCATCAAATTGCAAGGTCATAGAAAGTGTGCTCATGCGAGATGAAAAGTTATGTAGGCACAATTCAATTATTTATTCTTGAGCTAGATATGTCAGTGTAATTCGTCAAAACTGTAGAAAACACTAGAATTAATGAATCACACAACCAGAAACAAAGCAATAAACTTTTGGCTCAATCACATTCCATGAACATACATCCACAAAAATATGACACATTTAGGCAAGAATTACTACACTCCAAATGCAAACACCAAAAACATAATTTTATTACAAAATAATGGCAGCCCCAATTACATATTACTATGGAGTATTTATAAGAAATCATCTCCTCAATTTGTGTTGAGAGTGAGAGATATCTTCATGCAATAAAATGCTTTTAATTTAATAGAACAAACTAATTATATACAAACTAACAATCTAACTAGTGCTAAGTAGGACTCCATCTATTTTATTATTTATTAATTGGATGCATGAGCCTTTACATGTCAAAAACAAAGAATTTATGAGAGGAGGAAGCATAAGAAAGCCTTCAGTTGAAGTGAAAATGTCTGGAAGTGCCAAAAATGGAAGCTAATCCTTCGCTAGGCATTTTTCAGAGTTAAACTGCCGTCAAAATGTGTTTCTGATGCATGGAAAGCTATAATTTTGCAACTAGCAATTAATTATCAATGCACCTCTAGAAAAGCACACTTGTGGACCTACAAACCTACACACTTCAATAGGGTCCAAAATCTCAAAATATTACTGAGTGTTAAAATTGAAATTCTGGCTTCTGGGTTTTGTTCCCCTTGATCCCAAAGTTATGTCTAGATGTTTTCCCTTGAATTTCTCTATAATCTCATTAATTCTAGCCACATTTGGTAAATCTAGAGACTCATATTTATCTTTGACCTTCTTTCTATAGTTGTCTACCTCAATTCGAGTCTTAGCAAAATCCTCGAGTTTGGTATCCAACTCTAATAGGGCTTCCTCTATTCTAAAAGCCTACTAGATGTCTTCATCATTAGAAAATTCCTCAAAAATCTCCTTGAAACTCTCCACTACTACCTCTATAGGCAACAACTTCTCCTGTTCCTCATCTTCAAAAATCTCTAAACATGCATTACTATAATGCCTCTCTACTTCCAAAATTTTCTCTCGGGCTTGGTCCTTGAGCCGATGGATCTCCACGTGTAATGTTTCCATTACTTTATTACTATCTGCAATCTTCTCTATCCAATCGTCAATCAAATCTAACTCTTTTGTTGTATAAAGATCTACCAAAATCTTGTACCTTTGCCCCTTATGGCTTGCAAAACTTGTAGGTCCTTACTCCAAGCCCTTATTTCATCCAGTATACTAAAATCCTTCTTCAAAATCACTACCATTTTATTCACATTTTTTTGCATAGCATGCAGTAACTTTAGGTTCCCTTAGATGATCAAAACACCCTTCTCTTCAAAACTTTCCCACCACTATTGACAGGCTTTCAAAAATTGGTCCAAATGCACACCTCCCCCTTCTTTGAGTATAGTGTTTAAGGCCTCCTCATGGTGCTTGGGGTCTAGAGGACCAACAACTTTGGCTAAATATCCTCTTAGGATTTCATTTTTCCTTCGAAGTGTTCAGAGTTTGACCTCTTCCTATTCCATATTCCTAAAAACTTCCTTTATTCCCATGGTCACCATCAATCTAGCTGTATCCAAGGTGGGCCTCCCAAGCATGTCCTCTTTGATCTAATATTCTTGTGGACTGATGCTTTTTGTATCAGTATTAGTAGAAGGGATGGACACTTTTGCAAACAAATCCTGATCTCGAGTACTATTGACAAATTTCAATAGTCTCGCTTCATGTGATGGAGACTCAAGTTTATTCAAAATCTTGGCCAACTCAATAAAATCCTCCTCATCTGTCCAAAATTGTGGTTTCATGCTCCTCATTATTTCCTTTTTTAGCTACCTTGGAACTCATTCACTTGAAGGCCTTCCTCAGGAGGATGAAGGAGTGTGCTCACCTACTTCCTTGCCCTTATCACTCCTCCTCAGAGTTCTTTCTCTTTGTGAGGGCTCTTCTTCTATGGACTCTATCTCTATAGACCTTGTAGTTTGCACCTTAGTGTCTTGGGAGGTTTGTTGAGAATATTCTACTATCTATCCTTCTTTTGAAACTTCATCAGTTGCCATTTATTGTGGCTCCTCTTCTGGTTCCTTCTGAAACTACTCTTCTTCAAAACTTGAGGTGGAGGAGTAACCGAGCCTTTATCCACAACCATGACTTGTGGTGGGGATGGGGGAATAAGATAAGGACCCTATGCTTCTAGTGACATCTACATCCAGTCCTCCTATTGGGGTTCACCTATAGATTTATCCCTGATCTTATCCCTAATCAATTCTATTCCCATGGGCATAAAATCAAAATTTGACATTTTGAATATGTCATCACCCTCTTCACTCTGCTCATCCACCCATTATTGTACTTCATCTTTCGAAGAAGTTACTTCCAAAGGTTCCTCTAAGGGGGATGGTAGTGTCATCATGGTACTCCTTCTCCTTTCTTGCTCTATGGTTCTAGCTAGCTGGGTTCTTCTTTGTATGGGTACTTCCTCCTCCTCACCTTCCTCTTCTTCTTCTTCCTCTTCTTCCTCGGGAATAGGTTCTGGGACAGATGGAAAAGAAACCATCCTTCTAATCACCCTTTGCCTCTTCTTCATTAGGATCTTGATCTTCTCCTTCTTCTTGGAGGTGGAAGGGGATGTTGGTTTTTCCGATGAACATAGAAAAACTTGTTGGATTCCACCCTCTTTAGATTGGCTAGGTAGAAATGGAGGCAATTGAGGGTTAGGCTAGTCTTGAGGAGCCCTAGTGTCCTATGACCCTTGCACATTTGTTTCCTGCTACTAAGGAGGTGCTTGCACTTCACCCTCTTTTGTTCCAACCCTTTGAGGAGGGCTCCTCTTTCTTTTTCCCTTTCCTTTCCTCTCTAGAGGGTGATCATTTCCAACTAGGTGGTCAAGTTGGTATACTATTTTTGGCCTAATAGGAGACGGGGCCACAAAGGTAGGAATAGTAACTTTCTTTCCTCTACCTTTCTCTAGGCGAGTTTGCAGGTGAAAAATCATGGTATCATATATTGGATCTGTATACAAGGATTAGTAATGAAAAGAAAACTAAATATCAAATCAAAAGTATTCACAAAACTAAATAAGCATAACTTCAAGATAGACTAAGATGAACTCTCAATTGAGAATATGAGCCATTAATGGACTCTCTCAATGAGAAGCTCTCTTGTTGAGTAGCTTTGTCTAATTAGATAGGATGTATGCTTGATTCTTCAAAGGCTTCAATGGTGTTCTTGATGGATTTTGGCTTGGGTGAATGGATTTGATGTAAAATGGCTTCTCAAAAATGGCATTATGGCTTTACTTCATGATCAAAATGGCATTACTTTGTTACTATGGGTGATTGTGTTAAAATGGCTTGAGAGAGGATTCCTTAAATAGGCAAAGGGATTGAGGGATCAAGGGCTAGGATGCAAGGATGGAAGAAATCTTATGGAAGGTTTAGATTGAATGAGAGGAGAGCACATGGATTGTGCTTCCTTACAGTCAATCAAGGAGTGACACATGTCACAGGGTCATTGGTTAGAGCAAGAGGGGTTGAGGGGTCAACAAAGGAGGCTCAAAGCTCATAAAGACCCTCATAATGGCTTGTAAGAGCAATGAATGGGCTTGTAAGAATCATTTATGGATTTGTGGGCTTCATAAAGTTTTATGGTTGGGATATTTGTAAGAGAGTTGAGATATTTTGACTTGGGTTGGATTAAGAAAGTCTTAAGCTTGACTTAAGAATGTGCAAATGATTAAGGCTTGGATTAGGCTTGGGTTAAGATTAGATTAGGCTTGTTAGAGATGGGCAATTGGATGACATTTAATGAGGGTGGGTGAAGGAGGAGATATTTGTTGGCTTTGGCTTGGGTTAGCAAGTCTTAAACCATGTTTAGAGAATGTGACAAGGTTAGGGGGGGGATTAGGATTAGGGTCAAAGATAAAGATTGACATCTTCTAGAAGAGTCTAGGCTTTGGATGAGGATGAAGACTTTCTAGAAGAGTCTAGAACTTCCTAGGATGAGGATAAATAAGGTTCTTAGGAAATAAATAAAGTTTTATTTATTTCAAGGGTTTGGGTTGAGGAGATATTTATTAAAATATTTTTAATAAACATGAGGATTAAAATATTTAATCTTAATTAAATATTTTGAGTTGGGATTAGGGGTAGGAAATGATGGGATTAGCCTTTAATCAAAATTAAAGAAGGATTAGAAGATTTTGGAAGAGGTTAGTGGTCTTAAGGAAATTGGCTAAGTTTTGGGCAAAAAATAAATAAATAATTTATTTTGGGATTTTTGGTCAATTTATTAATTAAATAATTAATAAATAAGGAAATAATGTTTAAATAAGATTTAAACATTTTTCGGAGGGATTCCTTAATTAAATATTTTTAATTAAGATAAAGGGATTTAATGGCATAAAAATAAATAAATAAATTAAATTATTAATTAATTAATTAATGATGATGTCATCAGGGACTTTTTCAAAAAATTAAAATACTTTATTTTCTAAAAGATTTTTTAGGTGTCTACAAGATCAAGTTGAAATGGTTTCTTGATCCAATCCTTTGTCATCCTGATGATGTGCCTCACCCGATGATTAATATCATCGCTCGCTTCCTTGTCAACCTCAGCATTCATTATGGGTCTCTCTCAAATTTTGTCTGAGTTGAACACAGGGTCCAACAACTCCCCTGATTCTTACTTCAGTATCTCCTTAGAGATTTGAACCTTCAAAGCCTTTTTAGCCAAATACAAAGTCATCCTTCAATAGTCCCTAATATGGACATCATTGTCATTTGTTGCATTCATCCAATGGTTTGTAATGGCCTCTTTGTGGTGGAATTCTTTGCCCACCAGACTCTCAACTTTGCCAATATTGTCAAAATATGGTTTAGGAGAATTGTACTCCTCAAGAGGATATTTCTTCCACTTCCATTCAAAAGATGGAATATCTTATTTCCACTTCACTTGATATGGTCCTATGACCAAGGGCCATGTCCAACATGGTCTTCATTCTTTCTTTACCCTATCATACACAGATTCAATCTATCGTGCAATCTCCAACAAAACCAGTCTATCACAATGATATCTAGGAAGCTTTTTTGGGTTGACAGTGGCACCAGTTACCCATAGATACGTGAATATTTTGAATTGGATGTAGTAGGCCTTGAGAGCTATTATCTATGCTATTGCTCCATTAGATAATATTTTCACATAGTCTCCCTCAATGAATTAGATGATCATGAATATGAATGCATCATTCATGATTTTGTACTCTTTCCTTTGTCCTGAGAGCTTCTTCCTCACTAGTTTAGGGTAGACAATGTACGACCAGGCATTGGGATCTTGCATGTTTCCCCTCTTGTACAATCTAGGATAATTTGTTATGCTTGTTGCTAGTAGATATACCATGTATGAAGTCATATAGAACTTCTTCTTGTCCTTGATTACCCCCAATTGTTCACACAAGTTCTCACTTAATGTGGTGGCCTAGTAAAGTGGCATCCTTTCCATCTTGATTGTCTTAATGAAATTCACCATGAAAACATTCAGGTGCCTAGCTACTGGTAGACCCATGACCCTGCTTAGAAGAATGATAGAGTATCCAATATCTTCCTTCATATACCCCCTTGTCATATCCACTTCTCCTATTATCCTCTTGAGAGGAGTCTTATCAATGAGATAGGATGATTGGATGATCTCAGTTGCCTCACTTAGGTGTTCTCTATACCACCTTTTTTCTACCTCATAAGAGAGTTTGATGAATTGATCTATCCTAAGGAGATGAAAGACCCTTTCAATGTTATCAGGTTGGAGATCAAGAAAAACTTCTCTAGTTATGCTCTTCACCACCCTTTCCTCAAGAAAAAAGTTTTGTTCTAGTGTCATTATGAGCTCTGAGGATTGTACCGATGTTGGGTGCAAAGTTGTGTTCACTAGTCCTAATTGGATTAATGTTGAAACCAAAGCTGATCTCTCCTTGGGCTTGTTGCAAATTCTTAAGATGTCTCCCAGGTCAGTGTGTCCCAAGTCTGTATCTTTTATTTCTATTTAATCATCCTGAAACCTTGATTTGGAGGGTACCCCTTGGAACTTGAAAACCATGGGCTTCGGTGCCATTTTCTTGTCAGATGAGGATGCCATTATATATGGATGATCAAAGAAAGAGGATATTAGTTCAAAATCAATAATAACAAGGCAACAATAATACTCGATCTTAAAATTGAATACATGAAAACACCCTACTATCCTTTTATTTCTTCAAGAGAATTTTTTTTTTAAAACAAGGTGTGCACCTACACACTAGATTAGGTGCATAGGTGTGCACCTCATTTTTGGTGTTTTGCAATGTCTTTAGGGGGTGCAAAGCAGTGCACTAGATTGGGTGTGTGACTGTGCACCCCTCTTTAGATGCGCATGAGGGTTTTTGTATAATGGGGTGAGTGGTAGTACACTAGGTCGGGTGTGTGGTTTATTGTTTTGAAATTTTTGGTTTTCAAGTTTTCAAGTTTTTTCATGAGTGTAAGGGGGTGCATAGGTGCACACCAAATTAGGTGTGCAACTATGCACCTCCTCTATTTTCCTTCACATTTTTTTTTGTTTGCATGTATGGAGTGCTGGAGGGTTTGAAGCAGTGCACCGGGCCAAGTGCACTACTGCACACCCCACTTAGTGTATTGGGTGTATGGGTCTCTTGACCTTGCATGATGCATTTAATTTAGAGGATAATGCACCTACTATTAGTGCACAGTAGAAGAGACTAAAAATTGGCACAATGGTTTTGATGTGTAAGTGTGTGATTGCGAAATGCCAAGTTTTGTGGAGAGAATAAAATAAAGATGAGGGAAGAGAGGGGGTGGGGTTTATATAACCCCCACTCACCTTCATTGGTGCACCAGTGTGCACCTATGTAGGTGCACTTTGGCACATTACTGATGCAGACTTGCATAGTTAGGAAGCTGTACAAAAGATTTTTTTTTTTCTTTTGATTTTATGACTTGGGACATAGGCTTAGGGCCATAAAATAAGCCCCATTTCAATTAGGAAATGGGGCATGTTTTGTGGAACCACAATAGGCCTGAAGCCAAAAAGCTATTTTCCAATAGTCTTCATATCTGTTAATGCCTTCATGAATAGTTTCTTCCAAGGTTGTGCCCTTTAACTTTGACAAATATTTTGTTAGCAATTGGTTGCCAATGATTTCCTCTTTTCTCATGAATAGTGTTTAATGCCTTGCTCTAATATGTTTCCCAATGCTATTGCATTCCTTCTTACACTTAGACATTTGTACCTGAACAAACCTTTGATCATTTGAATGGCTTAACATGATTACATGTGTCATTTTGCAATATGATCTATTTTCATGATTCTTTAGCACATCTTTGTTGGTTTTTGAGTTATGATTATGTATTGCTCACTAGGGGTAATGGGTTAGCACACTTTTCACCAAGATCCCTAACAAGACTTTGGGTGTGCCCAGAACTCTCTAGTGTGTATATGTCATTTGTTCCATAATGACTCTGAAACCTATATCTATTGTGTTGAGAGTCTAGTCCATGCAAAGGAATATTGTCATCTATACTACTGTAGCATTTGATGCATAACTCCTCTTGCAATATCAAAATAAGGTGTGCTCTCCCATATGAGGACAACTGAATCTCATGCATTCATGTAGTTAATTTGCATTTAGATTAATCATTATCCACTTCACCTTGCTTTATGTCAAGCTTACCAACAAGTCATGCAAGGTCATCTTTTAAGCCTTTTCTCTTTCCCTTTTCCTTCCCGTGTCTATGTTTGAGAAAATGGGGAAAAATATATTCATTTTCACCCCATTCCCTCAAGGGGGCACCCTCCTCCCTTGTGTCACTTCAACACAACTCCTAGGACTCCTATCCTTCTCTAGGGCAACCTATATTTTCTTTTCTTTGATATGATGTCATCTCGACATCACATCAAAGAGGGGCAAAATATAAATGCTTAAAATCATCCCTAAACTCTATATTAATTAATTTTAATATTTCCCATGACATCATAATTAATTATTAATTAATTAATTATATTTCTCACATTCTTCTACTTATTTAATTAAATTAATTAATTAAATGAGTCCATTCTCTTAAATATTTAAATCTAATTTAAATACTTTTAGCCTTAATGTGTTAAATTAATTTAACACATGATCCTCCATTATCCCCTTTTTAAAATAAATTTTGTTTATTTAATCCTCACATTCTATTAATTCCTCTAAACCCATGATTAAATTAAATTTCATTTAATTTAATCTTAAGCCTAACCTAGAGCCTAGCCTATAACTATCATTTTCATCCTCTTAAGCCTACTTGTTCTCTGATCCCACTTAATTATTCCTAATCATCTCCCTAATCTCCCTCATTAGCTTAAGAGTGTGCTCACACATGTGTGAGATGGCATGCCTACACACTCCCCTTTGCACTCTTGTCTCCCACTCTTCTTCTCAAGTTTGCTCACACACGTGTGAGCAAACTTTGAATTTTGACCATTTGCATGGCTTGCATGTCACCTAGCATCTACATAGATGCCACCTCACCAAGCCCTCCCTCAAGCCTATAAATAGATGGATTGTCTCAAGCATTTGCATCTCCCATTATTGCATTGTTACCATGCCATTTTGAGTCTTGATTTTTCATGCTAGGGTTTTTCATTGTAGTTTGAATTTTCATAGAGATTTCTAGGTGAATACTAACCATTTGGTAGTTGTTTTAACTTTTCATTTGCATTATATATTAGTATATTTTACGTGCATTTTCTCATCTCCATTTCATTTACATCTTAGTTTAGTTTGTATATCTTGTTAGTTTCTTTGTTGCATTTCATATTTTCAGCATTGAATGCCTTGAAGTATGGCTTTCTCCATAGCCATTTCTTGAGGTGTTCTTCATTTCATTACAGCTTAGGTTCATATTTCATTATTACTCATATTTGCACATCCACTCAAAAAATTTACTCCATTGTTGTGTTTAGGAGAGCACACCAAATATACCCCCCCATCTTAACACACCAACAAGGCCTCTTATGGGTGCCTTTGTTAAGCTGTAGAAGTGGCTGGAAGACTTGATTTGTTGGTTGCTTTGAGTTGCAAAACTCAAGCAAGTATTAGTTTTGTTTTCCTTCATTTTGATGAATTCTTGTTACATGTTTTGATTTGGACTAATGTTTTCTTGTTAATTCATTCTCTCAACAGGTCACATTTTCTAGCACACAAATTCTTTGCTAATTCAATCCATAACTCCATCCATAATCCATTTTTATACAACTTTCCATAGAATCCTTTTTGCAACCTCTATTCCAACATGTCTTATAACAATGATTTTTCAAGCCACAAATATTACAAGGATGTATATCCCAACATCTATTCTTTGTATGCCCTTTTCTGTTACAATGTGAACATTGCACAATCTTTATTCCTTCAATAAATTCTCTTGAACCTTTATTCATCTTTCCACTACCTACATCATATCCAAGACCTACATATTTTGGCCTGACTATAGTTTCAATCAAATTCCTTAATCCTCGTTCATCCTTTCCTAGACCTTTACCTTTGAAACCCATTATTTCTATAATCTTCAAACCAATATTGTCATAGTTAGAAGTTCTATCAATACAATTTTCATGTTCATTATTACACTCCTTTTTGTAAACAACTTCGGTAAAATCACATTTCTCAATCCCAAAATCACTTAAATCATTTGTATCACAAGATACATTACATACAAATGGTTTCACATTCAAACATTCTTTCTTTTGTTTCAGAGTAGATAATTCCTTCTTTAACATATTATTTTCCTCTTCCAATTTCTTCATGTTTTCTTCTAAAACTTTGTTCTTTTTCTTAGCATCATCAAACAAATTTAACTTTTCTTATAATTCTTTATTTTTCTCTCTAAGCTTACATGTTTCCTTCACCTACCAATTATATACTTTTTCCACAAATTTTTGCCTATTTTCTAGCTCTTCAATTTCCTCTATGCAAACACTAATTTCATTTAACAATCTAGACTTTTCTTCTCCCATTTCATTTCTTACTTTTGCCAATTCCTTTTGCAAAATATATTTTTCACACAATATCTTGTATTTTCTTTCTTCACCATCACTAATTCTTCTTCTAACTTATTTGTCTTCTCTTTCGGAACTCTACTGGCTTTTCCCATTGAAATCAATAATTAACAAACCTTACTCTTTCTTTTAGATAATTCTAAATTCCTTTTTACTTTTATATTTTTAATTAAATCTTCAAATAACTTGAAACAAACCCTACATGAATATCAAACTTGACTCCATGTCATATCTTTTTTTTTTCTTTTAATGACAATAGGAGAATTTCTCAAATGACCATACCTTTTGTTCTTTCCTTTGTCCTTTCTTTCGTGCTTCACAAAAACTTTGGTTCCTTCATAATTTTCATGAAAAGTCTTCTTTCCACTGATTCTGTTGTTCTCAACAATGTGCTTTCTTTCTGACTTGCCCTCTTTCCTTCTTTGCACAGCTACTCAACACTTCCTATGTGGTCTTCTTCAAAATAACTATCTTTTTCATAATACAAAGTAGTCCTCCACAATTATTTGACACCACCTAAACATCGTTTTCTCTTTTATCAAAAACAACAATTCTATCCAACCCTTTTATCCAACCTGGCTCTGATACAAAATTGATCTTAAATTTGCTTTGATACCAAATTGAGGGGAGTGGATGGATTGGATCCACAAAAATAATTAAACACAAAACCCACTTTAAGAACTTAAAGAGATTATAAAATCATTTTACTATCTTATTCAAAAACCATTACATTGTGCCTCTTTTATAGAGGTCTTTGATTGTTTCCAGAAACATCTAAATTAGCTGAGAAAAGACAAATAAACTTTTCTAGAACTATCTACACATAAATGCCTTCTAGAGCCTAACCCTATCCAACAATTTCTAGAATCTTGTATTAGGCCTTTATATTTCATTTGAGGGTAAATTACATATTCCAACACTCATAATCATCCACCACACACAAGGAACATTTCAATTAGAGTTTACAAACATTTCTTAGTTTCCTACATATAAATTTTTGCAAAGTACTAAACAAAATATTGTAGAGTGCCAACTTTAGAAAAAGAATAAAGTTTTTGTATAACTCAAAGGTGAGATGACTTTTTTAAAAATTGTTTCTTTAAATAATCAATACAACTATTACATTTTAAAGCATAAGTAAATTTAATAGTGTATGTTCTAAAGCTCCACCTTAGAGTCTTATTAATTGTATTTCTATTTTGAAATAATATAAAAGTGTACAAATACAAAGATAATAAAAATATAATACAAACTAATCAGTAACCTTCAAAGTCTCAATAAACATTGGTTTATTACAATTTACCAAAAACATGAGAACTACATATGTTTACATGAAAACAACTTAGAAATAGCAACACAAAATTTAAAAGAAATATAGCCATATTTTTAAATAAATTTACATCTCAAGTAAACTTGGAGCTAAACCCCATCAATGCTAGAAAAAAGACTTTAATCCTTGTTCCATGAACACTTTTCTTTTGTTGGGAAGAAGTAATACAAAGATAGGGCTCAACTCAACATAGATGATGCATATTTCACCACAATTGGCTCATATCACCCTTCCAACTTAAACAAGAAATTGCATTAAATACTTTCCCCTCAATGATTATTTCTTTGGCTTTCCATGACTTCAAATGAATGTGAAGTCATCTTAATTTTTCAACTAACTCTCAACAATTACCACATGTATACCAATGCTCTTACAAGGCCACATGACTAAAATGATAATTTATGACTTCAAACCCCTCACCCAACCATTGAGGTACTTTAGAATATATATAAATTGACCAGCAAGAACTTTGAATCTCACAAACCCTTTGGAATACCCACAACCAAACTCATTAGCCTTCACAAATGAAAAATCCTAACATAACTTTTAGTGCAAACCAAAATCTCTACAAATTATTCATGTATTCAATTACTCTTTTGGGGATTATAATATATATATATATATATATATATATATATATATATATATATATATATATATATATATATATATATATATATATATATATATATATATATATATATATATATATATATATATATATATATATATATATATATATATATATATATATATATTTCTATGAGTACTTTGGACTATTCTACCCTTAAAGTTAATCCTAATGTTGCTCTCTTAGGCCTACTCAATACAAAAAAGAAGGTATCTTTTTCATAACTTTCAAATCAACCTCCAATCTGAAATATAATTGTTGTTCTAGATACCCTTTTGGAATTTATTCAATATATCCAAGACCTAAGTGACTTGTTTTGGACCAAAACCTATAATTAGGTCTTTCCATGCTTTCTTGAAATAAACTAGTCTTAACAAAATAATGGTACCTTTGACTCCAACCATTGCTCTTTTAAAGCACACAATATGAAGAATTTTCCATAAATTTTGGTCCCTTTGACTCCAACGATTGCTCTTTTAAAGCACACACACTATGAAGATTTTTCCATAAATTTTAACATCATTTGTAGAACAAATCCACTTTGGTGGATATTAAATGTATCCACAAAAACATCAAACCTCTCACCATATTGTCTTATCAATCATCTAAAATGGAAATGTCATCCCTAGGGCATCAAGAAAACCTTAGAAAACTTAATCATTAAACTCTCCAACCTTAAAATCTGAAAGTATACTTAAAAATGAGCTATTCTACATATTCATAGGTTTTTCTATTGGAGGAAACAAGAAATATACAATTTTATTTATGTAGAGTTACCCCAAATTATTAAATATGGTTGTTAGGAATATTGGATCGTTAGGACAATCAAATGATAATTTCCTTAGGAGTGGTAAGAATGAGAAATATATTTAATCCAATTATCTTTGTAACCATATTAAATTCTATACCCTTACCATGTCCATATAGGCTATACAATATGAAAGAAAAATAACAAAGCAGTGGAAAAATAGAGAAAATGAGGTCTTTTAGTCATTTGATCTTTGCAATCATCATTCCCACCTTCCTTCACCCTTTAAAACATGAAAATGATTCACAAAAAGCCTATTTGTAACCTTCTAGACCATTTCTTACTCATCCAACTACCTCATTAGAACTTTGTCTCAACTTCTCATTAAATTGCACGTACTTTAACAATTCGACAACATTTACAAATTTAACAACTTTTACAAAACACCCCCTAATGACCTATCATGAACCAAAACATACATAAATTATCTTCAATTGACCTTAATACATGATTAAAACCTATAACTCAACTAAAAATTACAAGATGAGATCATGGGTGCATATAGTCCATCAGGTACATGTAACTCGTACCTTGATTTGTTGAATTTGAAAATCAAACTTTGAATTCTTCTCAGCCTCTAGTTGAAAAAAATGAAGATAGACAATTAAAAATGTTTGAATAAAGCCAAATAAAGGCAACATCATGTTGATAATCACTAAGATTATTAAAAATAGCTTCACACACGTATCTCCATATCCAAGAGAAGATTACATGTTTGCCTCATTCACAAATGACAATAGAACATAACCTCACCCCAAGAAGGGATTCTTTGTGGTTTATTTTATGCTCCAATATAGTTGTTACTCATTAAAAGCTAAAACCTAATGTTTATTAACAAATTGGCATCCTCAAAAAAATGATTTGATGTTGAATGCTAATAAAACCCAAATTCAAGATATTTTCACAATAAGTAAATTTTGAAATAGCGAAAACCATCTAATTTACTTTAATTTTAACACTTACATCTAAAATTCAAATTCATGATTTTCAATTACATTAAGGTATCCACTTATGTTACTTTTGATTCCTTTGTCAAAAGTTGATTTTTCAACTGAAGTTGTTGTTATTACTTGTCATGTTGGATTCTTATCTTTAGAGAAACTTTTCTTTCTAATAACATTAAAGCACTAGCAATAGTGGGTACAACTTGTCTTAAAGACTTATCTTTATTATTTGGTTCTACAAAATTTCCAAACATTTTCATCACTTTTTTCATTTTAGACATTTTAATTAGTTGTAACACTAATTGACATTAAAACCCAAATTTCTTATTATAAAAAATTTATATGAATAATTAACTAGTGCATGTCCTAATCTATCTCGATGAAACCAATCCATTAAGATTATCTAGCACATCATTAGTAATTTGAGAATGTTCATGTATTTTACTATCATTCAAACATGTTTCTTAATTAGTTAGTGTATCCAAATCTACAATCATATTGTTATTTTCAATTGGAGTTTGATTTTCAATGTTAACTAGAATTTGAAAGTCTTTCTTATTTTTTATTTTTTATTTTTTATTTCATTGACGGTTTGAATTTCTATTGGAGTTCATTTTGAATGATCACCTGTCACTCTATTATCATGAAGAAAATCTAAATGAATTAAATTCTAACCTGCTTTTATAAAAGTGCCAATTCCATTATGAGAAAAAAATGGGGTTGTGGAATTCATTATGGTATTCTTATTGTTCTCTTGTGAAGTGATTGTTGAACTTGAAGCCCTGACATTGTTCAACTTTCTAATTCTTTGTTTTCTCTCTTGTTGATGTTGTGCTTCCTTATCTTTGTTTGCCACACGAAATTTGAATTCAAATGAATTTGAACTTGTCAAATGAAAAAAAAGATAGGAAAACATAATAAAATGACAAATTTTTGTTGTTTCATTTTGGGACTATCAAGAAATGATTACAGCTATTAATTTTTACCCACATGGGCTAACTTGTGGGGCCCAACAATTATGCTAGAATTAGGCACCCATTTTATTAATCAAACACTCATTATTTAAACAATCGAGTTCCTAATCTATAAACCAAGCACCCAATTCGTACTCAACAAGATAATATGAATTAGGTGCCCATGTTTTGAATTTCAAAAAATGGTTGCCCAATTCTAAAGACATGGGTGAGAACCACTACTTAGCCATGGGTTTTGGATTGAGGAAGGCATTGTATAAGCTTTGTGGGACCAAGCTTCAGCCTTGACTTCTCAAAAAATTTCTTAGGCAATTAATTAGCGAATTCAAGCCTTGCCATAATTTTTAGAGGGTCTTTCCGATCAATTTTTTTGACAAAACAAAAATCCATTAGAGTTCTCACTTTCTTGATTTTAGAAATGTAAATTTTATAGTGTTATAATTTTATTTACTATTTTTACATTATTTATTAATCAAAATTGTGACCTAAACATAAAATAGCGAGGTTCACTAAAATTGTAATAACATTTTTAATTTTAGGTTTTTCTTAAATTAATATAAATGTCATCAATTTCCATACAATTCTTTTGAAGTTAAAAAAAAACTTTTGAAAAAAGTGAAAGTTTGATCAAATTATAGTGTCCATACACAAGAGGTTTTAAAAATTAGTGTAATAGCCAATAAAAAATTAATAAGAAATTATTCAATATAAAATTAAGGAAAAATATTCTCATCAATCTTTGGTGCATCAGACAACTTCATTTAAAAGGATTCACAAAAAATCATTTATTTGTGTCAAATTATGGTGTTCACAAGCATGGTATGGTCATGAAATAGGCATTTTGAAAAAAAAAGTGGTACCTAAAACAAATCTATCATATGGGTATTTAAATAAATTACACATTTAAAAAGTAGAATCTAAGAACTACAATTTCTATTACTTCAAAGTTCTCTTATATTCAAACTCAAGGGCCCATTTGATTGCTGGAATACAACAGGAATAAGAAGAGAAAATTAGAATATGTTTTGTATACTTCATTTGGTAAGTCAAATCAAAATTGAGAATAGGAAGACATATTCCCATTTTACCCCTAAAATGAGCATATGTCTATACCAAAAAATATCTATTATTGGTATAGGTCATTCCTATTCTCAATCTGATTTTTTCAAATTATATAACTTTTTGGATCTACGGTGGTTATGCACGTAAGGGTTGAATGAATCATATTGGTGTTCGCTCAATTCATTTTTGTAGGTATGTGTGATTTCTAATTTTTCGTAGGTATGTATGATTTCCAATTTGAAGGGTTTATCTGCAAAAACAATGGTATAACCAGCACAAACATGGCATCTTATTCACATTCCTGGTAGTCTGAGTTTTACATTTCCCATAGATGTGCCCTTCTCTGAACACACCAAAATGAAAAACCACAAGTTAAAAGTGAAGAAAAATAATGGTAATTGCTTTCAATCAATTCCCCCACCTCCTTGTGATGTGATGATCGACTACCCAAACATTGCTAAATTTAAGTGGAAAAAGTGTGGATAAATATGCAGAGAAGGGTTCGATGCATAGAAATTGGTGTTTGCTCAAGGATTGTGATTTCATGGTTGTTAGAGTAATTAGATATTTCCTAATTAACTCTAGTTTTCTTAAGCTAAACTTTAGGCATCTAATAATTAATTCTTTTATTAATTATTATGATGTAACCTAGGTAAGACCTTTTTAGGGTTTCGATGTTCTTCATAAGGATGATCTCTCTTTGTAAGATTTCATTCACTTTTGATGATAGCAATCTCTCTTTTTTCTCACCAAGAGTGTCTCCTTTGTGGATCTGGGAATTCCAACCTCCATAGTTTTTGCTTCTTTCTTTTTGTGACAGGTGTTTGCCTGTAGGTGATTCTTGGGAGCTATGGGGTTGATCTTTCATCAACTTCAACATGGTATCAGAGCTCTATATCTTTATGACTTTATTATGTTTTTGAGAGATTTGGCATTGGTTTTTAGATCTATGGCTTTTAGAGGATTTCGTATTGGATTTGAGGGGGGCCTATTTTTCAGAGCACTTTGAGCCCAAACAGACATCATTGTTGAGCTTAGAGTGCTCAAAAACCCTCATTTTCATATAAAATACATCCAGTTTGGACGTTGTTGACATCTAAGGCAGTTTTTTTTGCATTCAGGCCATATTGACCTAGGCACGCAAATCGAGGCAATAGTTTTTTATTTTATTTATCAAAAATTATCATCCCACTTTTTTTTTTATACAAAAGCGATGATTTTTTGCATGTGTTTTTACACACATAGATGGAGGCCCTTTTATAATTTCTTTAATTGGACAAAACCTTCTTTTTAGAAAGGCAAGCCTTTGTTTTGGGCAACGGCTACCGAGCTAGTTAATTCGACATGGTTGGATGCCATGCTCTCTATGCTCCCATGCCCATTGACTTATCCACTGTCAGTTTTCTGTCAATCTTTTAAGTGTCCTGTAGTTTCATAGTGAGATGTCTTTTGTTGTATTTCCATGTAGATTCCACTTCATACATAGTATAGGAATGCTTTGACAGAATACCTAAAGCGCTATGAATATATGTAATTAAGTTTACATTGTAGATTAAACTTACAATGTAATTACACACACACACACACATTATTAAACAAAAATATATATTTAAATTAAATTACATCTACAATATATAAACTAAACTATTGGTGAAGGAGGAAAATCATGCAAACAAAAATTATGAAATTTAAAATGATGTGTTATGAATCCAAGTGAAGAATTTGTAGATTAAACTTACAATGTAATTTAGAAAATTATTTATAGATTAAATATAAATAAAATTGTAAAACTATATCAGACTTAGTTTTTAATTACTAATCACTAAAGTAAAGCTATTTAAATTAGCTTAGTTGAATTTTTAAAAATTTAATAAACTATTTTTTTTAAAAATTGGTTAAAAATACAAAACAATAACTAACAATGATTCTAAAATAAGAATATGATATAAATATTGAAATAACTATAACGTTTTAAAAATGATGTGTTAAATTAAAATTATTTATAATATTAAATAATTTTTAATATGATTGAATAAAAATAAAAAGTAAAATGATATTTTAAACAAATATTTATCTATAGATATATTTTAAAACAAAAATATATTTATACATCTTAAAACATGTTACATAAATTATACATCTAATAATATAACTCAAACAAAAATACAAAAATATATATCCTACCCACACTTGATTTAAACTTTTAAAAAAACATTAAACTCTTACAAAAAAAAAACTTCTATTACTTAATTCTTTTAAAACTCTTAACAAAATTGAATTTGCATGGAAATACAACAAAAGACTAATAGGAAACTGACAGTGGATAAGTCAATGGGCATGGGAGCATAGAGGGCATGGCAAGTCATTTTCAAAGTTTGTGTGTGACCCCACACCTACTCGTGTTCTATCATGCATGCCCTGTCAAACATCTAAATTCACCCAACCCTCATCCGCATCTCAAGTGGCATTTCTTTTTTTAGCTTTGGATGACATTCTTGCTTTTTCAACAACAGTTTTGCGAGTTCCGAGTGGTTTTTTGGTCCATTCACTGTGGTTATTTGTAGTGGTGTTGGGGTTTCTCCTGAGGTTAACATTTTAGTGGAGTATTCCAATGGTTTTGATACCCTTTTAAATTAGTTTCATGTGCCTCCCGACGTCAGCTTCCCTGCATCTTGGACTACACATACATTTATTTTTTAGCCTAGCTGCTAGCTTTTTATGGCTCTCCTTGAATGGCGACCTGACTTGGCTTTTGTGGAGAATTGGTTAATGCAGAATTCAACTATGCTGGAATAAGCTCTCTTTCAAAATTTGCACATTCTGAAAATAAATTCTAGAATATCATTTGGAGGTGTTTGGTTGTCCCGAAAGAGGAATTGGCAGATGACTATTCTATGTTTGGTTGCATCAATAAAAATAGGAATTAGAATAAGTCTTTTTTAAAATCTTAATATGAATTTATAAAGAATATTTTTTTGTTAAATTTTTAAAAGCCAAATTAATTTGCTACCCTCTTCATTATAAATTGACTTTATTACTAAGAAAGGTATATCACATATTTCACTTAAATATCGAGTTAAATGTGTTTCAAAGTTTAAAAAGTTTAAATATTTAGACCTCTCTTATCCACAAATATATTTGCTTTCTTAGCCCACACTGAAAGCAACCAAGTTTAATCAATTCGCTTTGTCATACTGATGTTTTTGGATCTTTTCATTGAATTTAAATCTAGTTATTTTAAAATTATATTCAATATTGCCTAAAATTGTTTCCATTATAAGTGTGATTTTTTAATATATATGTTTATTGTTAAAGAAGTCAAAAGTTATAATTTTTAATTATAAATATTTGACAACATTTTTTAAAATTTTAATTACATTTGAAGAATTCGATTATAAATACTATTGTATGCATAAATAATATAAAAAATTATGTTAAATACAACTATAAATTTGAATATAATATCAAAACTAAAATTATTTTATTTTTGGGTAAGAACCGTCAATGACTGATAGCCTTAAACCGTGTGTGAAGGAAATTCCAAAGACTATTCCTATCCTTATCAAGGGAGATGCCACATGTATCTCAATTTTGATGAACACAAACATTTTTGTTTTAAATATTAAAAAAAAGTAAAATATACGATATTTGAACCTAGTTTTATTTAGAAGGCTAAAGATAAGATTTATTTGTAAAGATAATTTTAACAAAAGTTTTGATTAGGTAAAAATAAGTTTTGAAAGGTCCTGAAACCTTGTACATCAAATCTAAAAATATTACAATATAAGGCCCAAATATGGCAGTTTGATTCACCAAAAAAAGACAAGGAACAACCAACAAAAGTTTATAATAAATATCAAGTCTGATATTAGACATTTTGTCATCGATAAAAATCCTTATACAAATTATAGCTATGCATTTTTCACATATGTTTCAAACAAATAAATGCAATTAAAAGACAAACAAGACATTGTAAAAAGTAAATTTTAGCCTTCTGACTATTGCAACACTTGTAGTCTACTCCAGCCTTCTGACTGTTGCAACACTTGCACTCTACTCCATCATCACACATTGTACTTGTTTGTGCGTCAGCAGCCTATTCAAAGAATCCACATCCATTGTGTCCCTAAAATAGAAAATCTTCATTAGTTCCTAGTATTATAATAATTTATTCATTACGCTAATTTCTAAGAAAATTAATAATGACCTTTTTCTTATTCGAGCAAGACCAAGATTTATGCCTAAGATTTTTTTGTGTGTTGGAGATTTTCAACAAACAAGGGCCAGCACCACATCGACATGTTGGCACATTGATTAAAGCCATCAACCCTCAAACATAAAAAATACATTAGCTATATGAAAATAAACATACTATAATAAAAGTCTTTTAAATCGCTATACAAAATCTTTATAATCATTATTAAAAGCCTATTTAAATATCAATTTATATAGCCAAGGAGTCGTTCACAACAAAATACATCACTACATCTATTTCAATTTGAAATTCAATTGGATCATTATATCAAGCGATATGAAATCCTAAAAATGGTAAGTATAGCATCTCCTATTGCTGCATTATTTATGGGAGAGAAGAATCAAACAATAGGTTTCTGAAAATGAGAAAAAAAATTACTAGAAAGAAGATATCAACATTGTGCACACCCAAAAAAAAATGACATTGTCCAAATTAAAACATTATCCATAGGAGCCAAACAACACAAGAGTTGGTAATGTCAATGTAGATATTACTAAACAACACAAGAGTTAGTAATGCTAATAGGAGTCAAACAACACAAGTGAATATTACAGTCAAACAACACAAGAGTTAGTAATGCTGATAGGAGTCAAACAACACAAGTGAATATCATAGTATTCTGCATTTTACCCAACAAAATAATGTGAAGCGGCCTAGACACCACACAAACTGTTTGACCAAATGCCTATCCAAGTAGCTCAATAGAAGTTGGGGACTAATGTGTAAATTTTTTTGTACCAATAGCTATCAAATCTGTAAATAATTATATGATTAATGCAAACAACCAAGTCCATTGTGTGGGTTAATATATAAGAAGAGTAGGTACAAGCGTCTTTAAATATTTAAACAAGTAAAGTCAATGAATAATTTTCCATATATGCATGTCATAAAGTCATAAAAAAGCTAATAAAAATATGTTTTCAGCTGATAATATCATAAGGCATGCTATGAAGTAGTCAAATATAAAGGTCAGTATAATTCAAAATAGTTTTAACAAAAACTCTAGAGTCCTCCATACTTAAGTTGTATGCATTTGACTCTCTCCCCCTCGGTCATTCTCAATAAGCCTTTTGCTCTTTTGGTTTCAACCAAAAAATCATCATAGGCCTTTATCATTGATTCTTTACTAATCCCATGAATGCTTTTGAGGGCATCATATATTTTATCTCCAATAGATTCAAAATCATCTTCATCCACTTTGACAATGTAAGGCTTTAACATGCCCTCGTGGATCCTATTCATGGCTTCACAAATGGTATTTATCAAACTAGCCATGCTCGCCTTCTTTCTCTTTTCCTTCCTTGATGAAGATGGTGATATTCTCTAACTACCACTTGCACTTGATTGGTTGGATTGAGAAAAGTCTTCATCCAAATGAATATCACCTCAACTGGTATATTGAAATCCCCAACATCATCAAGATCGATGGCCTCATCCATAATGTTCCCTTCCTCTATCTCCTTAGCTATGGCAACTACATTACCTTCTACCATGTCACTTCCCACAATGAAGGCTAACTCATTATAGTATTGGAATGGCTTCCTTTTATACACTTTTGCATTTTTTCATTTCTTTCCTTTGCAAATTGGGAAACAATTGAAATGGTTAGTTGTCTTTCAATAATAAATTTATATGTAAAAAAAATGAATATTAAATACCATTTTACCTTTGACAACTCATTCCAAACACTGTCTTCAACATTCACACACTGTGTACCTTCATTCCATGCAAAGCCACTTTTATTTCTTAAATCTTTCATTACTCTCAATCCTGCTTTCCATGCTCTCAATTTATTCTTCAAATTATCCTTGGTCATATTTTTCTTTAGTTCATCATTGAACTACCTTTTAGTGGTAGTCCAAGCTTGGTTTTTTAAATCACCTTCACCTTTTCAACCAAGTTGTACTTTCTCTTGAAGCAACTCAAGGAATTTGTGCTCCATATCCCTAGTCCATAGCACCCTATTCATAGAAGGTGCATTGCTGACTTGTGTTTCTTGAGCCATGCTAAGGAACATAAAAAAAATGGGTAAAAAATACTCAACCATATAATATAAGACCTTAATAATGTGTATGGAAAAATGAAGATGGTCAAATAAATAAACATAATACAAACCCCCATCAATCAATATGCATATAGCCACATTATGTATCCAAAAAATTCAACATAGATTGCATCAACTATGAAAACTAAATATAATAAAGTACTCTTTTTGAACTTTAACAAAAATGATTCAAAGATTATGTCTTGTGTTCTCTCTACAATGCATTAAAGATGTAATGTAAAGTGTATTGTGCTAGCATTGAATGTATCTGCATTTGGTTTGACAGAATTTTGGAAAGATGGATAACCTAAAAGTAAGTTTAACAAAATCAATATTCAACAAGGAAAACTCATAACCTACATGCTCTAGTCTTCAATTCAAATGCATGTTAAAATTAAGCCTAACCCCTCAATAGCAATACACATCTTACAAAGTTAGAGAAGCTCAAGGAATCAAGTTTTAAGAGAGAACATAAAACAACATCAACAGCAAAAACATCAACACCCTTAAATTCAATAACTTGTTAGCATATAAAACAACATCAGTAGCACAAATAGCTCAAATTCCTAACATAGTTGACCAAAGCAGTGTTATAGTGTGAGTTGAAGCACTTTGTATGCTAAAAGGTTAGGTTCAAAATGCAATGGACATGCTCCAAATCAATATTGCCCAAGTTCCAACCCTTGATAATTTGGAAAGAATCACTGATGCTCTTGCGACACTTATTCACAAGGATGCAACCCTTTTAACAAGAGTGTTTTTGTACCTCTATTTGTTTAATGTTAAGATGAAGATTAATAATTAAATAAGAAAGTTCAATTCATTGAAATGAAATAGGAATGTTAAC
This sequence comes from Cupressus sempervirens, assembly GCA_028749045.1. Classification (NCBI taxonomy): domain Eukaryota; kingdom Viridiplantae; phylum Streptophyta; class Pinopsida; order Cupressales; family Cupressaceae; genus Cupressus; species Cupressus sempervirens. The sequence goes on along the minus strand of CM053785.1, from coordinate 1,008,412,776 downwards.
AATGAAAGGGAAAGAAAACAACATGTTGCACCCCAACCCCAAACTAATCTGTAACCTATGCTTTCTCTATTATCAATTAAGAAATACATACACTTTTGTCAGTTAGTTGACCTGCTTAGCTAAGTTGTTTATACTATTTTATGGATTCTCTGTATTGTATGTATCTATAAATAAAAATCAATCTACATACTTATAGATGCACACATGATGAAAAGGATAACAATGCATAGATTATACAGGTTTATGTACTGCAAATTATAGTCTTGGCACCTGAAAATTAAGTTTCTAGAGACATCATCACAAAAAGAGAACAAAATTAGGGGCCAAACTTTCAATTCTTGAAAGCTTGAAAACTAATATAAAGTAAATAGTAGAGAATAGTCAATATCATAGCTATAAAAGTTGTATGCCTTCATTAATCTAATATATTTAGAAAGACAAAGTGTTGTTAAAGTCACCTTAACTCTTAAGTTGTTGGAAAATTCATCACTTTTGACATATGATATGGCATCCCATCAATTTCATGTTTCATAACATGCAAAGAAATCCATTGGATACTTATCGTTACTATTGCCATATGAACCCCGTTGGTAGATTTTAATATTCAGTGATAAGAAGATTCTTGTGTAAAAGAAGGGAATATTTTAATGAGGTTCTTTGCATAGCACTGGAAGCAAGGAATCTAAATATGAAACTAATGACCTTACTTGTAGCATAAAATTTCCGTAATCGCTCATTAATTCAACAACCACTTGTTACTTTCCCCACTACAACACTGATAAGTTTTCTTCCATAATATCAATGCTCAATTCTTTCAGGCTAAAAATGTATGAAATAAACAAGGAGTTGTACATTACTAACACATGAAATCTAGCTCTAAAATATGTGGTCTACCACATAAGCCCATAGCTATATGTCACAATAAGTGTCCATCCAAACAAATGGACACTGATATATAAATGAATACTATAATTATTTTTCTTAGATTGCTGGAAAAACTTGGATTCTAAAAGGGTTTCCCTCAAAATGTTTTTCCCTCCATGCCAATCTAACCCCAATTCAATTATACTCTACTGAAGAGAAATTCTAGCAGCTTTCAAGTACCTAAAATCTAATATGTTCTCAATAGCCAAAGTTGTGCTACTATGAAAACACATTGTAGAGGTAGAATTATTCTCAATGTTAAAAGATTGCATGTACTATTGCATTAAATATTTTTTCATGACTAAGACTAATAATCTAATTATAGTTTAGCATACATTGAGGAATATAACAATAGGAAATATTTCAAGTACTTTAATTGTTGATTATAGTTATTTATTTTCTTTGAAGGAGAGAGCGTGCAAATGCCTGCAACTCAACTGGGTCTTCTATTGGATCTTCTTGTGAGGAAGGAGTCATTTGAAAGGTCTAAAAGTGTCTTGGAGGGCTTGACATATAGCCACATTTTGTATCCAAAAATTCAACATAGATTGCATCAAATATGAAAACTCAATATCATTGAAGAAACCAGTCACAAGACAATAGTGTATGCATTAAATTACAATTCAAAGAAACAAATATCATACAAAATCACACTAGTCAATATACTTACAACCACATTATGATGATGATGGAAATGTCACATATAATTCATTCATTTGAAATAGCACACAAGTGTCAATATATATATCAAAAATATTTGCCAATATATATTCTACAACAAAATGTAATGTTCCAACTACAACTAAGCCCACACTCTATAGTCTTCACACATCCTCCAAGCTATTTCATCTTGAAAGTTTCCCCAATCATCTCTATCTCACTGAGTCATCCCATATGTCTCAAGTATGGCTACATTTATACCGTTGTGCTCATCCTCTTCAGTTTCAACTTCACAAGGAATGTCATCCTCTATCATTATGAAGTTTTGCAAGATACAACATGCTAAGACAATCTTAGTCTATGTTATTATTTGATACAATGTTACATGCCTCAAGATAGGAAAATGTTGCTTCTAAATGCCAAATGTACACTCTATTGTATTCAAAGTGAGGAGTGTCGGTGATTAAATAGCTCTCGTGGAGAATTAATTATATTTTTTCTACAAAACTCCTTTAGATGGTAGCGTGTACACTGATAAGGGGCAAGAAATCCAATTACATTTGGATATCCCACATCAAAAAATAAAATTTACCTACACAAATGTATGAAAAGTATATTGATATAACCTTGACACGTCTCTCATAAAATCAAAGGAATTAAACATTAACAAGCTGATTTCACATACTGGGGGAAACTACTAGTGGAGTTGATCTAGAAAAAGCAGAAGCAAGAACATGACTATCTACTACAGACCCTTACCAACTAGCAAGAATGTATTGAAACTTATAATCAAAGCAACACACCCATAACATTCTGTGATAGGTTACCCTTTCTATCACGATATTTAGCTTGGTTATCAACATCAATAGTAATTGGTATATGGGTCCCATCTATTGCTCCAATGCAATCCTAGAAATCATGAATTTGCATTAAAAAACATATTATTATGAGTAATAATCAACATAAAAAATATATGGCAATAGGAGATGTACCTTGAAGTAGGGATCAAAATGATCCTTCCCAAGAATTTGAGGAGGAATTTTTGGCTTAGCGGGCAACATATAGTTAGCATGTAGTGCTAAGATAGCCCTGAATACCTTATGGAAGTATCTACTAATTGTCTCTCTTGAATGACCAAAATTATGAGCAATTTTATGATTCCTCAAATTGTGCCCAAGTGTGTGGAGGAACATCAATAGTTGTTCTTCTAAAGTGATGTTGCAAGAATCTCTAATGATTCCTTTTTGCCTAAGAATAGTGGATAGATGAAAGAAGGTTGTTCTAGCCATACAAAGTTGGTCTATTAGAAATGCTTTAGAATAACTAAGAAGGGGGGTGAATCAGTTATTCAAGGTCCAACATGTCCAATTCAAAAAAAATCACTAATTATAGTGAGCCCATTCAACTGTACATTCATCCAAGCTTTAATATTCCTGTTCAACAAGTTACTATAAATCAACATGCAAGCATAACACATAAAAGATCAACACATAACACAATGATTTACATGAAAACCCAATTTGAGAAAAACCACTAGTAACATGCTACTCAATTCTCACTCTTTTGAAGTGATGCCCTATGAGAGGCCTGCCCTATTAAAGGCTTACAACACACTACCAAATATGACCTTATTAGAGGATTTATCCACTCTATTAGAAGTGGGCCTTGTTAGAGGACTTTAGAACATTCACTTGGAATGCCACCCTGTTAAAAGATTTACAAATGGTTGTTAGGCCAACCTAAGTCCACAGGATTTTCCTTCTATCCTAACTTATACAATCGCTAGGGAGTAACAATTAGGGGTTTTGACCTAATTACATCATACAACTCAACTTGCAGATCTCAGATCACTCTTCAACTCTTCACATTGCTTGGCTTTTAGTCTTTGCAACTCTTGACAGCTTGCCCTCCTTTCAAGCTTAGTCTCATTGAGTCTCCATTCTCAATGTACCAGTGCAATCATCTCTTCTTGACCACTTGTAGAAGTAGATCCTATGTGCTTCTTCCTTCTCCTAGATGCCTACTCCTTGACACCCTTCTAATCACTTCACAATTTGGCACTTTAGCAACAACAACATCAACAACATTTTCTTCTTGGTCTATGACTCCTTAAATAGAAGTCTTGGAGTTCCTTTCCTGCTCAATTCTTCCATTCTTTAATTTTAATTCGTATGGATTAGGTAGGATTCATTGTATCTAACCCATATTTTGTTTCCTCTAAAAACTTCTTGAATAATCCTTTGAATTCGCCCAAAAATAGTTTACATAGAATTTTGTGCCACTAGCTCATCATCCTTATCCTCCAACTAGTTCACAAAATTTAACATAACAACTATGTTGGCTTAGATTTGGTGAATCTTTGTCATTTAAAAATAATGCAGTAGCTCAATACTATTGAAATCTTGATGCTCGACACATACTATATTACTCGGCATCAACTACATTTTTACTGATGCTCGGCACCTAAAGTTCACTCGACACCAACTAAGATTTTTTGATGCTTGACACATGATACTTTTCTTGGCACTTGAATTTCACTTGGCACCTGAAGATCACTTGGCACACACTAGATTTTTCTTTTTCTCAGCTTCAACTAGCTTGCTCAACACCCACTAATGAACTTAGTTTAGGCTTTGCAGTCAACCTTGTTACAACCTATTCCTCCAATGTTTCTAAGTGTAATCAACATCTATATCTTTAAGTATGTTATCAATACATCATCTAACCATTGTCTTAGCTGATCCTTGCACTTCATTACAACATCATAACTCAACCTTTTCCTTAGGTACTCTTGTTACATCTTGTTGATCAAACCCTCTTTATCAATCAACTAAGTGATAGTGCTTGGATCTTATAAGAAAATGTCATTCCTACAAATAGAAGGTTTGACATCACTGGAAAAAATGATTGAAAACATTTTGTTAATGTAGTGCCTGCCTCTGGTTCACATTTTGTTATCGTTGCTGAACTCTTTTAGAACTAGTTTTATGTTGTTGGTTAGTAGCATTCTTTTGAGACTATCAGATATTGTGCTATGGATTCAGTTTATTATGTGATGAGATTACTTAGACTCTACATTTCATGTATGTATGATGATTATTTTTAGTGTTCACAATTATTGATGATGATTATTACATTGCTTTCAATTATTAATGATAATTAGTAAGATGATTTATTATCATATGTGCTTTCTTATGGATGCTTACCCCATACTTGTATGTGTATGGTGTGCATGTTTGCCTTGCGTGTTTTCTTTTGTATGACGTGTCTGATATGGTTAAGGAAGGGAGTTGTAGTCACCTACTAGTTGGAATCTACACGATGCACCACTTCCTACCATTGTCTATTTAGTTTAGTATATATTGTGTTTGTACATGCATGGTTTTTATGCAGGTTGCAGGTACCGGGTATCGACTTCTCTGAATTGCCAGGATGAGCGTACCCTATCACATTATCTCAATGATAAGAGAGGGGAGATAAATTCTCAAGTCCAAATCCCAACCCTTTGAGCCATTTGTCCTAATTGGAAAATTATGACAAGTATCTGAGTTGAATACCCACTGAATGTGTCGGATGACATATTTTGTGATTTTTAACCCTTTAGATTTATTTTGTATGATTTGTTCTATGATGAGTTTTCATATTTTATCTTGGAGGTCTATGGTGAATTTTCCATTAATTAAGTCTTAATAAATAGATTTAATTAATAAATTATTTATTTGAGAAAATGAATAAAATATCATGATTTTTTATATTTTGATTGTAATTAATTAAATGTGAATTATTGGAGAAAAAAAATTAAATAAAAGAAAATTAGAAATTAAAATTAATAATAATTATAAAATAATAATAAAGTAATAAATAAAATAATAATAATAAAAGTTATAAAAAATTAAAATGAAAGTTATAAAATTTAAATAGAGATTATTTAAAAAGTAAATTGGAGTTATAAACTTGCATGGAAATTAACATGTGTCAACAACACGGGGGTTAGTGCATCAATTAAGCACAAGGTGTCTACAACTCTATAACTCATCAAAAAAGTTGGAAAAGACCCATGCTTAGTTGGTGACACCTTTCAGCGGTTTCAAGAAGCAATCCAAAGGTTTCTTGAGAGCTCTTTATATTCATGCATTTATAGAAGCTTAGAGAGGGGGTGGAAAGCAATTGAAGCATTGGAGGACTCAAGAACTCTGAAGAAGGGAGCTTGCTCTGCGGGTTTTCTAAGGAAGAGTGAATTAGCATCAGAATCCGGGTAGATTCTTGTGATTTTTCTTATGCTATTTCTACATCATGCATTCCTATCTTCTTCATGTCTTCCATATGTCTTCTGAGGAATTTCATATTTTTATTGTATGCATTTTCAATTTGGGCAATTAAATTTATTTGAGAATTTTATATGCATGGATTTAAAAAAAAGAGAAAACGGGTTTGGGTTCGAATTAGAATAAAATTGAAATAGATTTGAAAATGGTTTCAAGATTTATGGCCAAATCTATTAGTGAAATTATTGGATAAATTTAGAGAACAATTACCTTTTAAGAAGAAATTTTTAGTTGTTCTGTCGCTGCCCCTTGGATAGACCCGAACTCAGTCATTCATAACTTTTTAGTGTGATTGAATTTATTCGATTGCTCTGGTCAGAAGTGGCACAACTTGGCCTCTCCAACATATTTCAATTTCAGCCCAATCCAACAGTTCATTAGGGAGATATGGCCGTCGTACTGAGACTGTTTTATTCAAAGACAAATATTTCTTCATTTTCCATAACCAAGAGTTTTTTATGCTTAAACTTCACAAAAATAATATATCAAAGCATGGAATGAATTAAAGATATTATCGAAATCTTCTCTTATTAGAATCTTATTAATATGCATTAGTTTTATATGGTTTATTATCTAATCTAATTAAATCAAATTTAATTAAGATTAGTTAATAGTAGAAGAAGTGTAATTAATTATTAGTCAATCTAAGTAAATGGATGAGAGAAAATTAAAAGAAAAGAGATTTTTAATATAGTTTATATAGTGGACTTTTTGTAATGTATATTAAATACTATTTAATATATATTAAATAATTTAGAGATGGTAATTTTATATTACGTTTTTAAATAAAGAGACTCTAATGATAATGGATTAAGATTTAATTGACATGAAGTCACTATTATAACATTGTTATAAATTTGAATTACTATGGTATTATTAATACGTTATATATTATTAACTAAATTATTGATATACCTTAATGGTATTAAGAGTTAACTAATGAAGCTTATGTAAAGTTCTCTAGATCGATTAATAAAAGTTTTGATGAGTTTATTATTTATTAATGTTTGTTGGGACTAACAAACTATTAATAAATAATAGTGTAAATAGTTTAAATAGTTATCAATTAATACGATCAGAGTTAATCTAGAGGAGATTAGTTAATGATTGAAGTACTGTAAAAGATATTAATCAAATTGAATTGGTTAATAGTTTGGAGGAGTATTAATTAATTGAATCAACGTACATAAGGAAAACTTATTTGAGATAATAATACTTGGTATTGGAGATTTATTATAACTTCTTATTATTAAAATAAAAATGGGAACATGACGAATGTGGTCATTATAGATTTATTAATAAGATTTCTAATATAGTTTGTCATTAAATATTAGCAAGTTATTATTATTGAACTATGAATATGAACATTTGTGTATGGTTGACTTTTAGTTATTAGTCAACTAATATTCATTGGGTTGATGGTTTGGTTGTGAAATTATTAATTAAATCAATTAACTAAATTTAATTGGATTTAATCAATAATTATGTTATGTAATAAAGATTTAATTGATATAATTCTTTTAACGAGGTTGTAAAATATTGATATCAAAGTTGATAGGCCTTATTCTCATGACTTGAATAATAACCTTAGATGTTTTAATGGTGAGACATAGTAATATTGAATTGAAAACTATTAAATGATAAAAGTCATGGAATCATGTACCTATGTTAATTGGTAAATTAAATTGATCATTGTAATTAAGTTATAATCTTCTTAATCAAAGATTGATAATTGGTTCTTTTATGAATGAATAATGATCCTTTGATTATGTTGAAATGTAGAAGTAACATTAAGGAAGAGTTGATCAATTAGTACTATGGATCTTAGCGAATAAAGCAAATGATTTAATGAGTAAATATTTACCCTTAAGTTATTCTTAGAATTTAATTCTTAATAATGGAAGGATAATGCTATCGGGGAACAAATGGGTTGACATGTAGGTCAAATGATAAATCCTATACACTTGAAGTATACTTGCAAACAGAAAACTGGAAACCCCTACACATTATTCAACTATGTGAATTTAGTAAACCAAAATGGGTGTTTGCATCGTGTATTCTATATGCTTCTTGTTTTGAGTTTTTGGGTTGACTAGTGTTGACCAGTCTTAGGTTGTTACCAGAGGCTCGGGGGTTATAAGATATGATGGCATGTTGATCTTATTTGGTCTCGATCTTTATAAGCCCAACCATGGTTATGTGATCGTATGCTCTATGAAATATTTGTATTTGTTCTTCAGTCTTCATGTGTGAAGCTGAGATGTATGTGTATGCGACACTTGAGCTAATAATTTTTGAGTCATCGATCAGTTATCCTTGGATTATTTTCTAGTCACCATGATGGGACTGAAATGTGGATTTATTTCTTGATGATGACATGTTTGACTCAACCATTTTGAGTCTTCAATCAGTATGATTTTGAGATATTCTTGGTTGCTTGTTGAGAACCATTTATCTTGAGATATATTTTGGTTATTGAGAACCAATTGATACTTATTATTATCAGTGATGCCTTCAGTTGCCAATAGAGAACTGTTGTGGTCATGATTTTCTATGGATGCTTTTTCAGATGCTCATGGAGATTTAATGATTCTTATCTTGGAGATTTGATGATTCTTATTATGGATATTTGATGCCTTTATGCATATTTGATGATTTTATTATGGATTATCTTTTATAATTTTGAGATTTATGATTCCATGAGCTTAGGGTGGTAATCTACTTGTAGTGTCGGGAAGTGGCTTGCAATGGGGGTCGGGGCCCTAAGTGGCTGCCAGGGTAACTCATTGTAAGTTTGGTTAATAAGTGATAACATTTACACACTAAATGGGGATTAAATGAACCTAAAAAGATAATTTTTTTGATATTCTCGCCCATGCCTTGAGTGCTTGTACAGGCTAGGATGGGAGTAGTGAGAACACATGGTTGCGACTGTGCATTCTGTAGTATGCCTTGTCAGTATGAGAGGATACTAGTGGCCACATGAGATCAGTATGGACTCGTGGAGTTTAGCTAACTACTAGGGTAACTTGTACGTGATAATTGCGATGACACTTTCTCGCTTGCAAAGTAGGTTTCCTACATGTCATTGTGTGCCTCTAGGAATTAAATGTCGGTTTTGTGTGATGAAACCTTTGAGTAGTATACTTTTAGGATTCCTGGACTTATAGAGATTTGTGCTTCATGAATTGATATCCTATTTGGGACTTGAGATTATCTCCTCAACACGGTGGGAGTGGACCACTTAGGTTCCACGCGGTCGGGTGGTAGTGTATTTTCACTCTTATCATTTGAGATCCGTCCGAGACACCGTGGTTGGAGTATCCTTAGTTGGTATTTATTTTTCATTATGTTCTTGGAGCATTATGATAGATAATATACCTTATGATGGATGTATTTACTGGTATGTTTCTTATATTGATGATTTGCTTTACTTTGCATATGTTAGTTGATGATTTATTATGCTTTACTTTGCATGTTAGTAGGATGTTTAGGAGTGACATTCCTACTATGTTAATACCGATGATCTCTTTGGTGCTTTGGAATGTTATGCACGGAGGGATGGCTAGGATCCACGATGGTCTAATGATGCTATTTAGAGTTGGGAGGAACCGTGCACTTAGTTATTTATGTTTGTGATATATGGTTATCTTTTGTGATAGATATTTATATCTTTTGTGATGATGTATCATGTATGATATGTGGTTTCATTTATTTTATTGCATCATGGATTAATATTAGATGATGATGATGTATTTTATTTACTTGGATGTTTATTCTTTTAAGCTTTTTATACCCTGTGATATGTACAGTGGATGATTGAGCTAAACTAAAATATAATTACAAAAAGACACTTGTATATTGTTTAAGTACATTGGATGTATCATTGTTATTTCATAAGGATGGGATGTTAGATGAATAGTTAATTAAGATGTGATACAACGTTAAGGGATCTTTAAAGAATGTAGCCTATTATGTATATATGTTATGTTTATTTTCATTTGAATTGTTGCTATTGCTTCAGCAAATGTTATGAATGGTTTTATCTTTCATGTTTAAAAAAAAAAATGTTTGGCAAACTTAGTAAAATTCTTTGGATCCCTTGGCGGGGCATTACAGTTAACAACAATCTCCCTCTTTGATCTTCAATCTTCTTCTCACAATGATCTTTTCAATCAAATTTCCAACATGGTCATGGAAATGAATCTCATTTGAATGAATAATACTCTTATAAAATGGGATTTCAACTCTTTTACAATCATGCCTCTCTCTTCTTGCTTCTTGTGCAGATCTTGCAATGGATATTGCAAGGGCGACAAGAGCAACTACAAGTGCAAGCATGATTCTAGTCCTCCTACCAATGAGACCATGAATCCTTGGACCATTAGCAAGATCCATGAATGAACTAGATAAAAATCAGTACCAAAGATGAGGAGAACGAAATCTAAAACAAAAATTATTTTGCTAACATGAAATCTGAAACAAATGATAGTAATGAAATGCCAATAGTATATACTATATATAGGCTACGCAATAAAACATGCATATTACCACAAAGGTAGACCAGATATAAATTTGTGGTATAACATGCAATAAAACATGCATATTATCACAAAGGTAGACTAATATAGTATGTCTCACTAATGTGTACACTTATTCTTTCATAATCCAAGTCCATTGTTTTTAAGCAATCACATCAAGTAACAATGTACACACATGTAGTAATCCTATAATCAGCCACATAATGTTATAAGCATCAAACATAAGGAAGAAAAAGGAATATAATCGGCATTATTATAATGCAGAAATCAAATCAGTAGGTCATTAGCAAGCATCATGAATATACTTTCAACAATATCATGTAACAACAAGAAACAAAAGACAATAAAAATGATCTTCCTGGCTTAAAATCAGAATTGCATTTGATACGCAGATGCTAGTAGATAGATGTTCCTCCTAATGTTAAATATCTGTTGACAAGTTTTAACTATTTCAAATCTTTGTCTATCCGCATCCTCCAATTTGATAGTAGAGATTTGTAAAGTTTTGGTGCGCCCCTTAAGTGTAAAAATGTTGTGCAGGGCTTGACTTAATCTGATCTAGTTTGTTTAAGTCAAGACATATAAATTGAGGGCACACTTCTTTATGTTGTTATGAGAAAGCATCTGATGAACATGTGCTCTACGGAAGGGCTTACTGACTTTCATATGCCAAGGCACAACTACTTTTACTCTCCAAATGTGTATGAATCCACAAATCTTAAACTGAAATTTCATTTTGTGAAAACCTTGGGCTGCTCTAATTAGCTGGTCCCAGACACTTGAACTATCTTGTCACGTGCCTCTATTCGAGGGCCCCTTTTAGCTTCCTTGTTTCAACTAACACTACTTTTACATAATCAAACTATTTTTGAATTATCATATTTTAATTGTAAACAATTTGTGAACTAGCATTGGATATACTGAAAAGTTCGGTGACTGTAGGATAAGGGCAAGACTAATTAACATCGCCTAATAATATTGTAATCTTTGAAGATCATAGGATCAAGCTTTCATATGTCAAGCCACAACCACATTTACTCTGTCTAAATGTGGTTGAATCCTAAACATAAGAAAGCTAATTAGTTCTTGCACAGAGCACATCAATGTTGGTCAAGTGCTTTCTCATAACATCACTATTTTTTTTTCTGTAGATTATCACTTGTTTTATCTAAATGTCTTTTCATATACAACCTGATGATATTTGTCTCATGGCTAAGAAAATAGAGATTTTTTCTATATGATTTTTCAGTTACTAAATTCAATGTTTTGCCTCGACAATAGTTGATCCAAAGAGATTTCTGATCCCATCACGTTGTGCAAATATTTTGTTCTGAGATTTTGGTAATGATTTGTGTATTTAATGAAAATTCAATTCATATAAAGATATTGTTGGTCTATATTGATGGTGGACAAAAGACTGTGTAGACTAAAAAAGTAAGAAAGTAAAATGATAAATGGATGAGAAGATAGAATGTTTTTTATATATTAAAAAATAGTTAGAGGCTGGCCCATTAGTAGGGTAGAGTTTCTAAGAGTAGAAAAACAACAAAAGCCAATAACAACACAATCTCAGCTAATCTCCATTTTTATGCTTAGAGGGTGCACCAAAACTTTACAAACATAACAAATATGATTCAACCTCCACCAAATATGAAACTTGCTCTAGGATGCTTGATTCTTGATCCTTATTAAATATAATCTAGACAATTTGGGAGAATTCCTATAGAAAAAATAAATTTTATTCTTTAAAATAAAATACAATTTGGGTCAAATGCACTGCTAGAAATTGACTAGATTAGAAAGAGTTGCCCTTCAAATACAGACATTGTTTCAATTGAAAAAAGGAGTTGCCTCCAAATATTAGGCATTTAGTATTTTAGAAAAATATGTATAGATAAAATGTGTACAAAGAATTTTATAAAAAAATCAATGACCTATTCTTGAAATCTTCATATATAATGGTAAGTGACAAAGCTATAAAATTTAGGCCCTAACCAACCCAAAATACGCTAAAAGGCCATCTAACAATCCTCAAGAAAAAAATGAGACAACTTTACCTAAGCAAAAAATTATGTTTGGGAAACCTTATTTCAGAAATCCTAAAGCATACAAAATTGATTTGAAGAATTTATTAATTCATCTTATGACCTCTTGATCTGCAATAGATGTATTTATGAAGGAACAAGTTGTACCTTGATATTGCCTCCTCATTTAAAGCAAAATTCCTTGGAAAAGGCACAAAAAATACACTAAAAAGATCATCTGGCAGTTGCTAGGAAACAAATGAGACCATTATACTGAATCAAAAAATATAATTAGGTTTCACCTCATCAACAAAAATCCAAAAGTATAACCGACCTAAAGAATTTCCTATTTTTTCTTAAGATCTCTTGATTTTTAATTTGTGTCAAATTTGAAATGGTAAAGTGAGTAAAGATCTATTTATTTTCCAAGGCAATTAGTTTTATATACCAAATGGTGTAGATGAACTAGAAATCTTCCTTCTTTTGAAGTAGATGAAAAACTAAAGAAAGAAAATAGAGGACAATGACTTCAACTAATTTAGACATGGCAAAAAAATAGAGGAATTCCCAAAAGAAGTACAATTTCATGGGCTACAATTATTATAGGATGTACATAGAAATGTTTTGACAAAAAAGCTTTAGAAAATTCAAATACATGAAATTGGTAGATGTAAGGCTAGAATCCACAACCTTTGTCGCATCCTCCTTGCCTATGCCAAAATTAGAGCTTTGTATGAGGGAATAGACACCCATCAAAGCATTATAATTTCTTTGGCAAGCATGCTTCCAAAATATGGAATCGTAGATAAGGCACATGAACTCTTTGACAAAATATGGAATTCATAGATAAGGCACAATTAAATTATGAAATATGATCACAATATGTTGGGCTTTTATCAGTTGGTGGCATTTCTTGGAATACAAAGGTGAGATTATTGGACCCTTGTAATCCTAACAGGGTAGCGATGGTGGGATACCAAAACCCTAATAAACTACATACTTAGAAATAAAGCAAATAAAGTAGAAACAAAATATAAAGGATATCTGCATATAAACAACAACAACAACAACAACAACAACAATAATAGATATAGGTTTTGAACCATCAGTCATAAGAATCATATAAAATAAGAATAGATCATGTGTTTCATTCATCCATATCCTAACCAACCAAAAGGAGCATCTTTCAAATGGCAACAAAATGTTTTAACATTACTGCCATTTCGATTAAGCAATTAGGGCATGTTTCATTACAACCATAAGCATACCAAAGGTCAAAATTTACCTAGTGTTTAGAAACCCTCCCTTCACTCACTAAAATTTGTAGTGTGTTTGGCAATTTAGCGACACAAGAAAAGCCCTGTCAAAAAATACAAAACCCAAATCCATTAGATGCAAAAAAATATAAAATCCAAGAAACTGAAAGGGCTTTGCTTCATACCTTCTATCAAGGGCATACAAGGCTGGTGCTCTCAAATTCTTGATGTGCTCAGAAGGGAAAATCTTGCATCAATGGCTCTCTCAAATGCATGAACAACATCAAGTGATAGAATGAAGATGGAAAAATCGAGCGACAAAATGAAATGGGTGTAAACTCATGGACCCAATAGGAAATAATATTTTCTTTATAAAAAGTGGAATAAGAATAGACTATTCTTATTTCAACTTTTTTTAGTTACTCCACTATGCCCGTTTTAGGGTAAAATGAGCAAAGGAAGATTCTTATTCCACTTTTATTTTTTGCACACAAACATTAAATTGGAAAATTCCAATATATAACTTTTCCTATTTTGCTCCTATTCTCGCAACCAAAAGGGGCCTACAACCTCTGTAGTCTATACTCCAATCTTGATGTCTTTTTCTAGTTCCTTTTGGATGCATCACATCATGGGCTATTGGACCTAATTTTTTAGGTTAAGTATGTTTTATGCTTTGGAGTTTTTAATCAAAAAAAATTTCCATATGTTTATTTCTTGGCCACTAGATTATTTTGGCAATGACCCTTTGTTTGCTGACAAAATAGTTTTTCCTCAAATACTTGATGCTCTTTTTCTGACATCAGGGGTCATTTTGCAAACATTTGTTTACCTCAATGGTTGTTTGACTATCACATTTAGCCTCATCCCTTGTCGATGTCAATGCCATGTCAACACTACATCATCAACCTATTTGCCTTTAAAGCTCTATTTGGACCTAGCTTCAATTTTTTGCTCATATCTTGGGCATACAAACTCCCTTTTTCAAAAATAAGATATCACTAGAAAGATATTTTTGAGCCCATTACAGTGGTATAGGTGATTTTCAGTTTTGATTCTCTTTTTTTATGACTTTTTTCTATTGTTAAAGCCAGGGGTATAGTTTTGCACTCTGGGAGATATCTTGAGCATCTGATCTCCAATTTGGAAATTCTTTATATAATTGGAAAGGTCTTTCTGAGATCCTTTTAGTGATGCCAGTTTTTTTTCTAGATTTTTCTCTAGGTATATTCTATTCATTCTTTTCTATTTTTTCATTTTGGTAGATATCTTGGTTGTTTCAAGTTTGAGGATTGATTTTCTTGCTTCAGATGATTCGTCATAACTTGTACTAACTATTGTATTAGTCTTATGTCTCTTCTGGTCTATTCAGACATCATTTGTATGTATTATTGTAAACACACTAAGATAAAGTGCCATATTGCATCTGTATTTTTATTTTATTAGTTTTTCCTTATTTTGCCTTATGATTTGAGCAGTTTCATCTGAGTACATTCATGCATATTATTGTATTCTTGGGATACACCATATCTTGTGCCTTATTGTCTATGCATTACTCATGATTAAAATGTCATAGGGGTTTGATGTTTTTCCTATGTTTTCCATCTTCCTTTGTCCAGTGAGCTTCCCTTCTATGACATTAGCCTCATGACATGTTAGAGATTGATCATATATAATCTTTTGTGCCATCTTGATCATGGTTCCTTGACTTGTAGTTCTTTTGGACCACTTTTCTAGTTTCTTGTTACCTCACCCTTATCTATATTAGGGGTGGTTCTTTTTTACTTTCTCATGCTTCTTTGGCTCGATAGAGTGAACTATGTATTTAGTGTTTGTTCCTATGTACTAGGTGGATGTAGTGGTTGGATACCTATGCATTTTAGTGAGATGGATCATTTACCATATAGGCACTCTTCTTTTTGTTCCTACTTTGGTTGTAGCCTTCCATGTTCGATTGATTAGCTCTTTAGCCTTTGGTGTTTTATGTCATTTGTATCTTTGAGTTCAGTTGTTTTCCTTTTTGTGCCTCCTGATTTGATGTAGATTATAGTCTTCTCTACCTAGTCAAGTTCTATTTCAATTAAGGTTATTTAGATCAATAATTACCTTTGATAGAGCTTTGTAGCTATTGCATGTTTCAGTGGTGTTCTTCATGGTCATCTTATGTTTATATCTTTTGGAACATTCCCTAATTTGGAGGCTTCTTCAATCCTTCACTAGTTTCTTTTAGCATGTTTTCCATCTCTTTTTGGAGTAGGATTTTTCTTATGTGATTTTCTCTATTTCTCCTATTTTCAGAGATTTAATTGTGTTTGGGTACCTCATCAGGATTTGTTTTTTGAGACCAAAATCTATTTTCTATAGTAGTTTCTATGTTTTTAACTACTCCTTAAGTTTCTCTTGTGGGGGGGGGGGGGGGTGGTTAGATTAATTAGATATTTCCTAATTAACTCTAGCTTGCTTAAGCTAAACTTTAGGCATCTAATAATTATTTCTTTTATTAATTATTATGATGCAATGTAGGTAAGACCTTTTTAGGGCTTCAATCTCTTTTATAAGGATGATCTCTCTTTGTAATAGTTCATTCACTTTTGATAATAACACTATCTCTTTTTTCTCATCAAGAATGTCTCATCTATGGATCTGGGAATTCTAGCCTCCATAGCTTTTGCTTCATTCTTTCTGTGGTAGGTGTTTGCATGCAGATGATTCTTGGGATCATCAAGTTTAATAGTGATTTCTTTCCAAATTAAATGACTGCCTTTTTTTTTCTATACCTTTCACTTTCTTGATTCCATTTTGTGTCTTCTTATTTGAATATGTAGCAAATGTCATCTTTTATTGTAGGAATCTGTTAGAGTCTTCTAGGCCTCCTTTGTTGTCTATGCATCAATAATTCTAGGAAACAAGCTCTTATCAAGAGTCATTTGAATGTGAAACAGAGTCACTAAATTTTTTTCCAGTTTCCTTCTTTAATCTCCTTTAATTACCTCATAGATAATCCCAATCTCAAGCTCCTCATACCTAAATTCAACAATCTCCCAAAAGTCCTTACCAATCAAAAAGTCTTCATCTTAATTGACCAATACTAATAATCAACTCTATCAAATTCGAGAATTTGGAAATTGTTTGCCATGCTGAAGGCTTTACTATCTTGAAGCTTTGGTACCAAATGTAGATACTAGTGTAGCAAAAAAAAAATTCAAAATAACAAGAAACATAAAATAACCAATAACAACAATGTTACAGAATAGAGTATATTCATTTGAGACAGAGAAAGATCTTTTATTTAATTTGCAACCTAGTAATCAAAACAAAGAGTGATGTAATGACCAAAACAAAATCCCTAAACTAGAATTCATTGTTCATAACAAAAGTTTGAACAACCTTTATGTCATGCGATCACATAAGAACTCACGATGGAACCAAGAGTCTAAAGATTTAGATCTCTGCTTTAGCAATTTAACTTTTAAAAGTAATACAACAACTAATCCTAATTGGATCTACTTATTAACTATAAAAAAACTACTACATCAAAGCAACCTCAAGATAAAGATTTGTTGAGATATAAAAAAATAATTTTTTTTGCATGGATGGTGAGCAAACTGAAGTATTTGGTGGCGGAGATGGAGTTTATGATTTTACTTGAATTCTTCATGCACGACATCAATCTTCAGTTACTTGATCTAGTGAATGCCATTGAAATTCTTTCATTCATTCATGTAATTTTAAAATCATTTTAAGGTTATTTCATTCAAAATAAAAAAGAAATTAGAATATATTTAAATAGACTAATAAAATTCTACATTGATTTTTGTGGATGCATTAAAAGTCTCTCTTTTATTCATTTATAGTTTAAGTTATTCTAAAATTAATTCTCCATCAAGATTAATAATAACAAGTGTGACATAGTGGCTTGTATTTGTGGCAATTGTTATAATATAATTAGGTAGAATAATATATAATTTTATAAAAGAAAAAGTATAATAATTATAATAAAATTTGAATTAGTTGTAATCATAATTTTATTAATATTTTGTATTTTTGCATTATATTTTGTAATTAAGAAAATTGTAAACCAAATAACTTCACTTTAACATTAAATCAAGAAAGTGCCACATAGTGACTTGTATTTGTTCTAATTGTTATAATATAATTAGGTAGAATAATACATAATTTTATCAAAGAAAAAATAGTAATAATTATAATAAAATTGAATTAGTTGTAATCATAATTTTATTAATATTTTGTATTTTTGCATTATATTTTGTAATTAAGAAACTTTTAAACCAAATAAATTCACTTTAACATTAAATCAAATACCATACTAACCACAACATTTTAAAAAATTTAAATTTAAAGCCTAAAATTATAAACAAATGCAAATTGAGTATACCTTGATTAATTCACATTAACCTAATACCTATTGGTTCGACTAGTGTTTCCAAATATCCTGTTTCTATAAGACCCAAACATTTTGGCCAATTAGATTGAGATTAAATAATTTTCCCAAATTTAAAGAATATTAATCACCAATTTAGCAGAAGCTAAGCCTACACAAATACAATAACATACTAACAAATGCAAATTGAGTATACCTTGATATATTCATAATAACCTTAGTTTTTGTTTCAATATTTTTACCATCCTATAACACCCAGACATTTTGGCCGTTCAAATTAAATAATTTTCCCAAATTTAGAAATTCAAAACATGTACTAGTATACTTTACAAAAATCAAAATTGGAATAAAATATAGAAAACTCGTACATCTAATTGGTTGAGATGAAGAATATTAATCACAAGAGCCTACAATATATTGAAAAATTGTGAGCCTTCTTTCACAATCTAAGCTGCACATATTACTTATTAAAAAACAAAATTATAATAAA
Organism: Cupressus sempervirens; assembly: GCA_028749045.1. Lineage (NCBI taxonomy): Eukaryota > Viridiplantae > Streptophyta > Pinopsida > Cupressales > Cupressaceae > Cupressus > Cupressus sempervirens. The sequence goes on along the minus strand of CM053785.1, from coordinate 1,008,394,154 downwards.
CAAATCAACATGAAAAGGAACTTCAGAGTGAGGTTCTTGATTTCTTAAACTCTTTGATCATGTACATGCCATTAAAATTCTATCATCCATTTAAGACTTTTAAGTATTGCAAAATTATTAAAGTCTACATAAAAAAGAACTTCAAACATTGTAAAAATTCCTCTTTTCAATAAGATTCTTAAAAGAAAAAGTGTACCAAAAAAAAAAAAACTTCTTGATAAGATTCTGAAATGGAAAAAGTCTTGAAAACTTAAACACATGTTTCAACAAACTTTTTTTCCCATTCATTCATCCACATCTTGACTCATCCTTGGTAAGATTCTTTCTATGACAAATCTTGTTCCCCCAACAAACATAACTCCTACATCTTGTGAACCAATAATTTTCACTTAGATGGAAATCGCCCCCACTAAGAATAAAGAAACTCCTACATCTTGTGAATCAGTATTGTCTCCTAACAAAATCATCATAATGTCAATATACCAACTATAAATACCAAGTTGGGTATGACGAGAATTAAATCTGGTGCTATGTGATGATAAGTGGGCTTTTGGCCACTTATTATCACATGTTTATCTAATTGTAAGCCCATTGAATACATATATGAATGAATGAATGAGTTTTAATGTCTTTTAGAGGACCATCAATGTAAAGAATTAAGAGTTAGATTTGTATCAAATCTTAAGGCTATAGAGTCTTCTCTTGTGAATCTGAAGGACATTGTAGAAATGAAATCCTCTAACACTGATTTTTTCAAAATAAAACCAACCTTTACTAAAAAGAGTTATTGACCATGCCCAAATGAATCCACCTTATACTGATTTGTAAGAAATAGAGGCAAACTTTTCATTAAAAACCTCACGGGTACATCAATGTTTCTTCTAAAATCAAAAGGAAAAGTGACATCATTGTTTCTTTTATAATATAAAAAAAAATTAAAATATATATTTAAATAGACTATTAATATGCTATATTAATTTTTAGATGTTCGTTTGAAAAATTCTTTTGTTCATTTATAGTTTAAATCAAGTGATTTTTTATCAAGATTCATAATAAAAGAATTAACATCTAAAAGAATTTGAGGATAAAATTCTTGATCTATTAAGCTAGTTGATCTTGTAAATGTCATTAAAATTCTTTAGTTCATTCATTTAGAAGTCAAATGATTGTGAAATTTTTTTTTCTTAATCAAGATTCTAAAAAGACTGAAGGGTAATAAAAATTATTAAATAGAGTGGGTTATTAGTTTATGAGTTAGATGGAGTTACAAGGTGGGTTCCAAGGTATTACAATGTTAAAAGAGAGTTTTTTTTTTTTAAACAAAAAACTACACTGAAGCATCCATCACTCCTATGGCAGTCACTAGAAGAGACTATTGAAAGGGACAATATAAATTGTCATCAAAGAATTTGGAATGAAGATTGTTGCTATTGTCAAGGATATTATTGCTATTGTAGGAGGGCACTTTTGGGGTTCCCTGATAGCATTTCATGAAGTTTTTCCTTTCCCAGACAAAGGTTGTGTTGCATCTCTATCTCAGAAGAAAATGTTGTAATATTTTTTCAAGTATCTTTTTTTTCATGATAACATTCTTTCTAAAGGTATATGCTAATAAACTTATACACAATTTCACCCAGAAGCATAAATAGAGCATTCTTTCTCATTTTTCTTGATCAAGATTCATAATAGAAGAGTTGACATCAAATGAACTTGAAAATATGTTTAAGATACAAATGTTACTTGATCTAATGGATGCCATTAAAAATATTTCATTCACTCATTCAAATTTTAAATCATTCTAAAGTTGTTTCATAAAAAAATTAAAAAGAAATTATAATATATTTAAATAGAAAATTTAAATTTTACACTGATTATTTAATATAAATATAAAGTTTTTCCAATAAATAAATAAATTCTAAATTGATTTTGTAGATGCCATCAAAGTTCTTTCTTTTATTTATTTAAAGTTTAAATTATTCTAAAATTGGTTCTCGATCAAGATTCATAATAAAAGAGTCAACATCTTAAAGAACTTGAAAATAAGATTCTTGATCTATTGAACTATTTGATCTGGTAAATGTCATTAAAATTCTTTCTTTCATTCAAAGTTTTTAAAGAAATGTAAATTTATTTCTCTTAATAAATTTTGAAAAAAACATTTCTATAAAAAAATCTTCAAACATAATAAAATTGTATATTTTGAATAAAATTCTGATAAGAAAGGTGTACATAAAAAAGAAGAATAAAGAAACTCACACATCATCTTTTATGGTGAAGGTACCATTAACATTGACATATTACTATATAAGTTATAGTGTGTGTATACACTTATGTACCATTAACATTGGAATATAGTATAGTTTTTGAAATATAAATTGACCAAAAAAAGGGGGTCAACCCTTACAAAAAAAGCTGGTAACCAACACACTACCAACAAACACCTACAAAAATAATAAGGTGCAACCCAGCCACATAAACAATATCAACCAAAAAGCACCAACAATAAGGAAACAAAACTAGTAGAAGTCTAAAATAATCTAACCAACTAATGTTTAGGATTGTATAACCAAACACAGTAGCCAAAAACTACAGTACTAAATAAACTATAAAGTTATAAATAAAAAATTGTTGGCTCAAATAGGCCAACACAAGTCTTAGTAACAATTGTGAAACATCAACTATGTTGCAACAGAAAACAAACAAAAAACTAGGATCCTTAAATCCATTAAAAGTAGTCAAATTTCTTCTTTTCCTTTCCCAGCCAGAAGGACTTGGGCCTAGTCATCAACAATAAACTTCTAGAAGAGCTTATTATCTTCCATGTCCATCCCCGAATCATCCTTCTCCTATGCTAGCAATTGGAGGGTGGTAGCCACTGCATGAGTGACCTTCGGTGCAAATTTAGAGAAAGTATAAATCCCTCCTCCAAGGTTTTGACTCTTTTTTCCAGTGGTACAATCTTTTCATTTTGTTCCTCCTCTTTTTTCGTTTCCATCCTTATCAACCTTTCCAGGTCCCTCATTAGTCTTTGTCAACTGATTTTCATCCTGCAAAAATTGAGGGTTAGTAAAAACATTACATTTTTCTTTAAGTAGGGAGGAAATTGTGATGGGGGAAGTGTCCACTTTGTTATTGTCTTCACAAAAAGTAATGGGTTAAAGGGTGAAACTAGATGATACACGAGTCTTGGTGGCAATGTTTTTACCAACCGATGCCAATCTATTACTAGTAGATGCCTAGGAATTATCCGTTGAGTTTTCACTTTTCTCTTTTTTCCCTTCCTCATTATCTCTCTTGGGCTTAGAGAGATTTTCCTCCTCTAGTTCCCTTTCCTTGCTCTCAGAACTCTCCTCTTCCTCCTCTTCCAACCTATATCTTTTGGACTTCTACTTGTAGCTAGCCTAGGATTTAGCTAGCCTTCCTTACCTTCTCCTACCCTTACCCCCTCCCTCCTCTTTTGACTCCTCAATTTCCACCTCTATAGGTTTTTAAACCTTAATTTTTTTACAACCCTTTTTTTCTATAGCTGACTTTGGTTTTTTCTTTTTCTTAACATCTCCACTGGGGGAAGGGCACAGAGTGTAGATTTTGGTACCTATGCTAGTACTCAAGGGGAAATTTTAGTTTTGGCACTAGTTATCAACAACTATAACCCTAGGGGGAAAAGGGAGAGGTGGAAGTGATAGAGCCTAAAAATTAGGCCTTAGTGGATAATGGTAAAATTTAGACCCTTATTCCTTTTTCCGCTAACATCATTAACCATATCCTCCAAAGAATGTAAGAGAAAAAATAGAATAGAAATGAAATCCCTTTCTAAAATGATTGAGTAGTGAAAAGTGATAGTAGTAGTAAACTCCAAACCTGCCTTCAAGTGTAAGGTATTTCATAATCACTAGGAAGATGTTGTCCCACGGAGCTAGAAGCTTGTCCCTTATGAATCCTTCCCTATACCTCATTGGTTCTTCATTCTCCTCAAAAAAGCTGATCATATTGGCCTCGTCTGCAGTTTTCATGACCTTTTGCCATTTTTCCCCCCTCATGGACAACCTAGTAGCTATTGCAATCACTTCCTCATTAACTTGGAATGTAATGCCATTTATTGTGACCTTGCGTTCATTCCATCCATTCACAAATTAGAGTGCACAATTTTTGTCATATCCTGCCATCACCTACATATAGGGAAGAAATCCCCCCTCCTTCAACAAAAACTAGGTTGTCATTCTATCTTTAAAATTTTCAATCTTCAATTGTTCCAATCTATTCAAATCTCCACCCATCTCCTCCTCACCGATTTCTAACCCTCCAACCTCAGCAATTCACATTTGAATTTCCTTACTGTCAGGATTCTTGTAAATATTAATCACCAATATCACAACAATTCTACAATTAACACCAACAAGGGTTTTAATTATCTCCCAAACAAGTTTTTGGGTCACTTCAAAATCCCAATGAAAATTATGATGGGATTCATATGTACTTAGCATTATTATTCTCACATCCTTGAATGTACTAACAGCCTTGGTACTAAAAGATTTCATACTTTTGAAAAGGAAGTAATTCAAATTTCACCTTGTGTTACCATAATGGTTAAATAACTACCACCTAAAATCACCTCCATTTATTATCCAATCAGCATGGTACCATCTTATCAACTTCCCCTTAAACTTTCCATTAAATTTAGTACATTTCATCTTCCTAGGTATAATATTGTCAAAATTGGCACTGAACTTTATTTGCGAAATCATGCTTATCTTTTTCTCCCCTCCTTTTCCTTACTGATCAAGGCCTTCATTTCCTCCTTTAAATTTTCTAAGTTTCTCCAACATGTCAATTTCCTTAATTAAAATCCCATGGTAGTAGCAGCATCTACCACCATATTTCCTTCTCTATAAATATGTTGTAATTGGACTTTCTCTATCCCATCTACAATATGTCTTATATCCATGATAACATTTAGGATATTCCAGCTAGATTTAGAAACTCCCTTCACCAAATCAATGATTAATTTGGAATCCCCTTCTATGGTTATTTCCTTTATTTGCATTTCCCTTATCAATTGCAAGCCCTATAGCAAAGCCATTGCTTCAGCTAGATTATTACTTCCTCCTCCAACATTTCCAGAATATACTAGCAACACATCTCCATTTCTATCTCTCAGCACACCACCCACTGCTCCTATACCCCCTCTTGTAGCGCCATCAAAATTTAGTTAAAGTTGTGTTAAAAATATAGTCAATTATTGCTACACAAATATATAGCATATAGTACAGTTACTATGCACTTGTGTACCAATAATTGAATATATCAATAGATTCTATAATCTCTTCTTGATATGCTTGTCCTTTCATTTCCATCAACTAATAACCTAAAAGGAACTTGCGCAAAGAATTAGATCAGACATAAATCAAAGTCCATGTAATCCAACCTAATTATGTGTTGAGGAACCAAAGGGCACTTGCAATATCCCTCTCCTTTGGCTCTCTACTTCTCATAACCGTCCATCAGATACTAGCAAAATTTCAATCAGATTCTACACACGTTTCTTTGTTTCCTACATACAAATTTCTCCAAAGTACTAAACAAAATTTTCTAGTGCGGTAACTTTAGAAAAAGAATAAAGTTTCAAGTATCTAGGTAAAACTATAACTCCAAGGTGAAATAACTTTTTTTGTTGTTAAATAATCAACAAAACTAATTACATTTTTAAGTATAAGTAAATTTAATAGTGTATTTTCTATAGTTCCAAGTTAATAATAAGAAAAGTAGAGTCTTATTAATTGTGTTTTTGTACTGAAATAATATAAAAGTATACAAATAAAAAGACAATTTTTTTTTGTCTCAAATAATATTCAAAGTTGTAATAAAGATAGGTTCATTATAACTTACCAAACATATGAGAATGACATGTCATTACATGACAACAACTTAGAAACAACAACACATAAAATTTAAAATAAAGATAGCCATATTTTTCAATAAATTTACATCTCAAGTAAAATTGTAAGTAGCCCCTATCAATGCTAGAAGAAAGACTTTAATCCTTGTGCCATGACCATTTTCCCTTTTTTGGGAAGAAGTAATGTAAAGATGGGGCTCAACTCAACATAGATGATGCATATTTTACCACAATTCGCTCATATCTCCCTCAAAAATCCAACAAGAATTTGCATTAAATACTTCCCCCTCAATGATAAATTATTTGGCTTTTCAAGACTTCAAACTAATGTGAAGTCATCTTAAGTTCCCAACTAACTTACCACCATTGCCCTTAAAAAATAGTTACCCCATGTATACAAATGCTCTTAGAAGGCTACACAACCACAATGATACTTTATGACTTCAAAACCCTCACCCAACTATTGAGATGCTTTAGAATATGTATAAATTGACCGACAAGAACTTTGAATCCAAAAAACCCTTTGGAATGCCCACAACCAGACTCATTTCCTAATATAGCCTTCAAAAATGACAAATCCTAAAAAAACTTTTAGTGCAAACCAAAATCTCTACAATTATTCATGTATTCATATAGTCTTTTGGGGATTATAAAACATATAATTTTTTTTTGGCTATGAGTGCTTTTGACTATTCTACCCTTAAAATTAACTCGTAATGTTTCTCTCTTAGGCCTACTCAATACAACAAAGAAAGTATTTTTCTCATAACTTTCATATCAACCTCCAATGTAAAATCTAGTTTTTGTTCTAGATATCCTTTTGGAATTTATTCAACATATCCAAGACCTAAGTGGCTTGTTGTGGACAAAAAACCGTCAAATATTGATGGTACATTTTTTTACAATTAGGTCATTCTCTTCTTTCTTGAAGTAATCTAGTCTTAACAAAACAATGGTCCCTTTGACTCCAACCATTTCTCTTTCAAAGCACACACACTATGAAGTGTTTTCCATAAAATTTGACTTCATTTACAAAACAAATCCACTCTGGTGGATATTAAAATTATCCATAAAAATATCAAAGCTCTCACCTTATTTTCTTACCAGTCATGAAAAATGGAAATGCAGGCCCTAGGGCATCAACAAAACTTTAGAAAGCTTAATCATTAAAATATCCAACCCCATATTCTAAAATTATATATAAAATGAACTATTCTACATATCCATAGGCTTTTCCATTGGAGGAAATGATAAATATATATAGTTTTATTTATGCAGTGTTACCCCAAATTTTAAATATGGTTCTTAGGAATATTGGATCGTTGTGACAATCAAATGACAATTTCCTTAAGAGTGGTACCAATGAAAAATATGGGTAATTCAATTATCTTTCTAACCATATAAATTTCATATCCTTACCATGTGAATGTAGGCTATACAATATGAAATAATAAGAATAAAGGAGTGGAAAAATAGAGAAAATGAAGTGTTTTATTCATTCCATCTTTACAATCATCTTGTCCACCTTCCTCCACCCTTTGTAATATGAAAATGATTCACAAGAGGCCTATTTGTAACCTTCTACACCATTTCTACTTTCTCAAACTATCTCATTAGAAATTTGTCTCAACTTCCCATTAAATTGCATTTTAACAATCTGACAACATTTACAAGATTTGACGAAGTTTACAAAATACCCCCTATTGACCTATCATGAACCAAAACGTACATGAATTGTCTTCAAATTACCTTACTACATGATCAAAACCTTTAACTCAACTGAAAATTACAAGATGAACTCATGAATGCATATAGTCCATTAGGTGCACCTAACTTGTAACTTGAATTGTTGAATTTGAAAATCAAGCTTTGACCTCTTCTCAATCTCAACCTATAGTTGAAAAAAGGTAAAGATAAACAATAAAAAGTATTTGAATAAAGCTAAAGAAAGGAAACTTCATGTTGAGAATAACTAAGATTATTAAAAATAGCTTCACACATGCATCTCCATATTTGAGAGAAGATGACATGTTTGACTTATTCACAAATGATATTAGAACATAACCTCACTCCAAGAAGGGCTTCTTTGTGATTTAATTTATGTTCCAATATAGTTGGTGATACTCATTAAAAGCTAAAACCTAATGTTTATTAACAAAATGGCATCCCCAAAAAAATGATTTGATGTTGAATGCTAATAAAACTTAAATTCAAGATACTTTCACAATAAGTAATTGAAATAGTAAAAAGTCTCTAATTTACTTTGATTTTAAAACTTACATCTAAAATCCAAAGTCATTATTTTCAATTATGTTAAGATATCCACTTACATTACTTTCAATTATTTTTTCATAAGTTGATTTTTTAACTAATGTTGTTGTTATTTCTCGTTGTGTTGCATTCTTATCTAAGATCTTTAGAGAAATTTTCTTTCCAATAAAATTAAATGCACTAGCAACAATGGGTACAACTTGTTTCAAAGACTTTTCTTTATTATTTGGTTTTACAAAAACTCCTAACCTTTTCATCACTGTTTTCATTTTAGACATTTTAATTAGTAGCAACATTAATTGGGTATGTGAAAGATCATGGTGAACCAAACTATACCCTTAAGTGACAATGAAAAATTAACAAATCAGGGTTATGTCAACTTGATGTACAATTTTCAACTTGTTATGAACTTTCTATTAAAAATTTAAAAGAAAAGGATCTCTAAGAAATTGAATTTAGTTTCTGAACTACTAGGCCTTATCTGAAAAAAAAAAAAATTTGATTGGTCAAAAATTTGAATTTTAATGCAATAGTGCAAAAATTTCAAGACAAAAATAAGAATAGACCATCTTAAGGGTAAGTGCAAAAAGTTGGGTCTCACTTTTGGGCAAAAGGGGGAAGTTTTTTTTCCTATTTTTGAAATTGCTCCCAATTGATGTCAACATTTGATGCATTTAGAGATTGAATATAAAAAAACTTTAGAATTAAAAATTGTAGTGTTCAAAATCTACTTTTTGAATATGTAATTTATTTGTGTACCCATGTGATATATATTTTTTTGGTATGGATCTTTAAAAACTATTTTTTCAAAATGCTTATTTAAGGACAATACCACACTTGTGTATGGAGACCATAATTTGACACAAATAAATAATTTTTCGTAAATCCTTTTAAAGAAATTTACCTAATACACCAAAGATTGAAGATAATATTTTTCTTTAATTTTTCATTGAATAGTATTTTTATTATTAATTATTAATTGGCTATAAAAGTAAATTTTAAAATCTCTCATGTATGGACACCATAATTTGATCAAAATTTCACTTTTTTCATTTTTTTTTAAAAATTCAAAAGAATTGTATGTAGATTGATGACATATAAACTAATTTAAGAAAAATCATAAAATAAAAAAAATTGTTAAAGTTTTAGTAAACCTCGTTATTTTACATTTAGGTACCACCTTTTATAAAAAAAAATAGAAAAATAGTAATTAAAATCATAACACTATAAAATTTATATTTCTGAAATTAGGATAGTAAGAGGTGTAATGAGGTTTTGTTCCATAAAAAAATTGATTGGGAATACGATCTAAAAATTATAGCAAGGCATAAATTTGTCAATTCAATGTCTTAGCCAAATCTTGAGAGGTCAAGGTATAGGCTTGGTTTGACCAAGCCTATCCTAAACCAAAATCCAAGATAGGAAAAAAAATCCCACCCCATGTTGTAATAAACGGGCACCTATTATTTAAAATTCAAAAAATCGGTGTCCATTTAAAAAAATTAAAATCAGCATTTAAAATGCATTTCAAATCCCCCAAAAAATCAAAAAATTGATGTTTTTAGAAATGAGTACCCATTTTTTAAAAGTAAAAATGGGTACCTAATTTTTGAAAAATGGGTACTCATTTTTTACTTTTCAAAAATGGCTACCCGTTTCTAAAAAATTCAATATTTTTTATTTTTTCAAAAACCGGTACCCATTTTTTGAAAATAAAAAATGGTTCCATTTTTAAATTTAGGACCGGATACCCAAGCCTAATATGGGTGCCCATTTTTTAAAACAAGTACATGTTTCTAAAAGAGCATTATCTCATTTCCCAGACTTTCGTAGAATTGAGACTCAACTTCTTGCTTCTACCCTTAATCAAAATCAAATGATAATATTTTTTAATAAGATTCTAGATATAAGAAGTAGACTCATGCCCAAATGTAACACATATTTTTGGATATTTTTATTCTTAATTAATAATTAATTGTGAAATTTCTATTATAATATTTTTGGAATAAAAAGCTCTCATGTCTGACCACCTTAACTAATTTAGAAGTCTACAAAATTTATTTTTTTAATTTTTCCCTTATATTAGAAGAAGTATAGAATGTGATGCATCTTTTAGATTTCAAAAATGTTGTACAATTTGGTAGTTATAGTTGTTTTTCAATTAGTGTGTCAGTTTACACTTTATATGTAACTTCATTAGAAAATAAGTAATAATTACTTACTGAACTTATAATTTGATAGACATTACATTTATGGAAAGATAAGAACATTCTTAAGAAATTTTTTTCCTTTCATCAAAATTGGGTGAAAAAAAGTCGCCAGATACATGTTTGAAGTAAAAAAACACACAAGAATAGGCCAAAAACACATTTTCGAAATGGACTTTAAGTTGACCATGTAGGGTTGCCATCCAAAGATATACTAGGCCTTACAAGGCTATTAATTTTTTGGTTTGGTATCATAATGGGTGGGAAAAAAGTTGGAATAGGTTTTGAAATACTTTGAGGCATTTCATAACTACATATTTTTCAGATTGACACTTTTTGGCACACCATGATCTTGCACATACCCAATTGACATTCTAAGAAATTATTTGAATAATTTACTACCATGTGTCGTAATCTATCTCCATGAAATCAATCCATGAAGATTATCTAACACATCATTAGTAATTTGAAGATGTTTATGTATTTTACTATCTTTCAATCACATTTCTTCATTAGTTGGTGTTTCCACATCTCCATTCATATTTTTGTTTTCAATAGGGGTTTGTTTTCAATGTTAACTAGTTTGAATTTCGATTGGACTTCATTGTGCATGATCACTTGTCACTCTATTAGCATGAATAAAAGCACCAATTCCATTATGAGAAAAAAATGGGGTTGTAGAGACACATCTATTTGACTACTTGATTAGAATGTGTACCTATCTATCCTTGTAGTTGTATTGGGTTCTCTTCTTTGACATCTTCTTCCATTATGATATCCTCAATGTTTTCTTGTGAAATTATTGTTGAAGTTGAACCCCCACGAACATTGTTCAACTCTCTAATGCTTTGTCTTCTTTCTCATTGATGTTGTGCTTCCTTCTCTTTGTTTGCTGAAATATCCTCATATGTTAGAGTCTTCAATTTCTTTTTTCTTTGTTGGCTTGATTCCATGTTTGTACAAAATTATAATTCAAATGAACCTGAACTTGTCAAATGAAAAAAAAAGACAAGAAAACATAATAAAATGACAAAATTTTGATGTTGCATCTTGAGACTATCAAACAATTATTACAACTATTGTTTTTTACCCATGTGGGCCAATTTTTGGGGTCTAACAACTATCTAATAATTAGGCATCCAATTTTAATACTCATTATTCAAACAATCAAGTGCCCAATTAATAAAATAGGCACATGATTCGTGCTCAACAAGAAGATACAAATAGGTGCCCATTTTTTGAATTTCAAAAAATGGGTGCCCAATTCTAAAAACACGGGCAAGAACCACTACTTAACCATAAGTTTTTTCTTGGGGAAGGCATCATATAGGCTTGGTGGGACCAAGCCTAGGCCTTGACTTCTCAAAATTTGGCTTAAGAAATTAATTCATGAATTCAAGCCTTGCCATAATTTTGAGAGGGTGCTTACCATCAACTTTTTTGACAAAACAAAAATCAATTAGAGCTCTCACTTTCCTAATTTTAGAAATGTAAATCTTATAGTGTTATGACTTTATAAATACTATTTTTATATTATTTATTTATCCATCAAAAGTGTCACCTAAACACAAAATAGTGAGGTTCATTAAAACTTTAATAACTTTTTTAATTTTAGGTTTATCTTAAATTAATATGAATGCCACCAATTAGAATAATTTTTTTTAAGTTAAAAAATTTAACTTTCAAAAATAGTGAAGGTTTGATCAAATTATAGTGGCCATACACAAGAGGTTTAAAATATGTGCATAATAACCAATAAAAAATTATTCAAAAAAAATTAAGGAAAAATATTCTCTTTGGTGCATCAGATATCTTCATATAAAAAGATTCACAAAATTTCATTTATTTGAGTCTTATTATTGTGTTTCTACATGAGTGTGGTATGGTCCTAAAATAGGCATTTTGAAAAGTGGTTTTAAAGATTTACACCAAAAATAATTTGTCATATGGGTATTTAAATAAATTACATATTCAAAAAGTAGAATGTAAGAGCTGTAATTTCTATTAGTAAATTTTTTAGGTATTCAAACTCTGAATGCCTCAAATTTTGACTTTATTTGATAAGAAATTCCAAAAATAGGAAAGAACACTTCCACTTTTTGTACAAAAGTGAGACCCAACTTCTTGCACTTACCCATCATCCATGTGTTGGAAACTACAATTGGAACAATTGGTGTATTATCATTGATGTCAAATCTACTGATGAGACATGTTTTTATCGAACCTAAATGTTATATCTATTTGATTGATGAAGAGGACTTGAGAATTTTCTCATAGCATAAGCATCTAAAGGAAGGGTTGAGTTATGAAAATGAAGCTACAATGGACATTTGATAAGTTATACTTTGACAAGTCAAAGTGATTTTTTAGTTTGAATGTTGATGTTCAAGTCTTGACAGTGAAAACCAAGATAGATCACTTATGTAAGACTTGACTGAGCAACTAAGTAAAAGATCAAATAATTTTGAAGTCTATGTTGAGTGATTCTAGTGTCAACCAAGGCCCAATAAGTGCCAAGAAAATTTAGTGTTGATCAAGCATTAGTATCGATCGAGCTACAATATTGATGGCAAGCTAGAATTTCTATAGTGACCAAGAAATTTAGTGATGACCGAGTGTTAGAACTTAGTGATGACCGAGTGTCAGAACTTAGTGATGATCGAGTGTCAAAACTTAGTGATGATCAAGTGTCAAAACTTAGTAATGTTTGATTGACAATATTCTAAATGCATGTGAGAAATCATGATTTCCAGCCAACTCACTTGATTTCTTGGGATATGGAAAGCATGTTGAAGATAAGATTGATGAGTTGGATCATTTAATTTAATGAAAGGGCTAGGTAAGATACCTAATGAAAAAATTAAAGGAGAAGTTTCTAGAAAAGAAGGAATATAAACAGATACAATGAGCCTGATGAATTGAATTGCGACCCCTAAGATCTACGATGATTATGAAAATGGAAAAGGACCAGAATTACCTATTTAAGGAGGTATAGAGCCTAACTTTGTATGAAGGGGGTGAGAAGAGCATGAATGACATATGTGAAGAAGTGAACAAAATAGAGAAGTTGTCTATTTTTCCAGTAAGAAGGAACAAAGTTGCTGAGGTTGATAAGAAAATCTAAGCAAAAGGCCTAAGTTTGTTGTGAAGATAAGGGTGAATGCTTGAAGGGTTGCCAAGAAAATAAAAGACAAAGGTGACAAGGATGGCTTATCAAAATGGAAACACATGAACTAAATAGAGATCTAAAACTAAAAAGTGAGTTGTAATTTCATACAAATCAAACCATATTGTTTCCTTTCTAAGCATTGTAAAAAATTTGTATTGAAATAATTTTAACCAAAGGTTGACCTAACAGTCATTTAGGAATTAATATTCTATGTAAATCCTTTAGCAAGTTGACGTTCTAATGTAATGATCAAAGTCCTCTGACAAGGCCACTCTTAATAAGGTGATTAAATCCTCTAACCAGGTCACGTTTAACAATGTGTATTGTAAACCTTTAACTAGTTTGACATGTGGTGACATGTTTCTCACTTCAAAAGAATTAAAATGTGGTGACATGTTGCTTGTGGGTTTTCCCAAATTGGGTTTCCATGTTAAATCCTAGTTTCAAACTTGTGTTAAACATTTTTATGGTGTTTTACATTTTAAATTTTTATATTCAAAAAAGTCTTTTATATTAGGATAGTGAACTACTATTGGAATTATAGTAGGAAAGGTAAACTTCTGGCAGGGGGCAGGGGGGTGGGGTGGGGGGGTGAATCAATAGTTTAAACTTTGACCCATAAAACATTCACCACACATCCATCTCATACATTCACCAAGTAAACTAAAATATCATGTAAAGCATATACATCTAAAAAATGTAAACAAGTAAACATTCACACATGTATGAAATCATATATGATTACCCAAAACCCTCCAATGAGAAGGTAAAACTAAGGTGGGAATGACACCCACAAATCTTCACTACTGCAGTAATAAAGTGTATGCAATGAAGGTTACAATGTTTGATCATGAGACATGATCTACCCTATGAAAGTTCTTCCCTATTAAAGGCTTACAAAGACTATTATGTCTCACCCTATTAAAGGATTTCAACACCCTGTTAAAATTGTGTCTTGTTAAAGGACTTTAACTCACCATTAAGTAAGTACCCTGTTAAAGGATTTCAATACAGCCTATTAGGACTACTCTATTAAGAGATTTAACTCATTCACCTACTAAAATGACTCAACATGGATCCTATGGTTAGCACTTGGTTGCCTGATGACAGATCACCTTTAACCTAATGTATTCTTGATCCTTATTGATCAAATATCTCTTTGTTGTATTCTATTTCCTTCCTCTGTTCTCCTTTAACTGATTCTGCAATGCAATCTCACTTCACAATTCCTTAGCCACCATGAATGCTCTATTTGTGCATGTAAACTTCTCTCTTTGATCCTTCCACACACATATGAAGTTTAGGGTTTGTCCTCCTTAAGAAGACTTAGGTGACTTAGGGCTAGCTATGAATCAACAGTTGTGATTCATCCATTTTTCTACTTAAACTTTCCCTTTACTTGATTGGCTACATGTAATTCATAGGGATTCCAACTTAAGATTCATCTTTATCTTCAAAGTATTATAATTCAATCTTTAAGTTGGCTGAAAAATAGTTTACATAGTAGTTTGTGCCATTACAAACAACTATGTCAAAACTATCTTACTTGGCATTTGAAGTCTCTGATGCTCGACATATACTGTCTTCTATACTATGACTTGACATCTGTATTACTTAGTATGCACTACTTGCTCGACTCTTGTATCACTCAGCATACATTGTTTACTCAGCACTTAAGTGACTCGACATATGAGTGACTTGACACTCACTATGGACTTAACACATGCTTTGTCATATACATGTTGTGCTTGGCATGAACTAAGTAAATGACTTAAGTGTGTAGACACTCATTTGTCAAAACCAATCTAAGATCAGAAATCTCCCCCTTTGACAAGAGTGTCAAAAAAACTTTTTCATGCATTGATATCCTTATTCTTATGAGCATAACATATCTCTTATTTGTCTTATGTACAAAACTTCAAAATTTCAAAATTTTGTTTCAACTTATACCTCAAAATTTGATAACTCCCCTTGAGTTGATAGAGAGTTGATAGATCTTATATCTTATTCTATACTCAAAATTCTATACTCCTATTGAGTAAATGTGTCTCAATTGATACTCTCTGACTTGCTTGCTATTCTTTTCTTGCTTCCCCTTAGCTGAGCATTGCTCTCATTCTCCCTCCTTTCTTATTCTCCCCCTTTTTCTCTATCTCCCCCTTTTTGACACTTATGTCAATGGGCTATACACTAATAGTGTTTTTTTCTAAGAAAGATTTATGGACCACAAGAATAATTTTGAGAGTTTCATCCCAATTTTCACATGCTACATCCAAAGACTTAAGTTAGATAGCCAACTTGTCAGCAAGGTGGACTAGGCCGTCTAATGTAGAAAGATTGGGGCCTTTCTTCATAAGAGTTTCTGGGAAGCCTAATTCCTTGTGCAAAATCTCCATGTGTGGGGTCAATGTTATTTGTATGCTAATTAATTTTGACCTTATGTTGGCTTTTTCTATTGATAATGCTACTAATTGACTCTTTGTCTATAATAAAGCTTTGAAATGTTTTTCACTTTGAGCTGGATTCATAGGCAATTTTGCACCTGATGAATTAACTTGACTTTTCAAAATCAAAATGTGACTCCTTGTTTCTTGTGTGAAGAGTGTGGGGTTGTACAATTTAGTGTACAATGAGAAAATGATCTCAAGTACCTTCTTCACACTTTCTACTTTAGTTGCCAATGCAACTTGTGTAAGTGCTATGTCACCTGATATTTTTATCATTCACTTTTCTTTGAAATTTCTTTTCAGACCATTCTAATAATTTAGCATTGGTATCAAGGTTTGCATCACTTACCTTTTCCACTATATTTTTCAATTATTCAATTAGTGGCTTGGTTTCATTTGGGGTAGGTATTTTAAATACATCTAGAAAGATGTCTTTGATATCCAACAATGCTTTCCTCTACCTATGCTCCCTTCTAAGAAGTTCTTGATGCTTCTTTCCAGCTAGGGCTTCTTGCAATATGCCCATTTACTCTATTTTCATTGTGCAATAATCATATTTTGGTAAAACAATCTCTTCATCAAGGCTTACATCTCCATATTGAATTACCTCTTCTACCTTTGATGAAATTGGACTTAGCACTGAGATTTGTAATGGTGTTGCATCTGTGCTCAACTTTTGAAGAGTGTGATTGAAAGGAGTGCCAGATTCTAGTAAAGTTATCGGGGCTTGAATTGCTACTTTCTCTTTCACCTTTGGTGTCAACTCAATTTCTTCAAGCTTGTCCTTATTTTCCACAATGCCTTATGATACACCTTTTACTTGTGTAGGAGGTGCAAATAAATCTATCTGACCTAGTTCCCTTTGTGCTTCGTTGGTGCCTTGAGTTTCCAATGTGTCATTTTCAACTATATCAAACTTTTCTAATGTAGTTTCTAGTATCTTATCCAAAGGTTGTACATGCATGACTTGAGTGGTGATGGTAGGTGGTTCTTGTGTTTTGACCTCTTCCCTTGTAGTGTCAGTCACCGACTACTATATTTCATCTATACTCACTAATAGAGGATTATCACACAAGTTTTCCTATAGTGTAGATTGATCTAGTATCTTTTTCAAAAATTCCTCTATAAGGGGATTGATGTTATAAGAAATGAGATTAGAAACATCCTTCACTATTACTTTTTTAGTGCTTACACTTGATATTTATTGAGGGTTGACTTCTAGTACTTGTGTATCTTATACACTCTGTTCTTCTTGTTGCTCTACCTTAGTTGTTGCCTTTTCATCTATGTTCATTTTTGTACCTCACTCAACTATGTCTTTATTGTTCTCATCTTCTTCATCATCTTGAACCTCAATCGACTCTTGTTCACCTACCTTTATTGTAGCTAGTCCATATGAGACTTTCCACATTTGTGTAGACTTCTTCACAACATCTTCAATATTATTTTGTGATATGATGAAGGCTCTATATTTTGGAAAAAATCAAATTGCATATTTCTTCATAGCCTTAGAAATTTGTGCCTTATCAAGTTCAGGCATAACTTGTGTAAGTGATGTTTTCCTAATATTTCTTTCCAAATTTAAACAATAATGCCATTTTTGCTCAGCTCTTTTATATAAACTTTTGGGCATTGAGTTGACAATCTCTAGTGGGGTTTTCTTAAAATTTTCCATCATGGCATATATAGCCTCCTCCACTTGATTCTTTTCAACTTTACTAAGATTATCAAAATCAATATGAGAAAATCCTATTAAATCTACACTATTCTTAACATTTTCACATAGATTTTCTAGATTTGAGGATGGGTTGTGATTCAACACTTTGAATTGGCTATTGTCATATGATTCTTTTCTCTCCTCATCAGATTTAGTTTGTGCAATTTATTTCCTTCTTGGCTTTTCTTAAGCTCCTCCTTCCTACTCTGGTAGTTTAGCTTTCTCCTTTTCCTTTTGTGCAGTGACACATGCTCTAGCCCTTGTAGTAGGTGTAGTTGGTTTGGGATAGCTTGGTTTGACTATCTTCTTGGATCTTGCCACTGGTTGAGCCTTAGCCTTTCTCTTCTTTTAAATAGTAGGAGTAGGTGCTTCCTCATCTTCTTCTTCCTCAACATATTCTACAATTTATGTCACTTCCTCTTGCTGATCTTCTCCCATTCCTTGTGTTAGTGCAAGTGGTGCTTGGGTATGGGTGTCTTCTTCCTCTTCTTCCTCTTCCTCTTCATCCTCTTCCTGCTTAACACCATCACCAAATTTAGCTTTTAATTTCTTCATCAACTTCTCCTTCTTCTTTATAACAAAGAAAATGTTTAGTTCCATAGTGATCTTATATTTGGCCATCTCATAATTACCAAATGCTTTGGCATTTTTCCTTATCTCTTTTGCAAGTAATGCAATTATTGCTATAGAGGCTTCATCTACATTTATTTCATATCCCAATGGTCTTAACCATATTACCCTTGGAGTTGCTTCTTGAAGAAATGTGTAATCAACATATACTGGGAAACAAACATCATCATAATGTTATTTCACTAATGATACTAGGATTCTCAATCTTTTCTTCATAGATTGCTTAAAGTCCTCAAATTAACTTGTCATTACTAATTCAAAATTCTCACCTAGCTATTCAATGAACTCAGCTATTTGTATTGCCATTGACCTATTTGTTTTCCATGCCATAGTGCTAAATGTAGGAAATGTGTTTTGAACATAGAAGAAGATATACTTCAGTATATAACCAAATTTGCACTGAGCACTCTTTGTCTTTCTTATTGCTCCTAGGTTTTCAACCAATTGTTGTAATTGTAGCTTGGCAAGATCATATGTGTGATCCTTTTTCACAATCTTATAAGCAACATCTACTGCAATACATGGCACACTATTTAATCTACTTGATTAGTAAAACTTATGTGAAATAACCCTTACTACAAAATCTATTAGAGGATCTATGATGGCATCTATTATCATTCCTCTCTTATTCCACATGGCTCCTGTATTCTTCTCAATAACCTTATTTTAATCGCTCCTCAAAGTTTTAGGCCGATCTAGGGTTGGATATCCTATTACCCTATGGATTATTCTTTTGGTTATTTTAATTGGCCCATTTTCTAACTAGAGTGAACTATCATGAATCATTCTTAATACAATCCTAATCCATTTGGTTTTGAAAACATTTAGGAAATCTAGGGCTCGGGTTAACCCTTTCTTTTATACAATTTTGAATTATTTCTTTAATGCACCATTCTCATAAAGTTTATCATATGCTTTCCTGATCTCCATATCTTCAATACTACCAATCGTATAGTTGTAACAGTTCCTGACATCCTGAACCATTAAAACTTTTGGTGGTATCATGGATAATGCACTAGAGGGGTCTTGTTTATATGCAATATCAAGTATGGCCTTGAAAATTGGTTGTTTGACCTCATTACTAACCAATTGAACATTCAAAACCTCCTTACCCTCTACTTCTTTAGCTCTCAAAGAACTAGATGTCATTATGTGAAACTAGGGTTTATGAAAATTGAGACAACATAACTCAACACTTGATAAATACCTCGCAAGATCTATCAAAATGGTGTTGAATCACTGCTCAAATCTTCAGCAATCACTTTCAATGAATTTCCTGATCACCTCTAGCTCTCCTTGCTCTTTCTTTATTTCAAAATGATGAAAAATGAGTTGAAAATTGATCAAATACCCCTTTGGAGTATTGCAATTAATGTTGAATGCTTGCACAACTATAAGCTCAACACCAACCAATTTTAGGCTCACTCGACATCGATTAGTCCCTTTATTTGTTTGGCAACCATTATGAGCTCAACATAAACTAGCCAGTCTGTCAGCTCGACATCCTCTAGCATTTCACTCAGCAATCATAGGAAACTTTTGATGCTCTGTAGTAACATGAAAAACTTAGAGATTTTTCTTGGATTCCCAATAACATCTTGCATCTTTTTTCATGCTAATGTAATCTTTTTAGTACTAAATCCTTTGAAACTAATGTATGATATAACTTTTGAATATCAGTCCCACATACCTCTTGATTGATTAGTTTGATGAGATTTTATCACCTGACCTATTGGGCAAAGTGATCCCTTTTTCATTTGATTTTCTATAATCATCTTTCTTCTTCCATGTCTTTCTCATTTCACTTCTGACATTTTCAACATCTACCTTCCCTTTTCCTTTATCAAACTCACAACTTGATGTCTTTGACTTTTTTGGACAATATCAACTGATGTGACTAGTCTTTAAATAGCTAGAACATGTGGTTTGACTCAACCACCTTTTGCGGTCACTTTTGAAGTGTGTTCTAATACAATTCTTAGGAACATGTCCATACTCTTAATAATAATGACAACTGTATCTTGTATTGTAATCCTAGTTATAAAAGTTACCATTGTTCCTTACCTTTATTTGCCTCTTTGATGATCACATGGGTTTGGATCTATACTCAAAAGCTCTATGCCCATAATTCTAACAATTATAAAAATACCCTTCAAATCTTTGTGTGTGCATGGTCATAGTTCTACATTCATGTGCCTGATGACCTTGTTTCTTGCACTTGTGGTAGTGAACCATGCTTTTGTGCTTGACATTTTGATTTGCAGTTCTACTCCTGCACACATTAGCAATATGTCATTTCTTACCACAATTATGACAAGTAGGTTTAGAATTCTGACCTTTGTTGCTCCTTTCTTCAACACTTTTGGATGACTCTCTTTCTTCCGTACTTGTGTATCCTAGTCCAGATGTGTCTTTGTTAGGTCTAGGGGATCTCATTAACTGCTCAAAGTATTTGATGGCTTCACTTGGTTTATTGAAACTTTTAGTAAATTCCTTTTACCTTTTAAGGTTATTTTTTAGTTGCTCATTCTAAAACTCCAATGTTGTTATCTCAATGTCCTTAACATTCAGCTCATAGTTGGCATTCATCATTTGAATCAATGTATTCAATTGCATGTTGGAAATCTTGGTTAGCTCTGATGATTTCTCTTCTAGTCTGTTGCTCAAAATTATTTTGTCTTCTTCAATAATGGCTTTGTCTTCCATAGCTTTTTTTTTCTATTTAGTTAACTCACATAGTAGTATGGCTTTTGATTCTTGCTCTAAGTTGAGATTTCTAATTTCCTCAACTTGGCTTTGTTCTTTTCCATTACATCTACAATAGTTGCATCAAATTCATTGGAGTCTCCATTAGCAAATAGCTTATAGTGTCCATTTCTCTATATTGTGTGTCATTCTCCTCAATAGCAATTTCATTCCTTCTCTTTAGAGATTTCTTTAGGTCTTCTCTTGCTTCATTCAGTTGATGTAGAATGAGTTGTATTTCAATTCCTTGGTTCTCAATAATCTTTCCCAACTTTTAGACTTCCATTTTAAGATCTTTCCTCAAAGTTGCAAAGCTTCTCTTTTAGAGAACTAGGCTCCAATACCAATTGTTGGAATTACAATAGGAAAGGTAAAATTCTTGGGAGGGGAGGGGGGGGGGGGTGGTGTTAATCAGTAGTTTAAATTTTGACCCATGAGACATTCACCACACATCCATCTCATACATTCACTAAGTAAATTGAAATATCATGTAAATCATGTTCATCTAAAACAAGGAAAACAAGTAAAAATTCACACATATATGACACCAGATATGATTACCTAGAAACCCTCCAATGAGAAGCTAAAATTGGGGTGGGGATGACACCCACAAATCTTCTCTACTACAGTAATAAAGTGTATCAAATGAAGGTTACAATGTTTAATCATGAGACATGATCTACCCTATGAAAGGTCTACCTTGTTAAAGGCTTACAAAGACTATTAGGTCTCACCTTGTTAAACATTTTCAACACCCTATTAAAAGTGTGCCTTATTAAAGGACTTTAACTCACAATTAAGTAAGCACCCTATTAAAGGATTTCAATACCACTTGCTAGGACTACTCTATTAAGAGATTTAATTGATTCACCTACTAGAATGATTCAGCATTGATCCTAAGGTTAGCACTTGGTTGCCTAATGATAGATCGCCTCTAAACTAATGTATTCTTGATCCTTCTTGATTAGATGTCTCTTTTTTGTATGCTATTTCCTTCCTCTATTCTCCTTTAACTGATTTTGCAATGCAATCTCACTTCAAAATTATTTAACCACCATGTATGCTCTATTTGCACATGCAAACCTCTCTCTTCGACCCTTCCACACACATATGAAGTTTAGAGTTTGTCCTCCTTAAGAAGACTTAGGTGACTTAGGGTTAGGTACAAATAAATGGCTATGATTCATCCATTTTTTTTCTTAGACCTTCCCTTTACCTTATTGGCTATATGCAATTCATAGGGATTCCAACTCAAGATTCATCCTTATCTTCAAAATATCATAATTCAATCTTTAAGTCAGCTCAAAAATGGTTTACATAGTAGTTTGTGCCATTACAAACAACTATGTCAAAACTATCTTACTTAGCATCTAAATTCTTTGATGCTCAACATATATTGTCTTCTATACTATGAATTGACATCTATATTACTTGGCATGGACTACTTTCTCAACTCTTGTAACACTCAACATATGCTGTCTTCTTGACACTTGAGTGACTCGACACTCACTATGGACTCGGCATGCTCTATCATATACATGTTGTGCTCGGCATGAACTAAGTAAATGACTTAAGTGTGTAGACACTAATTAGTCAAAAAAAATCTGAGATCAATAACTACTAGCTAATTTTGTTACTAAGTTTACTATAGAGACATAGTTGTAGTAGGATAAGTAAGATAGAAGAGTGTTTAATTGTTTGATTGTTCAATTGGTATTTATGGACCTTGAGTAACTTATTCATCCCCCTCTTTCCCATATTAGTTATTCTAAGCATTCTAACATAATGTTCTTAGTTGGCCTTTGGATCAATGAAATTTAATTGTTTCAGAGGGTCACCACTCTTAGGTACTCTGCACTTGTCCAAGGCTTTTGAGGTCCTATACAAGCCTGGGGGTTTGACTTTTGTACATTGAAGAAGTCTGATGACTGGCTAACCCCAAACATTGGGGATGACATCAGTACAAAGAGATTATTTAGGGGTGTTGGTACCATCTTTTTCTCATTTAATATTCTTGTGCTTTCACTTTGCCTAACTTCTTGATTTCTCCCTTAACTTTTCTTGCATCTTTTGTAGTCATTTAGTGGTTTGTCCATGGATTTTTTCCCCCCTGTATATGTAAGAGGGCATTCATTTGATGATTTTAGAGAATTTTTTGTTTTGTTTTCTCTATTCTTCTCTAGGATGTCTATTCCTAAACCCTAGGTTTTATAAGTTAAATACCAAAGGGTTTTAGTTTGAGCGTAAGAACAACCTCCATTCCTAGACAGTTGTCAACTTCTATGTAAGGTTCATCCATTTGGTCCTATTTTTTCTCATATTTAATGGGTATTTTTCATTTTTGTGTTCCCTCCTCTTCTTTTTTTTTTTTTCTCAACCTAGGTTCTCCTTGTTAGTCTCTTCAATTTGGTTTTTTTTTCTAAGTGCAAAACTCAATTGGGGTTTTAGAGTTGTATTACATTGACAAATTTGAGACTTGAATAAAGTTTTCCAAAGTCCAAGGTCATTTTGACCTTTCAACTTTGCTAAAGTTTTAGACTCTTTGAATCCTGACTATGTTGTGAACATTTCAGGTTAGTCTTGTCAAATCTAGAGCTAGAGTAGCCAAAGTTTCACTCTCTACCATATTTTCCCCTTTGAGATTCAAGATTTATGTATTTTTAGGGTCTTCTCACATCAAGAAACCCATTATCATTGACTAATCTAAATTTTTTTGGTCAGTCAAGTTGGTCTATTCAGTTTGGAAATGTTAGAAGAAACTTTATGATTTCCAATTTGTTTCTATGAACATCTATTGCTTCAGGTTTAAAGTATCATTTTCATCATCCAAGATCAAATAAAATTCACCATAGTTGGTAACTTATAAGTACTATGGGAGACCCATCTATTTTAAAATGATGGATAAAGATGCTAACATAAGAGACAACAAACTCTCAAAAATCTAGACTCAAATGAATTATCATGTGAATGCAACAACCCACATGATAGGTCATAAATGTGAATTTCGATGGTGATGTGTGGGCCTATTTTTGTAGTTTCTTAGCCCATGGCCATAAAATTATTGGATCTAATCATGACTTTGACGTCACACTACATCCTTGATGAGAGGGTGGTAATAAATTATGTAGGGGGAAATATGAATTAAGGAAACTAACCATAAGTTCATCGCATAACCACACACACATCAAATGGATTGAGTTCAAGGAAATAATTCTTTCAAACCAACCCTCAAAGGTGTTAGATCTTAGTAGGTCAATGCAATCCAAGTGATAATGGAGCATCAACACAAACCAAGATCTAACAATTATGAAGGTAAGTAAAAGAATACACTTTTCCCTTGAGATCCTAATTAATTACTTTCTAGATCTATGCAAGATATGCAATGTAAAATAGATAATATGAAATTATGAAATTAAGTATAAGTTGTTGAAATGACCAAGAGAGATAAATAATTTTATCATATATATTTGAACCTTGATTTCTATTTGTTGTGATTCTTCCAAGGATGAATATAGATGGATTTGGACTGAAAAATGTGAGACATAAAAAACCTAGAAATCATTTGACAATCTATCAAGGTTGATCTAGATGATCAGGGGTGAGCTAATTGACCTTGCACATCAAGGGTGACCTGGTCAACCTTGCAAGAATGATTGTGATATTGATATTGATTTTACCATTTTAATAATCAATGAAAATGATACTCTAATTCATGACTAATTTTTCCTTTAGAGATTCTTTGATATCTAAATTTTAGTGTACATTGGGTGAATATGTAGGGGTTTTCCTTAATCAACCCCTATCTTAGTGGTTTCCACCTCCATTAATAGTCATTATGTAAAATTTAATGTGTATGATTCATGTGTATGAGATTTAAATGTACAATGGAAGCATCCAAATTATTAGTTCCAAATCCTAGCATGAAGTTTTTTTCTTTATTATAGATCAAGAAATAATGCATAGATCCAAGGATAAACTAGAAAGCATACTAAGACCCCAAGGCTAAAGTGATCTAAGTCATACTCATGATCTGTGTTTGCTACTCCATGATTACAATATTTAATTCTTGAATAATAAAGTAGGAAGAGGAAGATAAAGAACTCTCTCTTTTCAATGAATTTTTCTGATCCTCCTTTCTTCCACCTTGAAAATGTGTTAAGACAAATTGGGATGTCCATAATGGCTTGTCCACATGAGGTATGCTTGTGCTTTCTTTCTTGATCTTTCTTGATTACTTGGGCATGTTGGCATATCACCTTGCATTCTCTTGATAAATGAAGAAATTGAGGGTAGCTGATTGCACTATGAAACCTAGTTGTGGACCAAACCCCAAGAAGGGACGAATGACTAGGACCCATAATGTGACATGTGTAAGGATGCATTGCATCCCTGATTGGTCTGATAAGAATGCATTGCATCCTTGAAAACTAGATGCAACAACCTGCTAAGTAGTTTTGGGACCCCATAATAAGTCTCAAAATCCAAAAATCAAGTCTTGATTCCAAGGAAATCATGTTTTGGTCTAGAAAAAGAGTTATTTTGATTAAATGAAAGGAAAGAGGATGACCTAATTAAATAGATCATATGTTAAGTATTGCATTGTAAGATAGGAATACCAAGGAAGAATTATTAGGCCCTACCTAGATCCTATTTAAGAAGAATATATGAGAGAGGTGTAAATACATATTAAATGAAAATTTATCATTAAATTACATAAAATAGGTGCTAACAGTCATAAATTGAAGTGCTTCCTATTTAGGATGGTATGAAAATATAATGATTAATGTGTTATTGGATATGTGCCCAAATGAGATAGAGAGGATCTTCCACATTCCTGCACAAGACATGTTCCTACATATATCCTATGAAAGCACAACTAAATTGTATAATGATCATGTGCTTGAGGCTAACCAAATAATTATGGAAAGGTATTCAATTAAATCACCACCACAAAACAAAATAGAAAAATTGGACATGATATGAGATTACATGGTCAAAGATGTAGGGTGTGCAATCTTGTTTCACTTATGGATGATGAAAAGGCCTTCTATTAGCTTCTTGGAAGCATCAATGGTGAATTTCATTAAGAGTATACACACCTAGAAGAACTAGATAGACAATTAAACTATCATAAGTGACAATCTACATAATCAATTGATTATGGGAAAGGGTGATCCTACATTTTTCATGGCATCCTATGTTGTCTACCTCCTACCTATGAGAGATAACTACTTGAGCCTCTCAAGGAGGGTATTTTAGGATGGTGTACTAGTATGAAAACACATAACATATTCAAAGCTAGTTAGGAAGAATATTTCAAAGGAGACTCCTACATTTAGAAAAGTTAAATGATGTGTTTGTATTTGCAAGCATCGAGAGAATTAAGGGAGATTTGGCTAAGATATTATCAGTAGATGTTTCCTCGAAGGCAAGTTAAATTAGAGCCTACTATATAAGACCTTCACATATATTAGGGTATCAAGGATAATTTATTATCCAAAGAGGCTTCCCCATTATCCCTTAGACAAGTTGATCTTATTGGAGATCAAAAGATCATTAGAGTTGGCATATAAATAAGTGAAGACTAAGAAGAAACATTATTGGAACTTTCAAAAATTAGGACTTGTTCTATGTTTGGTATTAAGGATCTTTGGATAGTGTTGATGAATGTGACAATTACCCATTGGAAGACTATCCTTCTCACTATCCTACCTATGACCTCGTATGACAGTTTAGCAAAGTAAAAGACAAGGAGTATATCCATGTGCTACATCTATAGGATCACTTAATAAACTAATTAGATAACTATGATGTATGAATTAGAGATTAATGATGTTTAAATTTGGACCTCACTAGGGTAGCATTAGACATAGAGATACCGGTCAAAGCATGGAAACACAATTCAAAGGATACTATGGACTCTCTTTACAACGTGGATAAGATATTTGAGCATCTCATTTTCAAAGTAGAATTTGATAAGCATGAATTTGATGACATTAATCATAGGTGAGGTATGTGACAGAGTTGACATTATAGTGGATTGAGAGGCCCTTCAAGTTTTCCTCTATGCCAAATCATCCTTGATTACTTTCTACCCAAAAGATAGACAAAGAAAAGGGAAATATGGTACTTATTATAAGTTTTAAAACAACTTCCCCACATGACCCAACAAAGGTATATAGACACCAATGTAAGGTGGCTAATGAGATCCTTGAGGAAAAGAGAAAAGTCAAGAAGATGAAGGAACCTACCTAGGAGGATCCACAAGAAGAACCATGATGAATTACCTCTATCAAGGCTCTAAAGAATAAAATAACCCATCAAGTAGTGATGAGTCCTCTACCTCTACCACTAGGTGGTCATATGTATTACAAGAAGAGAGGAAGTGAAACACCCTTTCCTATAGTAAGAGTGGCACTCCTCAAAGAAGATGAGGAAGATCCAATAGAGAGAATCCCTCTTAGTCAAAGGACTAGGTAGAGTGTTTCCTTCAAGAAGAGATGAAGTCAAAAAAAACTCATCATGCACTCCAATTAGAACCAATAAAAGTTGAAGAGTGTATGAAACCTGAGAACGAGGGTTTTGATAAGGAGAATAGGGATTTAGGTGTATTTCACCTTGATGATTTTATTTTTCTAGATACAGTTGAGGTACCTAGAACATAGACCCAATCTACACAATAGTTGTAGATACCAGTGGTTCTTCCTCAAAGGATAACTGAGGATATTTATGCTCCACCAAAGGTACTTGGTGAATTTCATGAAAAGGGGATGTACCAAAGAAAGAGAAGGATGTGGTAGAAAGAGAGATGTATAAAGATGATAAACAACCTCTAAGATATGATTCACAAGGAAATGACTCTTAGTAGAAGATAGATGTACAAAAAATGCATCAACGTGGCATTAATAATTAGGGCCTATTGTTATGTGGAGCCTGATTAGACTCAGAGGTTAATGTTTCCCACTTCCTTTAATGTGATTTCTATTAGAAATATATAATATTGAGAGGGGGAAGTAAATTAGTATTATACAAACTTTTCGCCACAAACGAATATTGTTAATGACTTTATAACTTGCATATGAAAGAAAAGCAACAATGCTAAATAGTAAATATAACCATACACACAGGGAACTCATAACACTATTATTTGTTAACTAGGGAAAAATTGACCAAGGGAAAACCCTAGTGGGGATGATACCCATAAGGTGATTCACTAAACAAAAGGATCTTGTTAAGGATATTGACCCTGTTAAGAGTCTATGAAGTACACATAGTGTCTCAAATCCTTGTTAGAGGACTAGGCCTTGTTAGAAGGCTTAACCCTATTATGAGTTGGTAGATCAAATCCAATGTATGCAAGAAGAGCCCATTGCCCTAACATGCATTTATACAATAAATTTCTTGACAAGAATAGATATGTTGGCATAAAGTTATTTGCCATTAGTGACAACACTTTTCTCACAGTCCAAACTGAGCATCGAAGACATAGTTCAAACCGAGTGTTGAAGACTCAGTTCAAACTGAGCGTCGGTGACAACATCTTAAACCGAGTAGATGGACTCAGTATTAACCGAGTTCAGTTGGTTAACATAGAACTCAGTATTAACTGAGTTCATTCGGTTAATTAAGAACTTAGTGTTAACCAAGTGAAGATGGAAGCAGTGTTAACCGAGTAAAGTTGCACTTAGTGTTAACCGAGTGAAAATGCACTTAGTGTTAACCGAGTGTAGTATTAATCGAGTGAAGACGGAAGTAGTATTAACTGAGTAAAGAAGGACTCAACGTTAACCGAGCTTAGTCGGTAAGCAAAGAAGTTAGTTTCTGTTGAGTGACACTATATCTACCGAGTCACCAATGGTTACCGAGTTCCAGGCAACATTGTATGACTAGTATGAACCACGCCCCTACCTCTACCTAGTGCATGACGATGCTGTGTAACGTGGTGGTTGCCGTGTATCAGAAGGTCATCATGTCTGTCTGAAGAACCTAAGTTTATTTTACCATTTGGATGACTTAGTTGTATTTTGTTTACTTGTGTTTAGCCGACCTTGCATCTATTATTATTGGAATGGTATAAATAATGCTTTACATTTTATAAAAAGGAGAAAACAATAATAATAATAATAATGAAAGGATGTGTGATGCGAATATAGCAGCATAATAGTATATTAGCAAGGTCTACAAGGTGCAGCAAAGACTTCATCAATCACAAGAGGTGATCAATTGTAAAAGATCTAATCAAGTTATATATAGATCTGATTGGTTCATCCTAACAGGTGAATCATCTTGTAAATCCTCTTACCAGGTAGACTTAACAGTCTTTGTATAAAATCTCCTAACAGAGTGCATACTTATAAAGTGTGTTTCAAATCCCTTAACAAGGTGGATCTAGCAATCCTTCATGCTCTTAATAGGGCAGATCACCAGAAGTGATTATTGTATGCCTTAACCGGCTAACTTCCTACTGCAGTAAAGAAGATTTGTGGGTTTCATCCCCACCCCAGTTTTACTTTCTATTTTGTAAGGTTTATGGGTCACCAAAATCTTTGTGTATATATGTTTTGGATGTTTATTTATCTCTTACATGCTGTAGATTAGGTGAATGAATACTTTACTGGTTTATGTTGAATTGATTAAAAGGTGTATTGTTACTGATTCACCCCTCCCCTCTCAGTAACCTAAAATATATTGAATATTTCCAACAAGATATACATACAATACTTTCTCACTGCTATAGTTCACACTTTCTCTAATCATACATTAGATATAACATCATATAAGGCTCATATATCTTTCAAGTTGTTCATGCAATAGTTGGCATATCATACAACTTTCACATCTAGCACACTTATCTACACAAGATAAGTTCTCTTCTTATACTTTTCAAATTAGAAATTCTTTACATAGTTGGCCTTCACATCTTCACATGCTTATTATAATATAAAATAACTTATGGATTAATATCTACAAAGTCAGCTCATCATATACTGACTTGAGTGCAGTTGAAGTGGCATCTTATGCACTATGTGCACTAATTAGTATCTCTAATACAATGAATGAGAACTAGAAGAAGGAAGTGGAAAGACTAAAATCTGTATATCTAGATTGTTTTTCCAGGATATCAAGTTGATTAGTAGTAGGCCACCTAGGTTTTGTATACATTTTTGACACCTTTTCAATCAATGTTAAAAGGGGAGTAATATGTAAGGAAAATTGTATGTATGGGAAATGAGTATTAATATGTAAATTGTATGATTGTATATGTAAGGGGGAGTACACTTATGTATCAATGTAAGGAGTGATAAGGAACGTAATGATCCATCAAAGCATGAATAAATTTTTTATGTTTTGAAGGCAATTTTATGTAGTTACTTTTACTTGTTTTTGTTATGTATGACATCATTTTGGGACTTAGCCAATTTTCCCAAATTTTTCCATAAATACCAAAGGGGGAGATTATTGGAAATATGATTAGCAAGATGACTTGAGTATTTTCATTTATGGAAACATATATTCAACATTTTATTTATGCATTTAGAGCTAGAAAATTATCTAAGTCTTAGATAGTTTGCAGCAACGGGGAAATATATATGATGTGTACATATGACACACTATGAATTAGATTATGTAAAATTGAGGATAGCTTTATGATAGTATCATAATGACATATTCTAGTGCACATATGTGTATGAATAGTATGAAACAAGTTATATTTGAAATACTAGTATCGGTGTTTGTTAGAGTAGAATAGAGCATAGCAAAGAATTGAGTTGTATGACTTAAGGAATTATTTTGGTGAAAAAATAATTACTAAGTCATGATGAGCCATATTTTTAGATATTAATCCATAAGTTATTTTATATTATATCAAGTGTGTGAAGACATGAAGGCCAATTGAGCAGAGAATTACGAATTTGTGAAGTATAAGTAAAGATCTTATCTTGCATAGATAAGAGTTCTAGATGTGAGAAATAACTTGAAGGAACTTGATGTAAGTATAAAGGAGTTAAGGAAAAACATTGATGAAGGTAAGAAGTTGTATGAACAATGTGCACTATCATACAAATACCTAACTGACTTTGAGATTTAGATAAAGGGTAAGTTAAGTGATCTTGACACACTCACCACAAAATTATAGCTCCCTAAGACTAGTATTGAGGATCGTGCAACATAAGTGGAGTAGATCCATAACATAATCAAAGGTTTAGAATATGATAAGGAAAATATAGAAAACAAGTTCTCTACTCTTAGAGAAATCTTATCACCCAAGATCAACATTTTGTAGAGGCAACTGGAGGAATGTCTTGCAACAAAGGCTTCCTATGATAAGTTTTCCTATAGTGACTTGAGCATAGTTGAAGTGTGCACTATACACACTAATCAGTATCTTTGATATAGTGAAGGAGAAATGGAAGAAGGAAGTGGAAAGGCTGAAACTTATATGTAGATTTTTTTTTTAGGATATCAAGTTGATCAGCAATAAGCCACCCTATTTTTGTATATAGTTTTGACACCTTTGTCATTGATGTAAAAGGGGGATTAATATGTAAGGAAAATTGTATGTATGGGAAAGGATTATTAGTATATAAATTGTATGATTGTATATGTAAGGGGGAGTACACTTTTGTATCAATGTAAGTTGTGATAAGGAATGTAGTGATCCATCAAAACATGAATAAAATTATTATATTTTGAAGGCAATTTTTAGTTACTTTTACTTGTTTTTGTTATGTATGACATCATTTTGGGAATTAGCCAATTTTCTAACTCTAATGCATAAATGAAATTCTAAATATATATTTCCATAAATGAAATCATTCAAAACATTTTACGGACCATATTGCAATATTCTCGTATATTTATTCTATGGGGGTTTGAGGGAAGCACCCAATGTTGGATCTTGGAGTCACCCCCCATTCACACTCCTATTATGATATAGGGAGGGGTCAAGGAGTAGTGCCCCAAAGGCTAAAAGTGAATTTACTATTATAAAAGGTATCCAGAGTTATGTTTCTATTGGATGACATATTCTACCCCAAATTTTGTAAGCGGTATAAGTTTTGTATAAAATGTCTGAACATTAGGGTATTTTTATGATGTATGATGATTTATTAGTTTCTTGTGGCAATATTAAGTTGTAAGGGATTACAAATTGTAATCAAGTTGAAATCACTAGATAATATTATTGGACTTTTTTTTTGGTGAATGTAGTCCTAGAATTAGTTGTAACACGTTAAATCTTTGTGTCTTCTATTTTCTTATGTTCTTTATTCATTTGTGATATTGGTTATATTTGCATGCACTTATTATTTTTATTTCTCTAATCCTAACAATCCCCACTACCACCACATTTTTTAACTCAAGGCTCAATGCCAACACCACCCCCTCCTCCACTAAAGGAAGATGTATCTAAAAGATAAGCTTGGATAGGATCCACATAAGGAGAGGATACACCAAAAAACCAAAGATTGAAACAAATTCTATAAAAGATGATACACCAAGGGCACCCTCAATCCTAATGTCCACATGATAGTAAGTCAAAGAATATCATGGAGAAAGGAGAGAATAGGAGAAGAAAATTGAAGATATTAGAAGAGTATAAACAAGTTTGGCCTCTACTTAACATGTTTGGGTGATTCTGCCAAAGTCTTTGACCAATATTGGTACACTCACTTAGCTAGAAAGAGTAATGAAAAGAAGAGAAATATTGTTGCAAATGAGGTGGATATATCATTAGTAGTATGAGCAAGCTTCATGCTAATAATACCAAGGGAACCACAAATGATGTCATACATGACATCATATAGATAGGGTTAGTATAATGATACAGATTGCAATTCCTCCTCCTTAGAGTACTGATACCACTCTAGCTATCACATATTACAAGATTGAAGAAGTAAACATGGAGAAGACCACCAGGGATGGTAGTAAGGTACTAGGTGCCGTTGGTTTAAAGAAAGTGTTTGAATACATGAAACAATAAGAAGAAAACAACCAAGCACTAAAAGAGAAGTGTAAGATTTTGAAGAATTTTATGAATAATATCACAAGTCCCATTGACCTTGTAGATCTAGAAGAATCATAAAAGATTCCCTTGAGAGGCATGGTGAGCCCATTGATGTAGAGTACATTTATTCTTTTATGTATAAGAGGCATTAGATTTTTTTCACTCAACATTTGATAATGTGGAAAACTTATCCACTTTGGTGGAAGGGAAAAATAGAATTTTGGATCAAACACATGATTGGGATTAAATGAAGTAGTGTTTGAAGATCATTAAGAAATATAGTTTCAAGACCCTTTTGGAATCATACAATACTGATGATCTTGATAAATCTAAAGGATGGATAAAGTCCATGGGGAGTGGGGCCAAGAAGCATGTAGAAATATTTCCTAAAAATCAAAATAAAAGGGAAGCTACTGAGGTTTAGGAAGTAGAAGTTGGAAGGAATCCCAACACACTAAGTTTAGATATTTTTTAAGATGATGGGAAGAAGGTCCTCTTATGAGAAAATATAGTTTTGAAATAATTTGAAGCATCCCTTGAAGCTATTAAAATTAATGATTTTTTATGGAGATTATTCCGTAGTAAGGGTAAGTTTAGGAATGGTGCGAAGAAGATGGTTGTACTCTAGGAAGTAGAGAAGAAGGTATAAAGTTTTAGGAAGAAATTCTCAAAGAAGCTTAAGTCACAAGAACTTTTGAATCCTAACAAAACATGGGATATCATTGAAGATTCAGAAGAAAGTGTCTAAGAATGCTACCAAATAGTACTTGAGAAAAACCTAGAAAGCATTTTGTATTTTGAGCACTTCAATTTTTGGATAGTTTTGGCACATTTTTTAGTGTTGGGTAACTCTCCAAATTTTGGTGTTCAATAAGTTTGAAAGTTCAAACATAGAGTCAGGTTCTGACAATTTTAGTCGGTGTTACATTTTTTGTTACTTGCACCACTAGAGTTGATTTTAGTGAGATTTGCATGCATATTTTAAATGAAAGGAAGATGCTACTAGTTATGATGACTACAAGGAGATGGAGGATTCTATATTTAGAAACCCTATAGTATGAACAAGAGTTTAATGTCTTTCTTCTATATTTAAATCTATACAATTTTAAGTCATATAAAGGCATGTGCACCATAATATAATGAAAATTAAAAGTGTAGACCTACTTAGTACCATGTTAGGAGTCAATTTGTACATAATTAGCATAGATTTACTATTTTTTATATACTTTTTAAGGGATAAACTCTATCCCAAAATATACATTTATGGAGAGGGTTTCCTCTAAATACATTATTGTAATATGTAAAATAAGTTAATATTTTACATAATATAGTATATGCAATTGGTGCTCTCATTATATGTATAGTGATTCTCATTGAAATGTGCATTTTCTTAATGAATAATGATGGAGCCAATTGTCTTATTGTGTTAAATGTTTGTGAGCTATTAATTTATTTAGAGTTTGTCACAAGTAGTCATGTAATACCCCTATAGTGATAAATAAAAGAAGGGAAATGCTTAGTACATTCATATCAATTTATCATGTGTGTGAGCACATTCATCGCTGCACAATTTGATGAATCGTGAAAAATTATACAATCTTACAAAATCCATCAACGATTGCATTAATGAAGTTACAATTGTGCTACTCAAAATTTTCTTGGTTTTCTACCATTCCCTTCGAAGGTTTGATTCACATACATGTTTCCATTATGACTTATGTGTGTTTAGGATTTCATTTTTAGAAATCTCTTTTACTTTTATTTTTTACAAATCTAGTTAGCTTAGGCATTCATATCAATTGCATGTTAGAAATTGCATTCATTATAAAATCAAAAATAAAATAACTTCCATAAACATTTTCCAATTTTTAAAAGAATTGTAGATCAATCTCATCAAACTAGAAAAGACCTCCTCATGAATAGAAACATTAGTCTTTAACTGAGTTATCCAGGTAGTTGAAACAACACCTCCCATAACCTTGGAGTTGGTTATCCTATCATCTTTTCAAGATGGAATTTTACAAAGATTATGTCATTTTGATTGTGTAACAATGATGCTCAACACTTTTCTGATCAATTCCAAAAGTTCATCAAGATTCTAATAGTAGATGCTAATGCTAGAGGAGAGGTTAATGGTTGTAGATAAGAGGGGATTGTCCTATCTAGGTCTATAAGACAATGATGTCTATTAGCCCCCACCATATTTGTGATTATTGTAGTCTCTCTATTAATTTGCTAAGGGATAAATCTATCTCCCCAAGGGTTAAAGAAATAACCATTCCTAATGGTGATAAACTCTTTAATGTCCAATTTGTAGACAATACAACAATTATCGGTACATGTTTAGGATCACGAGGTCCCAAAAAGAAATGATATGAAAACAAAAGTTTTGAAACATCTAAAAGTGCTATAAACGCCATATTGAATTTTATTCATGCATCCTAATAGCAAACTAAAAAAATGCCAAGGTATATTAAGTACATGGTACTTATCAAGTACCAAAAACCTATGAGTTTAGAAAAGAATGAATGTCATTTTCCCTATTTCCTCCTACCAAATGACTTGTTTCTCTCTTTAGGCTTCAAGTATATTAAATCTTTTAGGTACCTGATCATGATATACATCAAATTCAAGAATTTCATCAACAATAAGTAGATTTTTATGATTTTTGTGTTATTTATTATAATTTATCAATTCAACTTATAATTTTAAACTTATTTGCAATTTAATCAAGAATGGGTGACACCAAAAAACCTCAGAACCCTACCCTATAAAATGATGATCATAAAAGAAATTGATAACCACCTGCAAGGGTAGTGCACCTTGATGGTGTACAAAAAGAGGACCCTATAAGTGGAAATCTTTTTTTTGAAATCAGGTAAACCAAGGTTTGGACAAGACATTTTAGGGTCATCCACTCAAAGTGAAAAGATGTGTAAAAAATATAAATTCTAGTACTCTGAATCTACTTTCTAAACTACTAAAATTTTACAAAATGAATAATATTAGGTGGGTCAAACCCTGCACACACAAAAAAATAGTTCCTAATTTTTTTAGAAAATATAACATAGGTGTTTTTTTGTGTAATGCAAAAGGCCTATTTATATTCAGTATCTTGCAAATCCATTTGGTATGATGATAGTTAGGATTGATATCTATAAGTTATGTATTTTTGTGTAACTTTCTAATGAGTACTTTTATTCTATGAATTATTGAAGTGATTGAATACTAAAATTTTGGTACATGTTCATATACAAGGCATAAGTTGCATCAAAATAATTGATAATATTTTCTTAAAAGTGTATAGAATAAAGTGTAGAACAATAATATGTAATATATTTTTCATTTGTTTAAGTATATTAAAAGTCATTAAAAAAATGTAGACATATGTCTGTGAGGACTGTGAATATAGCGATAAAACAAATTAACCTTTACAATCATAATGTTGTCAAAAAAAGAAAAAGAAAAAGAAATTCAGAAACATAAGAAGACACATGAGATTATGGTGCTAATTTATGAGATACTCACTTTATCATTTGGAATCCTGCTGAAGAAAAAGACAAGAACTCATCCTAGAAGATAAAAAATGTTTAAAGGATTGAAATTAGAGGAAAAATGAGCTCCCAAGCCTTTGGTTTAACTCCCTAGGAAAATTCCAGGCCATAACCCAATTAGGTTTTATGTTTTCAAATAATCCAATCAATTTATTAAAGCCAAAAATACATTGTAATGTTTGAAGAACCTGATTAGGTTATTATGCTAGACATAACCAAATCAGATTATTTTGCTAGATAAAACCTGATCATGTTATTAATAAGTGAATGTAAAATACATTGGATTCACATAATCCTCTCAGGTACTAGGATAGCAATAACTAGATCAAGTTATATCTATCATAAATTAATTGAATTTTTGTAAATATATAAACAAATTCAAATAAAATAAAATATTTTAAATATATACATTTATAATTAAATATGTATGTATATATATGTGTATATAACTATATATTTATAAATTTATTTTTATAAGTATAAAACTAAATTTATATATAATTAAATATGTTTATTTTATTTTTGTATATATAATTACACATATTCATAACTAGTCCAGGAGCACCTAGGTTAGGTCTCTAAGAAGCAAATAAGGGTCTAGGAATCTGGAAAAGACATAGGACCTAGTAGATGGAAATAAAGAGTCATGAGTAGTCATGAGTCATGCATGTGAAACACCAAACACTAATGTATGCATGGGATGATCAAGTTGATGCAATATTGCATTTGTTGTTCAATTAGGAGAAAAGTGCAAAATGTTGTTTTAAATGGCTAAATAGGGAAAGAAGGGTAGGAAGGAATGGAAATGGTCTAAATATGGCCTAAGTGTCTCACATGTGTTTTTTGGAGTCATAAGGTAGAGGCTTACCAAGTCCAAGAGGCTAAAATGCAAAAATTGTCAATTTTGCAAAAATTGCATATTGACAATTTTGGATAAAGTGCAATTTTGACAAGAAAAGTTGCAAAATTGGTTAATGGTTTCTTGGAGGTTACCAATGAAAGGAAGTTGGTTGATTTAGGTATGGAATGAGTATGTAATGCTGTGAAAGCATTTTTGTATGTTTCAGAAGTTTGAGACTATATGACATCCTATAGTAGACCAACAAGTTAATGACAAATGGAATGACAATTGAAGTTATGTATTGCTACTCAATTTGAATTAGTGTTTTCATTTGTATTATAGTTTATAATTTTTTTTACCAAGTTTTTAGTTTGGTTAGAATTTTTTTTCAATCCATTTTCAATGCATAATAAATGATTTGATAAACAGATTGCTTATTGGCTTGTATTGAGTAGTCTAGGCAAAAAGATGTCCATCAACATTCTCCATGGTTGAAACCTCATGAAACCTTGAGGAATGCTAGTATAAATCCTATATATTAAGTGGGAAAAAGCATGGATTCAAAAATTATGGGCCATGCCAATTCCTTGGAAGCCCTAGGTGAGACCTTGAGGTACTCGACTAGAAATTGAGCCAAGGAAAGTGATATACTTGCAAGGGAATAGCTATTTTGGTTGAATGGGTGTTATGACCTGGTAAAGAATTGAATGGAGTTACTACATGTAGAAGGGAAATTATCCAAGATATGTAGGAAAGGAGAAAGAGTGTTATTACTATTGACTGGTCTAAAAGGCCACTAAACCATAGTAAACCCTTAAAAATAGGGTTAGGGAATCAAGTAGGAGTTGAGTATTTGAAACCTCAACAATCTTGAGGGTCTTAGAAAAGGGTATCACCATCTAGATTTTTTTAGAGCCTCATTAAGGAAAATTTTGCACAAACCCCTATTTAGTACATTAGGAGGGCTAATTAAGGGCTAGTAGTCCTAATAGAGGATTTGAATGAATTTGAGGGGGTCATATAGAAGCCAAATGTTTGGATTGTGAAAATGGTTCTATAGGAGTCTACTACATCGTAGATAGAGCCTCCAAACCTTGCAAGAATAAGTTACTTAGTAGTCATGAACAAACTTGAATGGGTAGGTTAGGATAAGATAAAAGTTGTTCCTAGTGGATTAGGGATTACTTAGGTATGGAATATCTAGGAGTGTTCATCCACTATCTACATTACCCTAGCCTAGTCCTATCAAATTGGTATTAGAGAAAGTTTGATTTTTTGGAATAGAAGTGCATGTTTGGAAGTGAAGGAAAAACCTCCATAGGATCCACCATGGTGACAAATGCAAAGTTGGCTC
Organism: Cupressus sempervirens; assembly: GCA_028749045.1. Lineage (NCBI taxonomy): Eukaryota > Viridiplantae > Streptophyta > Pinopsida > Cupressales > Cupressaceae > Cupressus > Cupressus sempervirens. The sequence goes on along the minus strand of CM053785.1, from coordinate 1,008,355,316 downwards.
AGAAAGTTTAGGAGAAGGATGAGGAGAATGTAGATTTGAAGGCTAAGATAACAACCTTGGAGATAAATCTTGAGAGAGTAGCTCTCAAGATTGAAGCAATGACCGATAAGGTCAATCAAAAGGAGGAATGTAGTAGGAAAAAGTAGTAGGTTTCTAATGAAGAGGAGGCACCCACGCTTGATCTTGAGATAGCAAAGGAACATTTTCTTAGGGCCATCAAAGAATTGAATCAAAAGGCATTAGAGGGAGTACCACCTTTTTGTGGAAAGTTGGATACATAGCATGTCTTGGAATCATTGGAAGGTATGGAGAACTATTTTGAAAGTGAGAATGTGATAGAAGCACAAAAATTGAAAGTGGCAAAGGCAAGAATGAGAGGAGCAACTATCATGTGGTGGAAGTTTGTCCAAGATGATAAGAAGCCTTATGCAAATTGGAAGAGTATGGTGAACCAAATACAAAATGCCTACCTTCTAGAAGACTTTGTAGTACAAATGCATACTAAAAGGTAGAATTTGAACCAAAGAGATAATGATGTGACAAGCTATACTGAAGAATTACAAAAGATATATCTTATATCCAAGGTACAAGAATATGAAAGCATCAAGGTAGAAAGGTATGTCAATGGTTTAAGGTGGTGTATAATTAGGAGGAGATTCAATTATGGACTCGTAATTTAGTACAAAAGTGTTATCAGATATCACTTAAGGTTAAGGAAAGATTAAAGAAGAAACAAGACTTCAATAATAGGAACAAAGGTAAAGGTAGAGAACAAGGTAACCAAAGAGGGAACTTTGGTAGTCGAAGAGGCTAGGCATCTAAGTCCTAAGGGGGTAGTAAACCAAATGAAGAAAGTGGTTCAAATAGTCCAAGGGGAGGATTCAACCAAAGAGGCAAAGGAAGTAATAGTTTTAGGGGTAGAAGTAACAGTCAAGGAAGAGGACCTTTATACTTTTCCATCATGAAATGTTATAACTAAAACCAACTAGGACATCCCTCTTATAGGTGTCCAAAGAAGGCTTCTTCATCAGGGGAAAGGAAGTTTTCTTATGTCCAAGAGGATAGTGATAACAAGAAAGAAGTAGATCTCCGACTTGATTCAGAGGAAGGATAGAATCTGATGTTTAGAAGGACACTCATTAGGGAGCCTATGAAGGAGGAGACAAGTCAAAGGAGATATCTATTTAGGGTCAAATGAAAGGTAAAAAACAAGGCATGTAAGGTTATCATTGACTCTAGTTCTACTGATAACATAGTGGTAGAAGAGGTAGTATATAAGTTGAAACTTAAAAAGCTTCCTCATAACAATCCTTATAGGGACATGGCTAAATAAGGGTCAACATGTAGAGGTGAAAGAACAAGCATGGGTAGAATTTAATATTGGAAGGTATAAGGATAGAGTTCTCTATGATATAGTACCCATGGATTCATGTCATTTCCTTTTAGGGAGACCATGGAAATATGACAGGGAGGCACAATATGATGGCATGAAGAATATATACAAATTTAAGAAAGGTGAAGAGTCCTACTTTATACAATCTTTGTTGGAAGGGGAGAGAAACATAGTGATGGAGCTTAATGGACTCATGGTAGGTGAGAAGGAGTTCCTTAACACCATGAAGGAAGGTGAAGGCACAAGGTATGCCATTGTTGTTAAGCCCCAAAATGAAAAAAGTAAAATCAAATCATAATTACCTAAAGAAATGTAGGAACTGTTGAATCAAATTGATGACATCATAAGTGATGGAGAGCACACATTTCTACCTAAGAGAGCTATCAACCATCAAATAGAATTCATCCTTGGAGAAAGCTTTCCTAATAAAGTAGCTTATAAAATGACACCTAGCCAACATGAGGATATTGCCAAGAAAGTGCAAGATTTGTTAGATCATGGCTTAGTAAGGAAAAGTATAAGCCCATGTGCAGTACCCATTGTCTTGGTGCCAAAGAAGGAAGGTACTTGGAGGATGTATATGGATTCAAGAGAAATGAACAAGATAATAATTAGGTATAGATTCTGAATCCCAAGACTTGAAGACTTATTTGATTGTTTGGGTAGTGCAAAGTACTTCACCAAAATTGACTTGAATAGTGGATATCATCAAATAAGGATTAAGGAAGGATATGAGTGGAAGAAAAATTTCAAGACTACTAAATGGTTGTATGAGTGGCTAGTGATGCCCTCTAGTTTGTCAAATGTCCCCTCCACATTCATTGGGCTCATGAATGAAGTGTTTGTTGATTACTTGGGTAAGTTTGTTGTAATTTAATGTGATGATATCTTCATTTTCAATAGTACAAAGGAAGAACATTTAAGGCATTTAAGTCTAGTTTTGTAAAGGTTATATGATACTCAACTCACCATCAACTTGGAAAAGTGTGATTTTGTGAAGGAGGAGTTGGTCTACATGGGCTTTTCCATTTCACTAAGGTAGCTCATGATGGATCCTAGCAAGGTGGAGGCTATACTTAGTTGGCCAACACCCAAGTTTGCATTAGAGGTAAGGAGTTTACATGGCTTAGCACAGTTCTATAGGAAGTTCATTAAACATTTTAGCCATATTTGTGTACCATTGCTAGAGACTATAAAAGGTGGGATTAGAGCTAATTTTAAATGGACTAATGAAGCCTCTAGGAACTTAGAGGAGTTGAAACATCAAATAGCCACCAAACCTATTTTGTTCCTACCTAGTTTTGAGAAGTTATTTAGTGTTGAGTGTGATGTCAATAACCTTGCCATTGGAGTAGTACTTAGCCAGGGGGTAAGCTAGTTGCATTTCATAGTGAAAAGTTGAATGAAGCCAAGAGGAAGTGGAGGCATTAAATATTGCTTAAATAATTTGTGGTGTATTTTGATAATCAGGCCTTAAGATTTCTCAATTCCAAGACTTGTCACAAGCACATGAAATGGGTGGAGTACAATCAAGCCCATACCTTCACCATAAAACATAAAAAAGGCATTGCAAATAGGGTTGTAGATGTACTTAGCTATAAGTTGTTGACTGTACATGAAGTGCAGATTAGGAGTGTGGGGATTGAGAGCTTCAAGGAGATGTATCTTGATGATCTAGACTTTTCTTGCAATGCCTACCCTTGGTTGACTTCTCTATTGTATTGCTAGATTCTTTTAGGCCAATTTTTTTTATTGTGTTTTATGTTTAGCGGTGCTAGGTTACCAGATTTGATTAATTGTACTTCATATTCAGTTAATATATGTGTTGAGTTACTTTAGTACTAGTTATTTCAATTATTTCATGATTGTTTCGATGATGATATATATGTTCATTTAGTGACTTTCAATTATTTAATGATGTTAGTTAGATGAATGATTTTTATGCAATTTCTATGGATACTTACCCCATACTTGCAAGTGTATGGTCTACGTGTATGTTTTCTTTATGCTTGATGTTCTTGATGTGGTTGAGGAAAGAAGTCATAGTCACCTGCTAGTTAGGATCTACACGATGCACCACTTCCCTCCATTTCCTATTTGGTTTAGAATATATGTGTCTGTACATGCGTGGATTTTATACAAATTGCAGGTACCAGGTATTGACTTCCCTAAATTACCAAGATGAGCATACCCTATCACAGTATTTCAATGGTATAAGTGGGGAGATAACTCTTGAGTCCAAATCCTAAATCCTAAGCCAATTTTTCTAGAAAATAAGATAAGTGTCTAAGTGAGTTTCACCTTTCTAAATTCATTTAGTGATGTGAATTCTTCATTTTGACACTAGAGTTTGTTTTGGTATTTTGTTCTTTATGATGGATTTTTGTTTTTGGATTTGTGGGTTTGTTGTGATTTTCCATTTTAATTAAATCAAATTAAAAGATAATTTATTGATTTAATTTAATAGAAATTTTATAAAGAAATTCAATATTTAATTATATATAATTAATTAAATAAAAAAAATAAATTTAAAGATTTTATAAATTTATATTTTTGGCATATTTATATTTATTTAATTTAATAATAATTAATTTAAGAGTTTTATTTTAATAATAAAATTTTAATAATATTATTAGTTGAATTAATAAATATATTATTAAAGTGTCTCATGATTTAATAAGAGAGAGAAAACATAATTTAATAAAGTTTATTTTAATTAAATTGCATAAAGCATATGCATGAAGTTAAAATATAATAAATTAAATAAAGAGAGAAAGCTAATTATTTTAATAAAGATATTTAGTAATTAAATATCTAAACGTTTGTGCAGGAAAATGTAAAAGATAATAAAATAATAAAAGATGATGATCATTGAGTTCCCTCGTGGGATTGCACAATCAAAGCCCAAAATTTAGGGGAGAACTCTTTATCAAAGATCTAGAGCTCATTATTGTAGGAACCGAGGTTTTGGAGGAGCAATTTTGAATGAGGGTTTTTCAAAAAGAAAGGGAAATACTTACGTGTTCTATGAGTTGTCGAATTAGCATCAGATTTAGGTAGAATTTAGTGGTTAATTTTTGCAGTAAATTTCCATTTGTAAATTTCATGTCTTCTTTGTGTTTAGATAAATCTATTTATAGAATTTTAGATTTGGTTGAAACGCTTGTCTTCAAATTTACTCTTTCTTTGTTCTCAAATATGTCTATGAATGAATAGATTAAATTGAAACCCTTGTTTGCATATTTATTGTTCTTCATTTTTAGATACCTCTATAAATAAATTTGAATTAGAAACTCTTGTTTGTTAATTTGGAGATTGGTATTGTAGAGCGAGTGAGGTTTGGAATGAAATTAAATAGTTTTGAGATGTGCCATTTGATTTGTTACTCGTAACCTTCCTATCAGATCTATTTCATAATTTTATTAAAAATTAAAATAATTTTTAAAAATAAAATATGCTAATAAAAAGTACCATAGTAAATATTTTACTGGAAATCATGATTTTACACTGTAACGGGGGGTGGGGGGTGTTTGTTTATATATATATATATATATATATATATATATAAACAAACACCCCCCACCCCCCCGTTACAGTGTAAAATCATGATTTCCAGTAAAATATTAAATATCTACATATATATATATATATATATATACATATATATACATATATATACATATATATACATATATACATATACATATATATATATGTATACATATACATATATATATATGTATATATATGTATATATATATATATATACATATATATATATGTATATATATATATATGTAGATATATATATATCTACATATATATATATCTACATATATATATATATGTAGACATATATATATATATCTACATATGTATATATATATCTACATATACATACATACATACATATATATATATATGTGTGTGTGTGTGTGTACATATATGTATGTATATGTACATATAGATATATATATGTACATATATACATATATATATGTACATATATGTGTACATATATATATGTACATATATATGTACATATATATATGTACATATATACATATATATGTATATATATATATATACATATATACATATATATGTATATATATATATATATATATATATATATATATATATATATATATATATATATATATAAAATAAGTTGTAAGCAGGGCAAGAACCCCATCTCCCACCCCCAACTACCATTAAGCAACAACCGTCCCAAGGACAACGCACTACAATGGCAGTGTGCAGTTGTCCAAAGATAGTCTATTATTGCCAAGGCAGCATACATTGCCTTGGGCAGCCTCCCCTTTATGGGAGCATCACATATCAAATGAATGCGATTTGTTTTGAAAAAACAATTAATTATTAAAATTTTAATATTTTTTTTTAATTAAATTTTTTAATATAGTTTTAATTATTAATTATTAATTTTAACATTGAATATTGTTAATAAGATTATTGCTATTATTATCATTATTATATTAATATTATTTTAATTATTAATTTAATAACAATTATTAATAAATGATATATAATATATTATTTTATTATTAATTAGATAACTATTAGTATTAATAATATAATAATAGTTAATACAATTATAATGATAATATGTAACGATGAGGTTGTTATAAATATATATTTGGAAAGTAATTTTGAAAATGGTAATTGATGAAATGATTATTGATTTTAATTTTAATAATATTTAATTGAAGTCTTTTATTAATTTATTATTAAAATATAATTGTATAATAAAGTGTGATTGGTGAAGTTGGGAAAATGGGTTGAATTGAATTTGGGTTGTCGGTGCAATTTTTTTATATATAAAAATAATTCATGTTAGTAGGGAAATTTTACGATACATAAACCTTGTGTGTTTTCCAACAACATGATGTAATTATGGAAATGATTTCTATTACTATGGGAGTTTTATTACATCTTTTTGATAATTCAAAAACCTTAGTTGTTATCATACTTTGAAAAGATGAATATTGTTAACTGGTTGTTTATTCAATGTTGTGTTTTGATAACAATTTGAATTATGAAACTATGTTTAAACAACTGTATATGAATTGTTGAATTGTGTAGAATTCTAGTGAACTTGAAAATATTAGTGAATATGGTAACTAAAGAAATGGAAACCGAAACCCTATTTGAGATTGAAAACATTATGAACTACAATACTTGAAAAAAAAAAAAAAAACTTGAAAACCTTCAATGAAAATTAATTTGTTGTGTTATCTAAACCTAATATTTTTTGAAAACTACTTTTATATGTACTCTTTTTATGATGTGTGATTTTAATGTTGGGTGTCAGGCTAACTTAGTACTTTGACCAAATCAGGATTTTTATCAAAGGCTCAAGAGTTCTATTTTGTGATGTCATGATGATGTTTTGGTCACAATATTTTATACTCAACCATGGTAATGTGTCTTGTATGCTCTATGAGGTGTTTTGATCTATTGATTGTTATTGGCTTTCTCATATTCTTGTGTGAAACTAAAGTGAATGGTGTGACCTTTCTGATATAACCTTTGAGTCTTCAATCCATTGTATTTAGATTTCTTTTCAGTCACTTGTATAGGACTGAGGTGTTTGTATGGTTTATTCTTGGTGATGTCATGTTATGATGTGGATTGGTTTACTTGTAATTTATTTTTTATTATTCCTATAGGATGATTGTAGTGGTGGAATGTGTGATTTTGATCAATGATATTTGAATGCTTGTTTAAGAATTGATGTATGGTATGTGGTCTTTTGGGATCTTTTTTCTTTACTGAGCTTAGGGTAGGTTATCTGTATGTCATGTTGGGAAGTGGATTGCAATGGAGGCCAATGCTCTAAAGAGGTTGGTGGGAAGCCATTGTAGGTTATTTAATAAGTGATAAAATTTCATTAAATGGGTTTAAAATGAATTAATAAGATATTGGTACTACAGAAAGTCACTAGGGGTCCAAAGGATTAAAAGACTAGCCAGGTAATCTTAGAGTTGACTTGTTAGTATGCCTTCTCAGTAGGAAAGAATACTAGTGGTACATAGAGTCACTAGGAGGCCAGAGGATTAAAAGACTAGCCAAGTAACCTTAGAGTTGGTTCATGTGATGGCACTTGCCCAAATGCATAATAGATTCCCTTCATGTCATTATTGCCTCTGGGTTTAGTTGATACTTGTGTCTTGGTACCTTGAACCTAGATGTTGGCTTTAAATTTTGAGTTTTTTGTCCTATTTGGGACTTGATTTTATCTCCTCAACATGGTGGGAGTGGACCTTTATGGGTTCCATGAGGTCAGGTGGTAGTGCATTTTATTATAACATTGAGATTCAAACGTCGGATGCCATTATTAGATGTGTTTGTGTAGATGTTCCTTTTTAGCTAATCTTGTATTTCTATGATGGATGGTTATACTCTAAGTGTATTGTATTTGATTTCATATATCTTATGAGATGATGTTATCTTTTTCATGATGTATATTATTTTAGCCTTTGATACACTATGACCTATACAATGGATGATTGTGCATTCTAATTATTACTAAGTGGCATTCGAAATAATTATACATTGTTTAAATGGAATTTTTACGTGTAGTTATTCTTTTATATAGATTTATTATAAATTGGATTTAGTGTTAATTAAAATTAAGTGTTATTCATCATCATGGGATCCTTAAGAGTTGTAACCTATTTATGTGTTGTTGATGTATGAGTGTATGTTAATTACTTCCACTATTCTACAACCATGGTTGTATCTTTATCTTTTAAAAAAAAGGTTTGACAAACTTAGTAAAACTTTAGGTTAGTTCTTTTGGATCCCTTGGCAGGGTGTTACATTGTTGAACCTTATAAGGTGTGTATGGATTATGCTAACCATTTTCATTATGAATACTCTAATTTTTTCTTGCAGGAGGCCCTCTTGTTCAAGGGAAATCAACTATGTGTGCCAAGGGGCTTTATTAGGGAAAATATCATCCAAGAGAAGCATAATGGTATTTTGGGTGGACATTTTGGCAATCATAAAATAGTAGATTTGGTCCAAAGGTTCTACTACTGGCCTACATTGAGCATGTATATGAAGAAATATGTGGAGTGATTCATTGTTTGTCAAAAAGAAAAAGGAGTTGCCACCAATGTAGGTTTATACCAACCATTGCCCATTCCTCAAAGGCCTTGGGAATGTTTAACAATGGATTTTTTTGTTGGGGCTACCTAAGATAAAGTAGGGCTATGATAGTGTTTATGTCATTGTGGATAGATTCAGCAAGATGACTCATTTTGTGCCATGTAAGACCACACATGATACAAGTGCTATTGCAATTTTTTTTTAGAGAGGTAGTAAGGATACATGTATTGCCTCTTAACATAGTGTCTAATAGGGACGCAAAATTTATGAATCATATTTGGAAGACTCTATAGCATAAATTGGGCACTAAACTTCCATTTTGATCTTCCAATCATCATCAAATAGATGGGAAGAAAAAAGTGGTCAACAAGATGTTGGGAAACCTCTTAAGGTGTTTGACCAAAGAGTATGGTCAGAGTTGGGACTGCATCATTGCAAAAACCAAGTATGTTTACAATTATACTATCAATACGTCCATTGGAATGAGTCCATTTGAAGTGGTGTATGGAGTGCATCCTAGAGGAATTCTTGAGCTAAGCGACATGAAGGTAGGTATAGAGGTTAGTGGAGTGGCTAAACACTTTTCCCTTTGAATGAAAGAGATTCATGACATGGTCAAACAAAGCTTGGAACAAAATACATCAACTATGAAGCAAAGGGTAGATGCCAAGAAGAGAGATGTGTAGTTTCAAGTTGGGGACCATGTTATGTTCCATCTCAATAAGAACAAACTATACAAAAGAGAATCACAAAAACTTCAAACAAGGAAAGTGGGGCCACGTAAAATTTTGGCCAAATATAGGGCTTGTGCCACTAAATTTGATCTACCAATAGATATGGAAATCTCCACTACTTTAAATGTTGAAAATATAGTATCTTACAAGAGTCCTACTCCAAAAGGGAATGGATATCTACAAGACATTGTAGCAACTATACCAAAGCCATCTACAAACAAGTTGCAAGCTGAAAAGATTCCAAGTTCCAAAGTGCACAAGGTTACTAGGAAAAAGACCTAAATGAAGCATCTTGTCAAGTGGTAGGGAAAAATAGATAGTGAGGCTACTTGTCTTGAAGAATGAGATTTGAGTAAGAAGGGCATTGACCTCTCTCTCATTCCCTCTTAAAGTCCTAGAACTTTTCAGCTCATTGGGGGAGTATGGTCTAGGAGCACCTAGGTTAGGTCTCTAAGAAGTAAGTAAGGGTCTAGGAGTCCGGATAATACATAGGAAATAGTAGATAAAATAGATTCATGATTATTCATGATTCAGGCATGTAAAACACAAAACACTAATGTATGTATGGGATGAGAAAGTTGGTGCAATATTGCATTTGTTGTTCAATTAGGAGAAAAGTGCAAAATATTGTTTTAGATGGCTAAATATGGAAAGAAGGATAGGTAGGCATGGAAATGGTCTAAATATGGCCTAACTATCTCTCATGTATGTTTTGGAGTCATAAGGAAGGGTCTTACCAAGTTCAAGAGGCTAAAATGCAAAAATTGACAATTTTGCAAAAAGTACACTTTTGACAAGGAAAGTTGCAAAATTGGTTAATGGTTGCAAGGAGGTTACCAAAAAAAGAAATTTTGTTGAGATAGGAATGGAATGAGTATTTAAGGCACTAGAAGGCATATTTTTATGTTTCAAAAGTTTGTGGCTATACAACATCCTACAACAGATCAACAAGTTAATGACAAACGGAATGACAATTGAAGTTTTGCATTGCTACTCGATTTTAATTAGTGTTTTCATTTGAAAAATATTTTCTAATTTATTTTTAATAAGTTTTTGGTTTTTTTAGAAGTTTTTTTCAATCCATTTTTGGTGCATAATAAATGATTTGGTAAACAGACTGCTTGCTAGCTTGTATTGAGCAGTTTGGACAAAAAGATGTCTACCAGCATTCCCCATGGTTGAAACCTCATGAAACCTTGAGGAATAATAGTATACATCCTATATATTATGTGGGAAAAATAATGGGGTCAAAAATGATGATCCAAGGCAATTCCCTGGAAGCCTATGCAAGAACTTGAGGTACTCAGCTAGAAATTGAGCCAAGGAAAGTGATATACTTGCAAGGATAGAGCTATTTGGGTTGAATGGGTGTTATGACTTGGTAAAGCATTAAATGAAGTTACTAAATGTGAAGAGAAATTCTCCAAGATCCATAGGAAAGGAGAAAGAATGTTCTTACTATTGACTAGTCTAAAAGGCCGTTAAACCCTAGCAAACCCTTAAAAATAAGGTTAGGGCATCATGTAGGAGTTGAGTATTTGAAACCTCAAGAATTTTGAGGGTCTTGGAAAAGGGTATCAAAATCTAGATTTTTTTGGAGCCTCATTAAGGATTTTTTTTCACAAAACCCTATTTAGTCCATTAGGAGGGCTAATTGAGGGCTATTGGGCCTAATATAGGATTTGAATGAATTTGAGGGGATCATATGGAAGCAAAATGTTTGGATTGTAGAAAATGGTTTTAAAGGAGTCTACTACACCCTAGGAAGGGCCTCCAACCCTTTCAAGATTAAGTTACTCAGTAGTGGGCCTAGAATGAAGTTCCTAGTGGATTAGGGATTACTTGTGTACGTAGGGAATATCTAGGAGTGTTCATACACTATCTATATTACCTAGCGTAGTCATATCAATAACCTCTCTCTCTCACTCTCTTGGTAACCCTCAACACCCACTCCATCTAACTCATAACCTTCTCTATCCAGGCCAATCACTAACCCTTTCTCTCTCTTCAAATGCTGAATTGTTCATCTCTTTCTATAAATCCTAATCCTTGTATCAAGTTGTATAACTCATAACCTCTCTCTCTCTCTCTCTCTCAAATCCATAACCTATATATCCCTCTATCTAACTCCTAACCCCATCTCTCAAACCCTAAACTTCCTTCTCTCACTGACCCCTAACAACTCTATGTGTCCCCTCTCAAACCATTAACCTACCTCTCTCCCCCTCTCTCCCCCAATCTAAAACTTATATCTTTACCAAACAAACCCCTAACCTCCATCTCCCATTAAACCCTAACCTCTCTTTCTCTCCCCCCTCTCAAACCCATAACCTCTCTCTGTCTCTCTCTCTCTGTCTCTCTCTCTCTCTCTCTCTCTCTCAACTCCCTAACCCCCATATCTATCTCTATATAATTTCCAACGCCTAAACCCACCTCTCATTGAATCCTAATCCCTCACCCCTATCCCCTAACTCCTCCTTTCTCTCTCTCCTCTCTCCTCTCAAACCTCTCTATCCCACCCTCTACGATCCCCTACTCTCTCTCTCTCTCTCTCTCTCTCTCTCTCTCTCTCTCACACACACACACACACACACACACACACACACACACACACACACACACACACACACACACACACACACACACACACCCTCCCTCCTTCCCTCCCTCCCTCTCAAATTCCTAACATCTTTATGTCTATCTAACTCCTAACCTACCTCTCTCTCTAACCCCTAAGGCCCCCCCTCTCTCTCAAGCTATCCTCTCAAACCCCAAACCCCAAAACCTCTATCTCTAAACAATAATCCTTGAACCTCCCTCTCTCTTTATCTCTTTTAGTCGCTCCTTAATTCTTCTCTCTCAGTTCCATAGCCTACCTCAATCCCTCTAATCCATCTCTCTCTCTCTCTCTCTCTCTCTCTCTCTCTCTCACACACACACACACACACACACACACACACTTGAACCACTAACTCCTAACCTATATCTCTCTCTCTCCCTCCCTCTCCAACTCTCTTTCTCTCTCTCAATCTCCTCACTCCCTCTACCTCATATCAACCCCCATCTCTCTTCATATAATGGTTCTATATAACCTGATTGGATTATGAGATCCTATGGATGTTGTAGTCAGGACTTAATAACTCGATTGGGTTATAGATAACCTAACCAAGTTACTAAAAATTGTTAATATATAAATATTTCAATGAATATTATACTATTTCATTATGTCCCATTAGATTATAATATTTTTTAACATGTTTTTCTACAACAATTGTGCAAATATTTAGTCTATTTTCTTGTGCCTAGATGTTATTTTATGTTTGTATCTTGTAATTTAGCATAAAACAATGATGCAAATTTATTTCATTTGTATTTTATTCTATATTTTGTTCATGTGTTTTTTGTATGGAATTTTGGATCTACAATCATGGGAAGGAACAAGAGAGGAATGATTGAAAAATGAGAGGCAATAAAGCACTACAAAATTTGGGGTCAATTTGCAATGACAGTCTAATTTGTGGTGATTTTCATATTTTTTTTGGAATTTCCTCGATGTCATCACAATACCAATGTAAGTTTCATAATTGAGACACTTGTGTAAGTATAAAAAAATAAAAATAAAACATGACATAAAACATTACCCATTTGTTTTGATTGTGGAGAGCTGTGCACAAAAGAAGGTAGAGAGCTCTGAATGAGGGTGGAGACCTCTAAATGTCATTGTCCCCTTGTGCTTGGTGCATTTTGTTCCTATGATATATCTCTACTTTTTTTTCGTACCCTTTCTTTGTAATTTTGTTGATGCGATCTCTACATTTTTTTTTTGTGCCTTTGCTCTATGATTTGGTTGTCATGCCCTTACAATCTATTTGTTTTTTTGTCATGCCCTTGTTCTTAGATTTTGCTCTATGATTTGGTTCTTGTCCCCTTGTCATCTATGAATTTCATTATTGTGCCCTTGCTCTATAATTTCAGTGTTGTAAATCACTAGCTCTATAGCTAGCACTAGCTCTATAATTTTCTTCAAGGGTATGTAAATGTTAGTTTATTTTCCTTCTAAACAAGCATCTCTTTGTATCTACTTCTAAACATGTAAATTTATAGATAATTTTTAATGTACTTATTACATCTTAGCACAATAGAATAATTGATCTAGTTACATACATAATCTAGAATCCAAATAAATAAAAAAGAAAACTCACTCAACCTGTGCTAAGTGACTTAGCTCAAGATCCTGCCCTTATTTCTTAATTCTTAATTCTTTTCCTTGAGTAGCTTAGTTACTTTCCTTGTAAATTTTTTTGTACCCTTGTGATCTCTGCATTTTTTTTTGGTGCCCTTGTTCTATGATTTTGTTGCTAAGTCATGCCCTTGTGATCTAATTCCATTATTGTGTCATGCCCTTGCTCTGCGATTTCATTTTTGTGCCCCAACTCTATAATTTTCTTCAAGGGAGCTATGTAAATGTTCATTTCTTTTCCTTCTAAATAGGTATCTCTTTGTATTTCATTCTAAACATGTATATTTAGAGATCTTTTGGGTAAGTGCACAAAGTTGTGGTGCCAAAAGAGGGGTATAAGCGGACATCTTTTTCCTGAAATCTACAAATTTTGAACTTCAACAAGAATTTGAAGATAGTTATGCTCAAAATTTTAAGATATGAAAAAAAAAAAAAGTCGTAGTCCTTTGAATCTAGTTTCTAAACTACTAATTTTTTTCCAAAATGGTTTAGTTTTAGGTCCTCAAAAAAGGGGGCCACAAAAAGTGGTATTGTTTATTCCAAAAAAACATAACACAGTACAAAGTGTGGCCCCCCTAAAATTTTAAATAATTTTTTTGAAATTCTTTAATCTCTCTGGTCAAAAGTTACTTAACACTATGTAGTTTATCCCAAATTTTTTGAGTACTTTTATAATGTGTATTTTTTTTTAACAAATTTTTTAACTAGACACATCCCAAAAACATGAAATATCTATGTGCTCCCCCTAGAGATAATTTAAAACTAATCTAAAATCAAATTTTTTTTTTTCAAAGTGTGTAGAATGGAGTCTAGTTTCTTAAAAACTAAGTTGTTGCAAAATTTGATGAACGAGCTAAAATCTATAGCCCAATTAGTACATGGTGGTTTTTGAAAAAAAATGAACATACATTCAAAAGAAATTATAGATGAAAGGTTTGAAATAGTTCAAATTAAAAATAAATTATATGGTTAGATAGCTAACACATAGAACTATAATGCTATGTAACTTGATCTTATCAATACCCAACCACGAGGAATCTTGAAGGGGAGCACACAAGAAAAAATAATCATTTTTGGTATGTTTGTTGGAAAACACATCTCAAACCTATTCGTAAACTCCAAACCTTTGGGTTGGATCTCCAAGCTTTCAATAGCACATGCGCCCTATAACATGCACATGCTATAGTGCACACGTGCTATCTAAAACATAATTTCTCAGTAGCACATGCACACTATAGTACGCATGCACTATTAAGACCTAAATTGCATAAGAGAACTAGGTGGGGGGGATAAGGGAATGGCCATGTGTGTGTGAGAGAGAGATCCTAAGTAGGGGATGGGAGAGGGGAGAGAGAAAATGAGAAAGAGTAGGGTGGCAAAGAGAGTATAGGATGGGAGAGAGGGTAGGGGTGGCAGAGAGAGAGGAAGTGTGAGAGAAGAGTAGGGGTGGAAAAGAGAGAGTGTGGGATGGGAGAAAGAGATTGAAAGTAGGGGATGGGAGAGAGAGGAAGTGTGAGAAAGAGTACAGGTTGGGAGAGAGAGATTAAGAGTAGGCAATGGGAGATGGAGTGGGAGAGGAAGAGTGAGACAGAGGAGGATGAGAGTGCATGTGTGTGAAAGAGAGAGAATATGGAATGGGAGAGGGGGAAGAAAAAGTAGCTCAAGAGAGAGTAGGGGATGGAAGAAAGAGTAGGCAATGGGAGAGGGAGTGAGAGAGGGAGAGAAAGGGGGGATAGAAATGTGTGTAAGAGAGAAAGAGAGAGAGAGAGAGTCGAGGATAGGAGAGAGTCTGAAAATGTAAGAGAGAGTAGAGGGGGGGGGGGAGAGAGAGAGAGAGAGTAGGCAGTGGGAGAGGGAGAGAGAGTGAGAGAAAAAGTAGGGGATGGTAGAGGAGAGAGGGGGGATGCGTGTGTGTGTTTGTGAAAGAGAGAGAGAGAGTAGAGAATGAGAGAAGGGAGAGAGAGATAGAGAGAGTAGGAAATAGCAGAGGGATGGGAGAGGGAGGGAGAGAGTGAGAGAGAGAGAGAGAGAGAGATAGTAGGCAATGGGAGAGGGAGTGGGAGGGAGAGAGAGGTGGAACAAAAGCGTGTAAGAGAGATAGAGTAGGGGATGAGAGAGAGGAGGTAGTGGGATAGGGACTGCGAGAGAGAGAGAGGGGGAGAATGAGAATGTGTATTTATTTATAAGAGAGATAGAGTAAGGGATGGGAGAGAGTGTGAGAGTTTGAGAGAAAGTAGGAGGTGGCAGAGAGAGCTCATACGGGATGGGTGTGCGAGAGAGAGAGAGAGAGAGAGAGAGAGAGAGAGTAGGGGATGGGAGAGAGTGTGAGAGAGAGTATGGGATGGAAGTGAGAGAGTGAGAGTAGGGGATTGGAGAGATAAAGTAGAGAGGGAGACAGAGTACTTGAGAGAGAGAGAGAGAGTAGGTGGTGCAAGAGGGAGTGGGAGAGGGAGAGAGAGGGGGGATGGGAGTGTGTGACAAATCTAGAGAGTAGGGAATGGGAGAGGAGAGAGAGAGAGGGAGGATGGGAGTGTGCATGTAAGAGAGATAGAGTAGGGGATGGGAGAGAGTGTGAGAGTGTGAGAGAGAGTAGGTGGTGGCAAAGAGAGCTTGTATAGGATGGGAGAGAGAGAGAGAGAGAGAGTAGAGATGAAGAAACAGAACTTGAGAGAGCAAGAGATAGTAGGCAATAGGAGAGGGAGTGGGAGAGGGAGAGGGAGAGAGATAGGGGGGATGGGAGTGTGTGTGACAAATGTAGAGAGTAGGGGATGGGAGAGAGTGTGAGAGTGTGAGAGTAGGGGGTGGCAAAGAGAGTACGATGATGGGGGAGAGAAAGTAGGCAATGGGAGACAGAAAGAGAGAGGGGGTATGGGAGTGTGTGTGAGAGAGAGATAGAGATGGAGTAGGAGATGGGAGAGAGTGTGAGTGTGAGAGAGTAGGGGATGGGAGAGGAGAGAGAGAGCAGGGGATGGGGGAGAGAAAGTAGGCAGTGGGAGAGGGAGAGAGAGAGGGGGGATGGGAGTTTGTGTGTGAGAGAGACAGAGTAGGGGATGGAAGAGAGTGTAAGTGTGAGAGAGTATGGGATGGGAGAGGAGAGAGAGAGTAGGGGATGGGGGAGAGAAAGTAGGCAGTGGGAGAGGGAGAGAGAGAGGGAGAATGGGAGTGTGTGTGTAAGAGAGACAGAGTAGGGAATGGGAGAGAGTGTGAGAGTGAGTAGGTGGTGGTAGAGAGAGCTTATACAAGATGGGAGAGAGAGAGAGTAGAGAGGGAGAGAGAGAGAGAGATAGTAGGCAGTAGGAGAGGGAGAGGGAGAGGGAGAGAGATAGGCAGAATGGAAATGTGTGTAAGAGAGACAAAGTAGGGGATGGGAGAGGAGAGAGAGAGAGTAGGTGGTAGGAGAGGGAGAGGGAGAGAGATAGGGAGGATAAGAGTGTGTGTGAGAGATCTAAAGAGTCAGGGATGGGAGAGGAGAGAGGGCGAGGGAGGTAGAGAGAGTAGGAAGGATAGAGAGTAGGGAGGATGGGGAGTGATGTGATTTCACATAGTGCCTACACACTATAGTGCATACATGCTATAGTGCATACACACTATCTCAAATCACCTAAAAATGGTAAAAAAACCAACCTTGGGGCCCATTTCATCCATTTCTTGCTTTTGGTCTATTATGCACTCTATTATTCCAATAGAAATCACGGGTTTCAACATAGAAAACACCATTTCAACACTTTTGGAAGTTAGCAAACACCAAATTCAATCATTGGATATGTGATTTGAAGACTTTGAATATTCCTTGTATAGAAAAGGTTAGTGCAATCCATTTTAAATATTGTTTGTCAATGTATAGATACAAATTTGATTATAATTTGACATGATATTTAATATATAATGAATTCATTGAAAATTTTATGTTTGAATGAAATTTTATTTCGGAATGGTTAGAAATTTAATAAGTCATTTGATATATATTGTCTATTCATTCAAATAATTATAATTTTTATATGTAATTGAATAATTTGTAATTTACACATTTTAAGTAATTCAGATGTTTGAATAATTTGACATGTAGAAATCATCATCATGCCAAGGACGAAACCAAAGATTAAAACAAATGAAGATAGGGAGAGAGATTTGGCAATTAAAAGAGATAAAATGAAATTACTACGTGAACAAAGAAAATTACAAAGTAATAATGAAGAATTGACTTTCAAAGAGGATCAAGAACCACCAGTACAAAGAAACAAAGAGAAAGAATTAGAAAGATAAAGAGAACGAATGAGATTGTTATGCTCAAGAAGACAATTGAATTGTGAAGCTACACCATCCTCCAATGTTAGAGTCATATCGTCCGCTACACCATCTTCCAATGTTGAAGGCATATCATCCTCTCATGTAGAAGAGACACTGATTTGTAGATCCGATGATATACACATTCCATCATGTCATGTTGAAAGCACAACATCAACACATCAAGTAGGTGATAGTCCATCTTTTACATCTTATTGCCAAGGCACATCATCTTTGGTTCAAGGTATGCAATACACTCAACCTTATATTGATGTTCAAAATGTTGAGAGAATTGAAGAGATTAGAACACCTTCTTGAATTCATTTTAGAGGACCAAAATATTTGATTGACATTGATACTAACATTTTGAAATCAATGCCTGACAAGATTAGCAAGCGTACTTGTTAAAGAAAAGTTAATAATATGTGGAGATTTATTTTTGAAGAATTAAATATTACAAGTCAATGCCAATTATTTGTTGAAATGATGAGAAATTTGAAATTTAGGCCTATCATGAAGATTCTTGGGCTAAGAATGATGGATGATTCAAATGAAAGAAATATTGTAAAAAATCTAATGAGTGCTTATGACAAAGTGAGTTCTAAATCACACACCAAAGATCGTAATATCACAAGACGAGTACTCACATTGACAATAGTAAGTAGCCAAATGAAGAAAGCTCAAATCATGAGAAAGACAAGCAAAACATTAAAAATTGGTAGAGGTACCCTAAGGAGAGCCATGCTAAGGTGTGAGAGATTAGAAGATCCAAAAAAAAAGAGTTATGGACATTTAGCGGTAGACCACTACAAAAGGATAAAGAAATTAGTGAAGCCTTGAAATTATTGATCAAATATTTTTGGAAAAATAATACACGTGTTTTTCCTAATCAAAGAGATGTTGTAAGGAGGAGGATTGGTAGCCAAAATCGCAAGCCACATGCGAAACATTTTTTGGACTCAACTCAAACACAATTTTTTGCAAAATTTATTGGTATGTATCCTCAAATTCGAATAAGTCAAAGATTTTTTGAGATGGGTAAACCTTTTTATGTGAAGATAAATCACACATGCACAACTTGTTGTTGTAGGATACATATTGAATTTTCTAACCATTTTGATGTTTTTAGGCATATATGCGTAGTTTTGCATTCTTAGTTTGTTTTGCAGGATTGTGACATAAAAGAGCCACCAAGATCTTCAAGGGAATTCATATCCAACATTTTATGTGAAATAGGGGACAACCAAAAATTTTACAAGACATCATGCTTGGATAGTACATGCTTATTTTGTGGTTCTTTGCAACTTTTATCAACTTGTCAACATGTGGATAGTACACATGCAATTGGAATGAAATAGTAGATTACAAAAAATTCAAGACAGTGACATATGCTCTAAAAGATGGGAAACATGGTAAAAGATGTGATCTAGTTATTGAAAAGATTCTAGTGTATGAGTTCATGAAGATTTTTTGTGAAAAGATTATTTACGAGTATGCAAGGCATACCCATAGAGCTCGATGGTTGGATTTTCAATTCAAGTTGTGCAAGGATACGTTTCCATTGGATACCATTATTTCAATTGTAAATTTTGTAGAGAACTGCACACTACAACCACAAAATGAGGTGCAAGAAAAGTATTAAACATCTCAACAGGTTTCTATATTTGTTCACATAACATTCATGCATTCACTTACAAGTATAGAGGATGATAGGAAGATTTTGAGGGAGTACCATTTTTACATCAGCGATGATCAATCACATTCTACAAAGTTCGTACATGGTTGTTTTCAACTATTTTATGGAGATTTGGCTAACAGGGGCATATCTTATCATCATCACATTATTTGGTCAGACAATTTTGCATCTCAATTCAAGAATGCACGGATGTTCTATTGGTTGAGAAAGATGCACAAGTTGTGTAGAATTCAATATATGTGGAATTTTATAGAGGCTAGTCATGGTAAGGGAGAGCGCAATGGTGTAGGCACATGCATTAAAAGAGCCTTGGCTTGTGAAGAACTAAAGTACAAAGATGGAGCAAAATTGATAGATGAAAAATCCATCATCCAATGGTGTAATGCTACAATGGGTCCAGGTAAGGAAGGTGAGTCTACAGTTCACAGATTTTTTTGGTTGATAGATAATACTAACATTGTACTATATCAAGATTGTTGCACACTAACAGGATCTAGTGAGTTACACTCCTTTAGAAGCTCTGATGCAGGTTCATGGAGTATCCACACATGAAAAATGGCATGCTATTGTCGATCATCTGCAAAGGAAAATTGGGATGACTTTGAGTCAATTGAATGGGTGCACAAATGGGATATATGGGTGTTGGATCCAATTGACACCTATCATCCCCCATAATCACTGGAAATGGTAGAGATGGATTCGTCTATTGACTTTGACCGCTTGTCAGATCTAGTGCAACCTGGTAATATATATATATATATTTATATATCTTTGTAATTTTAATATGTAACTTTATAAATTTTACCCAAGTATTTTTTGAATTAATGACCACATTTTGTACATTTGTCACTACAGGCCATGTTTTTGCTATTATTGCACCTGAAGACAATGAAGAAGGGACAGATTATTATTTGTGTCATTGTTTTGAAGCCAAACAAAAATTGGATCACTCAGTTATAGATGGAGAAGGTTTAGAGTACCATGTCGGTGCAGTGGTTGTAACAGGCACATGGCTTAGATGATATCCTATGAAGAATCCTAACTTGTGGTTATTCAAGGATTGGCAAACAGAGAGGAAGACTCTTCATTATTCAAAACTTGTTATTGCATCAAATGTCGACTTGATAAAATATGGTAGAAAACCACATAATAAGATTCTTTGGAAAGTTTGCGAGTCAGACCATGAGGCAATACTTGAGACATTAAAATGTCGAGCAGATCTAGTTGGCTCATTAGATTGAATAGGGAGAGAGGGAGAGAGATAAAAAGTGATCAATTGGATCCAAATACAATGTTACAACCTCTTCCCCAAGACTATCACATGACTAAGGTGGACCATATTGTTATGATGTGTAAGTGATGATATTTAGTTTTTATTTGTTTAGAATCTAGATACATTATTTGAATTTATACTAGATTCTTTAATAGGACCCATTTTTAAAATCTTATCTTAGATTTTTTACTGTGCTAATTCTTCATTTGTAGGTCACCAAAGAAGAGGGCTAATAAAGTTGACACACAAGTGATAAAGGGTGAGATGCCAAAATCATCTACGAAATGGTATTATTAGTTCACATCCTCAATATTTATTAGTGTTCTTTGTTCAAGTACCATTGTATGCTAATCATCTTATGCCTGGAATTGTAGAGGATCACAATCATCAAAAAGTAAGAAGGAAAATAGGTCTCGATCTGATGATAATGGGGTAGTGACATATATAGTTCTCTCTAAGGATTCCAATTTGTTGGACTTTGACTCATTATTATCATAAAGTTGGAATGTTGGAAAGGGTTAATAGTTTATTATGAATATTCATCCCATGTGTGTTAATCTTACTGGATTAATCTTATCTTAGATTTTTTTACCGTGCTAATTCTTCATTTGCAGGTCACCAAAGAAGAGGGCTAATAAAGTTGACGCACAAGTGATAAAGGGTGAGATACCAAAATCATCTGCAAAATGGTATTATCAATTCACATCCTCAATATTTATTAGTATGTTTTGTTCATGTACCATTTTATGCTAATCATCTTATGCCTGGAATTGCAAAGGATCACAATCATCAAAAAGTAAGAAGGAAAATAGGTTGTTCAAGTGACATATTCAATGAGGTTGTTTGTACAATGTAATGATTGAGTTGAAGTGATTTATGAAGTAATGATTGTTTGTACACTATAGTTTTTAGCATAGACTTCCTAGAATAAATTTTTTACTATGCTTTGAATAACAAATAGAAATTTCAATCTCCATATAATATGATCCTCTAGTTTTTCTATAGCATGTGCATACATTATCCCTCAATATCAAACATGGAAGGCTATTATCTACTATATTTAGAATTGCTCTAGCAGTTCATACACATGTTAATAATAACTTATTTCCAAACCCAATTGAATTCAACCCACAATATGGTTAAATTATGTCAATACTAAGGTTTGTAGCATTAATTGGTCACATTCCTAATATTGACATACAACTGAATTGGGACCAAAAATTCCTCATATGTTTACACCAGAAAACATATTTTCATGGAGATGTATATTAGAAGATTCAACACAATGGTGATGCATTTGGGTCATAGCTTTCATGAAGAGTTTGATATAGTTTAAAATAGTTATAAGTACATACTTTTCGGAAGTCACATTCTAATGACTTGAAATAGATTTACAATGCTCAGAACTTCCAATTTTTTAAAGTACAGCACAATCATATAGAACTGGATTCCAATCAATTCCTACAGATGTCATTTAATTCAGGATAGTTACCTCATAGTCATCTATCTTTTAAGAAAATCATCACTACTTACACGTGATTCTCTATACAGCCTATTGTGTGGTGACCATTCCAAATATAAATTGTTCACCGTTTCATATGAAACTAAACTATCATTGGAACCTAGATGAATTCTTGTCATTCACAACTTATCTTGACTCTTATATTGTGCTCTCAAAATTAATAGCTTTGATTTCACTTTTTTTGTATTCCCCTTGTAAAAATCAACATTTATCCTTTAGTCTCTAAAATTAGTTAAACATAAGGATCTGAACCTCTATGTGCTCTAACTTCTTGACCCTTTTCTTAATCTTCCTTTCACATTGATCATTTAATTGACACTTAATTGATGTTTTCCCTACCCTTCCTGTAAACATCCATGTTCCTCTACCTAAAAAAAATCTTCCTCCAACTCTATTGCCTCCTCTTTGATAAGAAAAAAAGGTTCATTACCCTTGTCATTTCTTCCTTGTCCTATTCCTATATTATTGGTTTTTCTTCCCCTTCCTCTATTTTCATTTCCTCTACACCTTCTTGTCTCTCTTTCTTCCTATTGACCATATCTTATGCACTTATACCCAATTGGAAACTATCTCTAAGCATCTTAGGAAAAATCAAGGTAATCCCATTTTACAAGTTTTAAATGAGCCCATTAAGATACCTTGCAAAATTTTCATCTTTATGCTCTAATCCACCTCTTATGCTCAACTTGTGAAATTCCTCTATGTAGGTCATCAAATCCATCTCCTTTTCTTCCAAGTTATTCCTTATCCTCTATTTTTGGATTGTATTATTTGATGGAAGAGGCACATCCTTCACCATTTGGTCATGTTTGTTCCACCCTTACAAAACCTCTTTTCCATTACACTACTCCACCATGTCAATGTTGTCCCTCTTAGCTATGTTTTGTATAACTTTACCTTATTTTACTTCACTTATATCTCCATAATTATAATAGTTCTAATGGGAATCTATCAACCCCAAAACCTCATCACTATCTATCTTGCCATGATAGATATGGAAATCAATTATTTTCTTTCTTCTACCACATTGAAATATCTTCAACAACCTTATCATCCATCTTTCTTCAAGATCTAAGTCCCCTCCATCCTCTCCATGAGGATTCTCAAGTGCTGAAGCATCACTTTCTTGTTCTTCATGCACATCCCTCATAGGAATCCTTTCCAAAGCTTCCAAGATTTGCAAGATGGTTGCATTTTACTTTCTTACTTGTATTATTTATCTTTACCTTATTTCATCTTAGTCTCTTTGTTTCCTCAACTCTCTATCGATTATTTTAGTAGCTTATATCAGCTCTTGTATCTCCTTCTATATATTTTTTTTGGAGGCATCTTCTCAATATAACAATCTACAATACAAGTAACTAATTTTGCACCCTCAATAGATCTACTAGATTTGATACCAATGATTTGAGGATTCAAACTAGATGATGTAGAGGGAAGTATGATGAACCCTTTAAACAACCCAAAATAAGTAATTTAGTAATAATGTGCCAAGTGACCCTTCTAGGTCCTAATGGTCAAATCCCACAAATGGTCAACTCCAGGGGGTTTTAAGGCTTCAATAGGATTTTTTTGGCCAATATAACATGTTCCAACCAATACCTTCCAGTTTCAATACATTTTAAGCAAAAATGCACAATGTACCCCAATGTTGTCAATGCAACTTTTCAATTTTGTGACAGCAGCAAGACAAATGTGGACTTAATTTTTGATTTTCTCAAGACTTTTTTTAAAAATGACCTTTCTAGATACCCTTTATCCTCATACAAAACATATATAAAACTGAGATGCGACTCCTTTGGAAAATATCAGAGATTCTTCACAATGACCCTGTCTTTAACAATGAAGCAATGATGCATTTACAAAGCAACTGATAGAAATACTTAATGTCTAGACTCCAAAAATTGCATAGGATCCTAAAATGCCTTCAATCAGAACACTCCAAAATCAATTTCAGTCTAAGGGCTCCAACATTCCAAAATCAATTTCAGTCTAAGGGCTCCCTAACCCCAAAAGCCCCAAATTTGCCCTCTTGAAACCCTTATTTCTAGGGCTTTCTAGATCTCACACATGCCATAACTTCTAGATCCAATTGGAAGTAAAAAAAAATCCTTATTTCAACATTCCAAACATGTTTCAAACATTTAACCATGCCCTCCTTAAGGCCAAACTCCCGCTGCTTGAGTCTACCAAGCCCTTTTCCACCAATTTTCACCCATGTTAGTGGATAGCTATCCTTCAAACCTTGTTAACTACAAATGTTAGCGTATATCTGTAATGTAAATGTTATATTTGAGCCATCCCATGAAAAACAACAGAAATATCTCATGGAATGACCATGATTATTAGTAAAAACCCTCAAAATTGCTTGAAAATGTGAGTTTCCAGCCAATCAGTGAATAATAAGTTAACAAAATGCAATGAAAAGTCATTAGTTCTTCATGAAACAATTTTAAACATCAATTGAAATGATCATACCACTTACTCCTATAAGATTGGAACTCAAAACACCAAGAAATCTTCAAAATGCACTCAAAACAAGGCTTTTTTATTCCATTTGTGGAGCAGTCCGTACAACCTCTATATTTGTCTGTACAATGAAGGTTCCTGACCTTATATAGATGCTATAGGGACCCCTAAACCATTTCCAAGTGGTTACACATGATTATCCTTAACCAAATTCAAATGATTGCATTTCCCTCCAAAACAACAACTAACTATTAAGTTTGAAAATTTGAATTTGCACAACTCTAAAACAAGCATTAAATGATCTTTTGGAACCCTATAACCTATCAAATGACATGATGTGACTATGAAAAACTATATGACCCTATAAAATGCCCTTCTTAACCTATGCACTCCCTATTTCTCTTACAATGCAAGAATTTCACAATTTTGTCCTTTTAGGACTTATTACAAATATATGCTTTTTAAGCATTTAAGCTTTATTTCATGAAAGACCACATCATATCTTCATCCTTCTAGTGATATAGTCTTCAAAAGGGTCCCAAGGAGATGCTCCTACATCACTAGATCCCCAATAAGTAATAAACATTCAGCAAATGACTTGTTTCAAGAATAGATTCAAACCATTAAACTAAATACCTACCCTTCTCCACAAGGGTCCCTCCAAATGTTCAAATTGGGTTACCAAATTTATTGGCTTGTCCCAAATCTTTATAAGGTATTAAACTATATCAAGTAGGTATTTCTAATAGTCTAAATGCATATCTTTAATAGGTTTATTCAAAACCCCTTACTTGGACATTATCTAGGCTTGATCTTAGTATCGCTATGAATCAGGTAATTCCTTATTTTCACCAATTTCTCCCAAACCCCATACAAGTAAATTATAGTTACAAATACTAATATTGGAGTATGACAACATATACCAATCTCATTTTTATTTCCTTTGGCCCAACTATTTTATCCAACACTATGGATTCAACAAAATAGGCCCAATTACCCTTCACTTACAAAGAAACTCTAAATATTTCTAACCCAAGGCCCTATACAGGCTATGGTAATATTCTATCATGATCTAAAACAACATATTTTCACACCCATATACCTAGCCATGGGCATTCAATAGTGCAAAAGTTGCACTTGGCAACTTTGCAAGTTTGCAAAGTTGCTTGACAACATTTACAAAAAGTGCTAAATCTTTATAAGGGCTTCAAGAATCAGTTGGAAACCTATGAGATCTATTGATTCATGTGGGTAAGAGGTATTTAAGAAAAATCCAATTCATTTTGAGGGTTGGCACATGCTTTTGTATGAATTTTGGCATTGGAATGAAGAGCAAACTAAGCATTTTAATGACAGTTTTCTGATTTCACCCTTCATCCACACCTTTAATGGATTGATAGGGTTGTTTTTTTTATGTGGTTTGATAGTGTATGGAATGTAGATGCTTTGGTAAAGATTAAGAGTTTTTTTGAAAGAGCCTCTAGCATGAAATTGCTAAGGGGTGACCTGTTTGACAAGTTGGAAATGTAAAAAGGCATGTAAGCAAGAAAAATTGCAAAAGTTGCTCTATTGCAATTTTGCAATTTTTGAAAAAAATACTGTCCTTTGCTAGAAATTGGAGTTTTTTTCTTTAAAACATAAAGAGGCTGATGCAAAACATTAGGAGGGGAAAAAAAGACCTAGGAGGAAGTATAAATGACTTCCCAAACCCTAAAGTGAGGAAGAAGTTGTCATTTTGAAAAAAACAAGTGCTGTAGCATGCATTTTGAGAGCAAAAAGACTGGTTTTCTTCAGTTTTGAGGTTTTCCTTCACTTTTTTTGCATGCTTTACCTAATATAATGTTAGATGGCATAATTCAGAAAAAAAATTTATATAGGAAGTTTCTCTTGAAAGCGTTTTGTTTGGTAGTTATAAAAATCTTTTATTTTTAGGTAGTTTGTTGTCCAGTTTACAACACTTTGTAAAGAAAGGAGATAACTTAGTATCCCATTGTAGGAATTGTACAACCTTTTGGGGATAGTGAATGCACTCAATTTACTATATGTAGGAAAAATTAGGGCCCTTCAAAATGCTGGCAAGCATTTTTAATCTCTTTCCCTAGGCGAGCCAAAGCAAGCTCGATTAGGGAAGAGTTACATAAATAAGCATTTTACATTGCAAGATTGTGGATTTTGTTGTAGGTTGCTAAAGGATGTTGGAAGAGGAGTGAAAGGAGATTCTTTGGGTGAAAGGAAAATGCTCGACCAATCCATTTGGCCAACAAACAAGATAGGACAACAGGTTGTCCTGTGATTCCTTGTAGCTCTATTTTGGAGCAATTTGGTTGAATCAGTAAAGAAGAATGCTTCAGCAACCTATTGTGATAGGATAAAGGAGTACATTTCAAGGGTGTGAGACTCCTTCCATGACACTACAAGTGGTTGGTAAGATTGGTCAAGAAGACCTAGTTTGATTGAAGGTTTTGAATGATCTTCATTGAGAATGGCAGCCTGGTACATAGCAAGAAGTGAAAGCCTCTCAAGATAGTGGAGAAGGGTTTAGGATTGGGGGATATTTTCTTGAAAATGATCCTATAAATCCATGTGGTGATCTTGGAGGACACCCTAAGTCTCAGAGGTAGATTAGAAAAATGAATCACTGATAGATTCATCCCTTCTCTCCCTATTAGTTGGGTGCAATACAAAATCATGGAAGGCAAGAGTGGTGAGTGAAGGAAATTAATTCTAGAAGATTAGTCATTTAGAGTCCATTTGAGTGCTGAAAGGAAAAATCCTCTATATTCCTATTCATACAAACAAGAAACCCTTGTAAATAGGCATATTTTTTGGAATCCCTTGTACGGATGACTTGGGTGTTGCAAACCTAAAAAATCTTCAAGGGGAACCAAAAGGGTACCCAAATCATAAATTTTTTTGAGTTCTTCTTAAGGGTTTGAGGAGATATAAGCCAAAAATCAGTTTTGGAGGCCTAATTTGTTATTTTTCCTAGTAGCCCTCTTAACTATGCAATCTGCAAATCGATTGGAAACCCAATACTCCAATCCACTTAGTGATCCTAAAAACTATTGAATGAGACCTAATACAAGCCTTGGAATTGAATATAGCCAAGAATGCACTCTTGGAAGCTAGTTGTGAAGAACGGTACAATGAGAGCACTAGGGAGACCCCATGGTGAAATAGAGTTTTGAGTTGATTGGTGAGGATTAGTGTAATAAGGGAATAAAGAGAAGAATCCTTTGGAATAGGGTATAGGAGAAATACCCTAAGAGGCTAGGAGAAAGCCTAGAGTGAGTTCTAGTAGTTGAGGCTAGAACCTTGTTCAAGATCATTTGTCCTCCAACTCCAAACTATCTTCAATACCAAACTGAAATTGAATTTCTAGAACAATCAAAACTGACAATACCAGAAGGCTAGATTACCATGCACCATGCACCTAGTACATACCAACTATTATAAAGACTCAAAACTGGCTATTTTAGTCTGCCAACTAGGCCTAGTTTAAGGCCATTTACAAAGCAACTCACAATCCAAGAGATGACTCAAACGCAAGGATTCTTTTTTTTTTTGGTCTCATGATCAACTTTACAATGGTTTTTACAAAACCCTCCTTTCTAGCCCCTTTACCGTAGGGCTTTCTAGAAATCTTACTTTGCAATGTCTCTAGAATCCCAAAATGGTTCAAACACCTTCACTTTGGTTATATTAGATGACTTCCAATGTAAAATGAAACTCTTGTTTAGAGGAAACACTAAATCCACCTTTGGAGCAATCAATTTTGACTACCCAAACTTGTCTCCCACATGTGGGAATGAGGTTTTAAACTCATTTGGACTCTCAAAACCAAATGAAACCTCCCTTTGGACCCTTTACATGACTTGATTAAGCCCATTTTGGCTTATATTGCCAATGTTGGCAATTTTACAAAATATTGCACTTTTAGTGCCTTTTACATCTTTTAGAGGCTTCGATAGCCTTATTACATTATTTAATACCTTTATAGGTCTTTTCTATCCACCCCTAACCTAAGATCAATCCTGATGCAGAGGATAGGGTGATGGACCCAAGTAACAACCCAAAATAAGCAAATTTGTAACAATGTGCCAAGTGACTCTTCTAGGTCCTGATTGGAAAATCCTACAAATAGTCAAATCTAAGATGTTTTTAGGCTTTAATAGGTTCATTCTACCCTATCTAGCATGTTCCCATCAACACCTTTCAGTTTCCATACCCTCCAAGCCAAAATGCATAATTCACCCAAATGTTGTCATTGCAAAAATTAGCAAAGTTGCATTAGCAACTTTTGCAACAATTTAGCAACTTTTAGAAAATAACCATAAAATTGTCTATATTCCTATATTCCTTTGAGGTTTTACTATTTCCAAACCTTTTCTAAGTCATAGAATTGGAATCAAGTGAAAAATGTAAAAATTGCACTTTTTGTGCAAAGTTGCATTGTTGAAAGTTGTAAAGTTGCTCAATATTGCAACTTAGTGGAAAAAAGGTCGTGGGATCGAACAACCTACTCTGTTAGCTCTGGGTGGCTGGGTAAACCCTATCCCCAACCTTTTTTTGTCCGTTTTGGCTCTCGAACATTCTCAGGCATGCTGAACCGAGATGTCCCCAAGGGTCGCTAAATGCCATAGGGCTGCGATCTTTGGCAGGGCATATCTCAGAGCTCATACAAGGTATGGATGCAATTCTAGTTCCTACAGGACTGTATTGTAGAGGCCTACAATAACCTCTCTCACTTTTTGGATATCACATTTCATTTTCATTTTACAATGCCATCTCGGGTGATGCTAAAACTTGCAGTGTTGGCTAGTACAAAGTTGCAAACTGTAAAATCTCTCTCACCTTTCATTGTGGGATCAAACTGTCTACTTTGTTAGCTTTGAGTGGCTGGGTAAACCCTATCCTCAACCTTGTCCTATCCACTTCGACACTTGAACATTTTTGGGCATGCCAAACCAGAATGTCCCCAAGGGTCACTAAATGCCATAGGGCTGCGATCTTTGATAGGGCATATCTCGGAGCTCGTGTGAGGTATGGATGCAATTCTAGTTCCTACAAGACCATGCTGTAGAGACCTACAATAACCTCTCACTTTTTGGATATGATTTTTTTTTTAAATTTTACAACGCCATCTCGGGTGATGCTAAAACTTGTAGTGTTGGCTAGTACAAAGTTGCAAATTGCCAAATCTCTCTCACCTTTCATCGTGGGATCAAACTATTTTCTATGTTAGCTTCAAGTGGCCAAGTAAACCCTATCCTCAATCTCATCCTATCCCCTTTAGCACTCAAACATTCTCGGGCATGCTGAACCAGAATGTCCCCAAGGGTCACTAAATCCCATAGGGTTGTGATCTTTGACGGGGCATATCTTGTAGCTCGTGTGAGGTATGGATGCAATTCTAGTTCCTACAAGATCATGTTACAGAGGCCTACAATAAACTCTCTCACTTTTTGGAGATCACATTCTATTTTTATTTTACAATGCCATCTCGGGTGATGCTGAAAGTTGCAATGTTGGTTAGTACAAAGTTACAAATTGCCAAATCTCTCTCACCTTTTGTCGTGGGATCAAAATATCTACTTTGTTAGCTCCCAATGGCTAGGTCAACCCTATCCTCAACCTCATCCTATCTTCTTCAGTGCTCAAACATTCTCGAGCACATTGAACTGGAATGTCCCCAAGGGTCACTAAATCCCATAGGGCTGTGATCTTTGATGGGGCATATCTCAGAGCTCATGCAAGGTATGGATGTGATTCTAGTTCTTACAAGATCATGTTGTAGATACCTACAATAACCTCTCTTTCTTTTTGGAGATCACATTCCATTTTCATTTTACAATGCCATCTCGGGTGATGCTGAAACTTGCAGTGTTGGCTAGTACAAAGTTGCAAACTGCCAAATCTCTCTCACCTTTCATCGTGGGATCAAACTATCTGCTCTATTAGCTTTGGGTGTCTGGGTAAACCCTATCCTCAACCTCATCTTGTCCCCTTTAGTGCTCAAACATTCTTGGGCATGCTGAACCAAAATGTCCCCAAGGGTCACTAAATCTCATAGGGCTTCAATCTTTGACAGGGTATATCTCGAAGCTCGTGCAAGGTATGGATGTGATTCTAGTTCTTATAGGACCATGTTGTAGAGGCCTATAATAACCTCTCTCACTTTTTGGAGATCACATTTTTTTTTCATTTTACAACGCCATCTTGGGTGATGCTGAAACTTGTAGTGTTGGCTAGTACAAATTTGCAAACTGCCAAATCTCTCTCACCTTTCATCGTGGGATTAAACTATTTGCTCTGTTAACTCTGGGTGGCTGGGTAAAACCTATCCTCAACCTCGTCCTATCTCCTTCTGTGCTCAAACATTCTTGGGCATGCCGAACTAGAATGTCCCCAAAGGTCACTAAATCCCATAGGGCTGCGATCTTTGATAGGGCATATCTTAGAGTTCGTGTGAGGTATGGATGTAATTCCAATTCCTACAAGACTGTGTTGCAGAGACCTACAATAACCTCTCTCACTTTTTGGAGATCACATTCTATTTTCATTTTACAATGCCATCTCGGGTGATGCTGAAACTTGCAGTGTTGGCTAGTACAAAGTTGCCAACTGCCAAATCTCTCTCACCTTTCATCATGGGATTGAATTGTCTACTCTGTTAGATTCGAGTGGCCGGGTAAACCCTATCCCCAACCTCATCCTATTCCTATGTGACAATGGATAATCAATATTGACTAACTTTAAAGATGTTAAGAAAATGGGAAATTTAGTTAACAACATTGGAAATTTAGTTTAAAACATTGATAAATTGTTAATGAAGATAAAATATTGAATGGACTAATATCAAAGGTAGTGATGTAAAAATAGAAGATATGAGTTAAAGGGGGATAAATGAACTATTTGTGAATCCTACTCAAGGAGAGAAGTGTTATAGTTAAGATATGAGTCAAGCAAAGACATGAAGTAGAGAAGTGTTGCAAGGAGGAGATGAATGGTTTATTAGTTCTATGAGTATTTTCATGAGGGGGAATATATAATAGAAAAAAAATGGAAAAATTATTGTGTTTCATCATAATTTGAAGATGATAAATATTGGTGAATAGAGGAGGTTTGAGGCCATGCACTAATTCATGCACCAATTATCTAGTAATTACTTTGAAAACCAAACCTGGTGTGATCTTATTAGGTCTATGTACTTTACAAGGGTTAGGTGCTACAGGAATGGAGTTGGGAATCTAGGCTTTGGAGTCTTAAATAAATTTCCAAAGGGGGTCTAAAACTACCCACATAATAGTTAGATTTCAACCTAAGAGGAATTTAAGTCCAAAAAATCAGATTAGGAGACCTATAAGGAATTCTATGATAGTCAACATTTTGTACTATATGACAATTGGAGGGTTAAACCAAGAGTTGATTCTCAATCAGTTCAACATAAGGAAGGTGTCCCAATAGAAACTTGGGGTTGGTGAAGCCATTGGTGAAGAGTTACAGCCATTGGCTTGGAATAGGGCTAGTGTCCCTAAAACAAAAAGGTGCAAGATCTTGATTGGAGAAATACTCACCTTGGAGGAGTTCACAAATGACCCTATCACTTTAGATGGGCCGCAAAAAATGATATCCTAAAGGAGTGAGATATTAGGAAGGCCACAAGTTTAGTTTGGTAGATTAGGAACAAGAAAGTGCTTAAACCTCACTTCTTGCTCAACATCTCTGCATTAGTGAGGGGGAGATGAAGAGGATAGATGGCTACATAGATATGAAAAAAATAGAAATACGAAGAGGGGGGAGGGGAGGGGGGGAATAAGAGAGAGTGAGATACAAGATAGAGTGAGATACAAGGATAACATGAGCCAAAACTACCAAATTGTAGCGCTTGAATCCTTCATTACAAAATCAACACCCAAATTTGAATACGAGTCTACAAAATAACATGTTCCTTCCACTTGTCATACTCTTTATTTCCTTTTAAAGATGCTCTATGATTTTACATAACATGCATTGTAAATTCATTAACAAGTATAGCTCCCTCTTACAAGTATCTTATGTGTCATCTTAGATTTGTCCCCCTCTCATGTGAGATATCTCTCTTTCTTATACATCACAACTATTTATTAAACTTTTATTTTTACCTTAATCTAGTTACTATAGAATAATAAAAACACATTCCATTCAAGTGGTGATTATGTTACAATCATTAATGTATGAAAACACATAAAACTATCAGTGATTATGTTACATTTATGATTTTTAAAATGACTTTTTTTTGCAAATAATCCATCTTTTCTCTACTACTGTATCAAAAATTCAAACTAATTAGGTATTGAATTAAACTTGATAAACAAATGATAGAGAAGGAAAACTTTAAACATGAACAAGATCATAAATCATATGCCGATGACATATTGCAAATGATTAACTTATGCTTAAACAATGATAAAGTTGATTGTTAATCAATATTCTATCAAAGTTTTGAATAGATTAGGTATTGAATTTAATTCCATACATGCACATATGTAATTTAATGTCATACAAAAACATATCTAATTTAATGTTATACATGAACAAACATGAACAAACATATCATATCATATGTCGTATATAAACAAACATAGCATATATATTAACCAATAATGTCATAAGTCGAATAATCTCATACATCAAATAAATGTCATACATCAAATATATAATGTCATATACATCAAATGTGTATCGAATATGTCCACTGATGCCTATATATATACATGTCTAGATCAACTACATCTTTTCCTTCCCATGAGGGGAAAGAAACAATCCCTCAACATCCTCTACCATTATGTGGAGGGAGACAATTGAGATGATGGTGCCCTCTTGACATGCTCACTCGACCTTTTGTTGAGGCTCTTCTCTAGCTCCAACTGATACAAAGAAAGTAGATATGAATCAATATTTATTATACGTTGAAATCAAATATATGTACACACAAAATCAATTTTTTTCTTACCACCAACAAATAGTCACTCTGTAAGTTCACCTCAAATGCTCATGGACGATTAGGCGTGATGAGACCCTAAAATAATTCAATAAATATAATCACTTATAAATACACATATCACCAACAAAAATATTGTACCCAAGTAAATATAACCAAAGTCATCTTAGACCCACCAATTGCAACCCAAGTTTTGATTGTGGGTCCAAGATATTTAGAGCATGTGAAATTTGATCTAACAACTTATTTTTGGGTTTAGAGAGAAAATACATGTCATAAATGGTAAGATAAGGTCCAATGAATGAAAGGAATTATTTGATTGAAGTTGAAATAGAGAAGCACACTTATAGATAAGGGTAACCTTGAGTTTTTAAAGAAAATGAATCAAAATAGGACTTAAATAATAATTTGAAGGTCCAATGAGTGTTAGGAGAGTGTGAAATCAATGTAGGAACCCATAATGTATATTAAAATGGGGCTAAAATTAATACCAAATAAGTGTTCTTACTTTTTCAAATGATACATGTAGTCCCCACTTTATTGGAAGCATGTGTCCACCTCATGCACACAATAAAGTAGAAGAAAAAAAGAGAAAGAGGTAAAGATTTTGGGAAAACTACAAGGAGATTAAATATCACCAAGCTGAAGGACAAAAGCTCCCAAACCAAGAATATTAACTATTACATTCATTTGCAAGGATACATAAAAGAACAACAAAATCCTAAAGCTTACTAAGATTCCAAGTCAACTATTTGAAGAGACCTCACTCAAGAAAATGTCTCAATCTCAAGCATCGTGTTGAAAAAGCTATAGAAAAAGCTCAAGTAGTCACTTGAGAAAAGAAAGAGAAAAAATAAGAAATAAGAAAATAATCAATGATTTATCCCACTAGCATAGCTATAAGAGTATGATGGGAACACAACCCAAGCATAGAATGGACACAACATGAAAGGAAAATTTTTATTAACTGTGAGAATATACTAGTACATTCAGTACAGAGAAAATAGACTTCAAAAAATGCCCTAAGGGCTTATAATAGCATAAATTTGGAGATAATTTCTTCTCCCAGTACCTCCTCTCAAACTCCACTCCGAACTGCCTTTTACAATGCCAGAAATGTTCTTAAATAGACCCCAGAGGGTTAAGGATTAGGAATACATTCTAGAAAGTGCTAGTAGGCATCCTATGACCAAATAGAAGGCTCTAGAAGTTGCATTAGAAGTTGGTACAAAATTAGAAGAATCTAGAAACGGTAACCGAACTTTTGACAAGCATAACTTTTGAACCGTAGCTCCAATTGACAAATCATTTAAATTTTTGGAAAGCTCTCAAAGTGCTCTGTAACCCTATGGATGCACTTCACTTGTCCCCCATTTTTTGGCCCTATTTGAGGTCATTTAATGCCCCTAACCTGACTTTGAAGTATTCTTAGGAGGTCTCTAGAAACTAAAAAATTGCAATAACTTTCAAACCGTGGGGCCTTTTGACCTGATTCTTTTTCTGGAATGCTCTAAATTATAATTAAAATCATCCAGCCAATTTATACCTTCTAGTTCACCAAAATGATGGCTCAATTACATACTCCTATTTTTTCATCATTTACACATATCCCAAGGTGATTAAAAACTCTAACCTAGAACACTAATAGTGGAAATGTGAGATTTGGAACCTTTATTTGACCCAAATGGGTATCTAAAAATGAAAACACATGAAACAGAAACTAAGTCTAAGTACATTTTTTTGGGTGACACAGGATTGCCCTTATGCGTCTGGATGCTCCTACATTAGACACCCACGGTAGATTGAAAAGTGACTCTGTCACTTTATGAATGGTAGAGGAAATCCCAAATGGGAAACCTTAGCTGCTAATATCTAGGTTGAGTCCTCTATTAGCCGTCCTTTCTAGTTGACCAAATACTCTTCATACTGCCTATTTTTGGTACTCCTACCCACATGACTATCTAGAATCTCCTCTATCTCCTCCTTCTTAGAAGTAGGAATTGGACATGGCTCTAACATCGGCTCCTCATCTGCACCATCATCATAATACTCTATTAAGTCTGCAATGTTGAAAATAGGAGAAATGTGAATACCATCTGGCAACTCCACCTCATATGCATTTCCCAAGTCATGTTTCTTCAGAATTTTGGTGGGGCCAAATTTCTTCATTTTCAACTTGTTGTAGGTACTGGCTAGAAATCTTTCTTTTCTTAAGTGAACCATGACTAGATCCCCTACTTGGAATTCCTTATGTCTTCTCCTTTGATCAGCCCTAGCTTTATACTCTTGATTCATCTTGGTAATGTGTGCCTGACACTCCTCATGTAGACACTTGATATGTTCAGCAAATTCTTTAGCTTCAGGACTTGTCCTCTCCCCTTGCTCTATCTTCCTCAATTTTGGTGCAGTCCTTGGGAAACTTCCATATACAATTTGGAATGGTGATCTACCAATACTCCTATTTATAGAGTTATTGTAAGCAAACTTTTCTTGTGGTAGAATCAAATGTCATCCCTTTGGATTATCCCCAACTAAACATGTCAGCAAATTGCCCAAACTTCTATTTACCACTTCTATTTGGCCATCAGTCTGTGGGTGATGTGTGGAACTGAATTTCAAGTCTATTCTCAACTTCTTCCACAATGTTCTCCAGAAATACCCCACAAATTTAGTATCTCTATCAGAAACTATACTCCTTGGGAGACCATGTAGTCTTACCACCTCTCTGAAAAACAAGTTTGCAATATGGACAACATCATGAGTTTTGTGGCATGGAATGAAATGTGCCACTTTGGAGAATCTATCAACCACCACAACTACTGAGTCATTACCCCTTTGTGTCCTCAGCAATCCCAGAACAAAATCCATACTTATGTCCTCCCATGGCTTTGATGGAACATGCACTGGCTGATAAAGTCCAGTATTATAACTAAGTCTCTTGGCAACTTGACAAATCTGACAACTCTGTACAAACTTTTTCACATCCTATGAAATATGAGGCCAAAAATAATGTTCTCTAAGAATAGAAATGGCCTTATCTTGACCAAAATCTCTTGCCATCCATCCACTATGTTTTTCCTTAATCAGATTTTCCCTCATGGAACTCCTTGGAATGCATAATTGACTGCCCTTGACTAACATACCATCCTGAATTAGATAGTCTAACCACTTAGTTTTGTCTATAGCAACAGGCTCTTTACAAGCTTTCCACACTTTAGCAAAATCAGGATCCTTAGAGTATAGATTCTTGAGTTCATCAAACCCAACTACTTCAACCTACATTACTGTAAGCAACAACTATCACCTACTTAGTGCATATGCAACCCTGTTAGATTTTCCACTTCTATGCTTCAACACAAATGTATAGCTCTGCAAGAACTCTACCCACTTCATATGCCTCTGATTCAATTTACCTTGGCTATTTAGGTACTGTAATGCCTAGTGATCAGTATATAAAATAAATTTATTTGGCAATAAATAATGCCTCCATTTCTTTAAGGCTTGAACTATTGCATAAAACTCTTGATCATAAATAGAATACTTCTTTTTCACATCATTCAATTTTTCACTAAAATATGCAATAGGCTTACCTGCTTGGCTTAATATAGCCCTAATAGCACTACCACTAGCATCAAAATCCACCTGGAACACCTTTCTAAAATTTGGAAGTGCCAACACAAGTTGTTCTATCACCTTCTTCTTCAGCAATCCAAAACTTCTCGTAGCTATCGCAGTCCATTTGAACTCTTTTCTATCCCCTCTTATTGTGTTAGTTAGGGGTGCACATATGCCACTGAAATTCTTAATGAACTTCCTATAAAAACTAACCAGACCATGAAATGATCTTACCTCAGTAGCAGACCTTGGAGTAGGCCATTCCAAGATGGCTTTTACCTTCTCTAGATCCATTTTGAGACCTTCAGGTGATATAACAAAATCCCAAGTAGACTAATTCCATTTTTGCAAAGATACACTTCTTTAGATTAATTAACATTTTCTCTTCTCTAAACCTCTCAAGAACACTATGAATGTGCAATAAATGTTCTTCCAAAGTCTTGCTGAAAATTAAAATATCATCCAAATATACAATAAAAAATTTTCCCAAGAACTTCTTAAGTAACTCATTCATAAGCCGCATGAAGGTGCTCGGGGCATTTGTCAATCCAAAGGGCATGACTAACCACTCAAAAAGACCCTCCTTGGTCTTGAAGGATGTTTTCCACTCATCTCCTTCTCGTATCCATATCTGATGATAGTCACTCTTGAGATCTATCTTTGTGAAGTACTGAGCTCCACTCAAGCAGTCCATAAGATCATCCATTCTTGGCAAAGGAAATCGATACTTGATGGTTATCCTATTTATAGCTTGAGAGTCTGTACACATCCTCCACTCTCCATCCTTCTTTGGTGCCAGCACTGCAGGTACTACACATGGACTCAGGCTCTCCTGAATCAAACCCTTTCTCAATAGCTCTTGAATCTGTCTATTTAGCTCCTCAGTTTCAGTAGGAGTCATCCTGTGAGCAACCTTGTTAGGAAAACTAGCTCCTAGGATTAAATCTATGTGATGATTGATTTGCCTTACCGGTGGCAATCCTTCTAGAACATTATTAGAGATGATATCTCCAAACTCACCTAGTAAATCTGAAACTTCAAGTGGTATTTCACTACTACCTTCTTCATATTTCCTAGGGATCAAAGCATAGTACATATGCTCATGTTTCATGCCATCTAAAAACTTCCTTCCATCAAAAAGACAAATCTTAACACTACTACATATCTTTTCACCTTCCCTTTTCATGGGCTTCAATTTGTGGCAAATTCTATCCTTTGTTAGAGTATGTGTTTGCATGACCATCATGTATTGCATGCCTATCAAACTGCCACGATCTTCCCAACAATAATGGCAAACATCCATTGGAATAACATCACAGAGAACTTCATCATGGTAACTCCCAATTTTGAATTTCACTGAATATTGTTCACTTACTAGGACCTTATGATCATCTTTCACCCAAGCAATCTGATAGGGTTGGGGGTGTTTCTCCCTCTTGAGCTTCAGCTTAGAGACCATCTCCTCTAATACCAAGTTATCAGTGCTACCACCATCAATGATCACATCACAACATTTATCCTCACACTTGCACCTGGTATGAAATAGACTCCTTCTTTTTCCTAGTTCAATCTCACCAGTTAGTGGGACCTTTTCATTTACCAAAGTCTCTCCTCTTTTTGCATCTTCTAAATGTGATGATTGTGCATCCTCATCCACATGAGAAACCCTAGCTTGACCCTCAGCTCTCCCATCTATCCTTCCTTGCCATTGAGGGCATTCAAAGGCATGATGACCTTCTTCATTGCAATGGAAATAGGTACCACAAAAACCTTCTCTTCCTTGTCCATGTCCTCTACCTCTTCCTCTCTGATTTCCAAAGTCTTGATCTCGAGAGCAGTTGAAGCCCTCATTCCTCTGGTTCCTACTAGTACTCACATCTTCATTCTTCTTTTGGGTTTCATTTCAGCCTCCAAATGACCTACCACTACCTCTTCCTCCTTGACCATGCCCTCTTTGTCTCCCTTCAAACCTCTTATTTAGCTTCTCTTCAACTCGTAGGGAAAACTGGTATGCCTCTTCAACACTGGTCATTCTTACTAGACTTAATTCTTCCTGGATGCTAGGTCGCAACCCACTGATATAATAAGCAACCTTCTCCTTATTTGCTTCTGCATGTCCTACTCTAATCAAAAGTCAATAAAACTCCTCTGTATATTCTTGGACTAATTTCTTGGCTTGCTTTAACCCATGCATCTTCTTAAACAAATCAAGCTCATAATCAACAAGAATGAATTGCTTCTTCAATTTGTCCACCATATGATCCCACCTTGTGATCTTATCCTTTCCTCTTCTATTTTGTTCAAATTGAACCTCTTGCCACTAGATTTTGGCATGTCCTTTCAATTTGGCCTTTGCAAACTTGACCCTATCTGGGTCCCTGATATCCTCATACTCAAAGTTTTCTTCTAGTTCATTAATCCAATCGATCAACTCATCTGGTTTCAAATTTCCTAAAAATACACCCACATCAATTGTAGGTCTTTTCCCAAACTTAGTAATGGCCCTAAAAAGCCTTTCCTCTACCTGATTTAGAACTTCCCCATCAAATTCCCTTTCTGGTCCAATTTCTTCTTCTTCATTGTCATCCTCACTTTCATCACCTGCAGCCACATTTGTTCCTCTACGGAGCTCCTCCTACAATGCTTGTACCTGCCTTTGGAGGGCTCTAACCTCCTTAGGATTAATATCTCTAGCCCTTCCACCATACTCTCTTCATGGAGGCATCTTCTTAACTCAAACCCACAACCACACAGTCCTAGTGCAAACTGCCTCACAGTCAGCGCTCTGCCTACACACTCAGGAAAACCTGGCTCTGATACCACTTAATGGGAACACGACCCAAGCAAAGAATGGACACAATAGGAAAGGAAAATATTTATTAATTGTGAGAATATCCTAGTACATTTAGTATAGAGAAAATAGACTTCAAAACATGCCCTAAGGGCTTACAATAGCATAAATCTAGAGATAATTTCTTCTCCCAGTACCCCCTCTAAAACTCCACTCCGAACTGCCTTTTACAATGCCAGAAATCTTCCTAAATAGACCTCAGAGGGTTAAGGATTAGGAATACTTTCTAGAAAGTTCTAGTAGGCATCCACTAACCAAATAGAAGGCTCTAGAAGTCGGATTAGAAGTCAGCACAAAATTTGAAGAATCTAGAAATGGTAACCGAACTTCTGGGAGGCATAACTTTTGAACTGTAGCTCCGATTGACAAATCGTTTACATTTTTGAAAAGTTCTCAAATTACTCTATAGCCATATGGATGCACTTCACTCGTCCCCCATTTTTTGTCCCTGTTCAAGGTCATTTAATTCCCCTAATTTGACTTTGAAGCATTCTTAGGAGGTCTCTAAAAACCAAAAAACTACGATAACTTTCAAACGGTGGGGCCTTTTGACCTGATTCTTTTCCTAGAATGCTCTAAATTATAATTACAATCATCCAGCCAATTTATACCTTCTAGTTCACCAAAATGATGGCTCAATTACATACTCCTATTTTTTTGGTATTTACATGTATCCCAAGGTGATTAAAACCTCTAACCCAAAACACTAATAGTGGAACTATGAGAGTTGGAACCTTTATTTGACCCAAATGGGTATCCAAAAATGAAAACACATGAAAAAAAAACTAAGTCTAAGTACATTTTTCTTGGTGACACAGGATTGCCCTTATGCCTCTGGATGCTCCTGCATTAGAGTATGAAAAGAAGAGAGAAGGGCCATGAATCCAAAAGTCTAGTAAGTTATCTTATCCAAGTTTATTTTGTATGAGAGGAGGAGGAGGACGAGAATGAAAGAATGTAGAGTTTTGTTATGCTAGTTCCATTTATCCCAAAGAAATAGTGAAGGAGAGTTGATGGTGTTGATTCCAAAAACTATAATCTCTTTGAATCCTAAGGATATGCCTAGTTCTATCATCAAGTTCAATATTTGACTTTGGCTTATGAATAATATTAATTTAAAACACAAATTCTCCTGCACTTATGACTCTACTAGACCAAGGTGAGTATATCTAATCACCAATTATATCTTTAAACTTGACTATTATTTATAGAAAACATATAACTTCCATCTTGTAGATCCTACTCCTAGTTGCAATCAACTTGGAATACAACTAATCTTCTATTCCTATCTTTACTTTTAATTTCATTATCTCCTACTCTTAGTCCTCATACCTTTATTTGATTTTCCTATTTCTTCTCTACTTCTAACTTCAATATGCGCTCCTAGTTCTTCTTTATCTAATTATTTCACTACCACTTCTACCTTCACTCCTAGTTTTTGAATTAAAAGTAGCCAAAACTAGGGGGCTGACCCTTTAACAACAAACTGACCTACTA
The DNA here is from genome assembly GCA_028749045.1 of Cupressus sempervirens. Taxonomy (NCBI): domain Eukaryota; kingdom Viridiplantae; phylum Streptophyta; class Pinopsida; order Cupressales; family Cupressaceae; genus Cupressus; species Cupressus sempervirens. The sequence goes on along the minus strand of CM053785.1, from coordinate 1,008,313,625 downwards.
TCAACAGATAACCATTAAACAAAACTACCCCTTACCACTTAGTAAAAAAAAAACAAGGTTTCGATCCATAATTAAAAGAGTATCAGTAGGCCTAACATACATACTACTTGTGTAAAAACCATAAAAGCTATAGTAATATATAAACAAAGGTTAACATTAGAAATTTTGAGATTAACTATTATAAACAACAACTAAAATGAAGAAAATTCTTTCATACCTCTGTTAGTGGCTATGAGCTAGCCACAACTGCGGCCACTCCACTATCAACAAAACTGTCAAGATGAGGAGGTGTGTCCCACATCATGAGCTGCATGTCATACAATACACATTAAATCTAAAATGAAACATAAAATAAATATAATCAAATGAATTAAATTAACATGAAACAAATGTACCTGTGTGAAGCTCGTATGATGTCTATGCTCTGAGTCTATGGTAAAGGTTGAGGGTCCTATGGAGAACTGATGCACATGCATAATTTTTTTTTTCAATCCTTAATATGATTACGTAATAAATATATAAATTAATTTAAATGATTAAATCAATACATACCTCAAGACTCATGGAAGGGACAAAAAATTGGCTTGGAGGATCACTACTGGGCCCAACAACACTCTGACCTTGAATTTTGAACAATGTCAATAGATGCTAATTAATTAATCATTCACTATACATATGAAATTTGATCAAATTAGTAAATTATAATTGTAATTTACTTGTGTGTCAATGCCAAATGTCTCGTTCAAGAACTGATCAGTGACAAGCCCATCATCTGCACCATCTCCAGCATGAGTGCCAAATGTGCATAGGGATCTGCATGAAGTGCACATGTGAGCACGATGCACAGAAGACTCCCCCTCAACTAATGGGCTCATGGAATGGATGAGGATCTATGTCAAAGAATTAATTGTCCCTAGAGTGCTGGCCTCTACATGTTCCTTCACAACTGAAGGAATAGTCACATGCTCATGTTGTGGCTTGACCACAGGTGCCCTAACTACATTAGGGTCACGACATGCTCTCCACCTCTCGAATGATGACCCCCCACCTCTACTCTGGGAGTCTAATATATGAAAATAATTGGGGATCTCCCCAAGGACAAACTCACAATATAAATTCTTCAAAAAATACACGGGGACCTCATGATTGTTGCAAGGAGGGGCATCAAAAACCATTCACCATCTATCCCAAAAATTGTTTCTAATAGCATCATGTATGCACCAATGGATGGGGAATCATTTAGTACTCTCTCTAACAGTATTTTTCTTACCAAGTTTTCTAAATAATGCACATATACTACCTTTTGGTATTTCTTTTTTTTTAACATCTTCATATGACAATTTATTTGCATAAAATATTTTTTGTTCATCCCTCTTAACCTGCCAAATATCTAACTAACTACTAATTGAGGCTATCTGGGTGTTAATGGATTCGAGGGATGATGTCAATTGAGCCCTCATTGGATTGGTTTGTCTGGATTCTTTCAAGTGAGCAATGAGTCTTTCTAATTCAATTTTGCCTCTCTCTATTTCATTTATTATATTTTCTTGTGTGCCTGGCAGAGGTCTTGCAATTGGTTCGGGTTGTAGAATTTGTTGTTCTTCTTGAGGAGGGTTTTGGTTTTGAGACTCTTGTGGAATTTTCAGTTGATTATGGACATTTCCTGATAAAAAATCAATTGAAATCCAAATAAATAAACAAATCTAAATGAAATTTGTAAAAACCCTACAAAATAATATAAAAAACCTACAAAACAATATGAAAAACATATTAAACAATGCAAATTTAAGTTAATATCACTTACGACATCATCTTGGGTGTGCTTGTTATCTTTGATTTCATTGGCAAGGAGGCATATTTGCAAATGAAGGTGAAAACTTGGGTTTTTGATCCACGTACGTGCTGTTCTTTGTGGGAATAGCAAAAAATGAAGATAAAAATGATGGGTTGTAGGTCTGCAGCCCATCATATATAACTTTTTGATAACGCAAATAGCACGTGCATGCTATAGCGGCACACGCTATTGAAATTAGGAAAAAAAAAAACTATGTCACCTGTTTGGCACCAAAACTCAGTGCATATGCCCTTTTAAAAGGTGCTTATTACATCTTAGCACAACAAAAAATTGATCTAGCTACATACATATTCTAGAATCCAAATAATAAAACAATAAAACTCACTCAACCCATCCTAAGTGACTTACCTCAAGATCCTCCACAAAAATAATGTAGACCATGAAAAATGGGCAGAGTTTGGAAGAAATTTTAAAAACCATATCATAGTAGATATTTTTAGAAAGAAACTAGTCATAACCAAGTTAAATGGGTCTAGTTGTTGATTAGTTGGGTTGATTACAAATTCTAATAGAACTATCATTAGATTAGGTTTAATAAAATGAACAATCACATGTTCCCAGCTAGCAAGATCAAATATGGTTTTCCAAGGTGATAAAATTGCATATGCAAGGACTTGAAGAATAAATTTAGTGAAGATTTGAGTGTAAGGAGTTGAAGAAGCAATTTCTTCCTTTTTTGTAAATCTCATAATCATGAGGCTCATTCCCATGTAGAAGCCTCTTCCATAATGATATTACCTCCAAATCATGCATAGGATGTTGAAGTGGTTCCCAACCTTGAAACACTCTTATAAGCATTTGATACTTGTGATCATCACAGGGAGACTATTCCAATACTTGAAACACTCTTATAAGCATTTGATATTTGGATTGTAAATTATCGAAGACACTTGCAATTGATTCCAATGCCATAGTACCTATTACAACACTTTCTTGGATTCTATCTAGTGGCTCTCATAATATCCTCTATATTGTCTAGCTATTGTTTCTGCCATGCAATCTCTTTCTAAAGCCACTCCTTCTCCTTCACTCTCGTGCCTTAAATTTTGGTTATCAAACTTTTGAATATCTATTAGTCTCAAAATGGTTTTGACATTTGAGTGCCAACACCCTTAACCACTTTCTACATTGAAGCTGAGTACACTATGTATGCCCAGTTAGAATTCCAATAGGTGCCAAATGATCTTCAAGTGTTGAAGAATCTTTAAGTGCCGAGTGAAGATCAAGTGCCAAGTGACTACTGTATATGAGCAATGTTAGTATGCTAATAGAAACCAAATTTAAATAAAGCCTCTACAAACTAAACAAAATTCATAAACTTCAAGATAGACTAAGATGAGCTCTCAATTGAAAATATGAACCATTAATGGGCTCTCTCAATGAGAAGCTCTCTTGTTGAGGGGCTTTATCTAAATGGATAGGATGTATGCTCAATATGCTTCCAAAGGCTTCAATGGATGATTGTGGATTTTTGGTGTGGATAGATGGCTTAAGTATGGATTTGGCTCTCAAAATAGCATTATAACTTTACTTCATGGATTGTGTTAAAATGACTTGGGAGAGGATTCCTTAAATAGGCAAAGGGCTTGAGGGATCAAGGGCTAGGATGCAAGGATGTGAAAAATCTTATAGAAGGCTCAGATTGCATGAGAGGAGAGCACATGGATTGTTCTTCCTTACAACCAATCAGGGAGTGACACATGTCACATGGTGAGAGGATGGAGGAAAGGGGAAGGATGAGTCAACAAAGGAGGCTCAAGGGATAAAATCTTCATAAAGACCCTCATAATGACTTGTAAGAGCAATAAAAGGGCTTGGAAGAGTCATTTATGGCCTAGTGGGCTTCATAAAGTTTTATGGTTGAGATATTTTGAGGGTGATGAGAGAAATTTCAACTTGGACTTGATTAGGAGGGTTTTAAGCTTGCTTAGGCTTGTGCAAATGATTATAGGATGGATTAGGATGGTTTAGGATTAGCTTAGGGATAGGCAAGTGGATGGCATTTAATGAGGGTGGGTGAAGGAGGAGATATTTGTTAACTTTGGCTTGGGTTAGTAAGTTTTAACCCATGTTTAGGGAATGTGACAAGGTTAGGAGGGGATTAGGATTAGTTTTAAAGACATCTTCTAGAAGAGCCTAGACTTTGGATGAGGATAAAGACTTTCTAGAATAGTCTAGAATTTCCTAGGATGAGGATGAAGACTTTCTAGAAGAGTCTAGAACTTCTTAGGATGAGGATAAATTAGATTTTTAGGAAATAAATAAAGTTTTATTTATTTCAAGGGTTTGGGTTGAGGAGATATTTATTAAATTTTTTTTAATAAACATGAGGATTAATATTTAATCTTAATTAAATATTTTGAGTTGGGATTAGGGGTAGGAAATGATGGGATTAGCCTTTAATTAAAATTAAAGAAGGATTAGAAGATTTTGGAAGAGGTTAGTGGTCTTAAGGAAATTGGCCAAGTTTTGGGCAAAAAATAATTTTTTTATTTATTTTGGGTTTTTTGGCCAATTTATTAATTAAATAATTAATAAATAAGAAAAAAATGTTTAAATAAGATTTAAACTTTTTTGGGAGAGATTCCTTAATTAAATATTTTTAATTAAGATAAAGGGATTTAATGGCATAAAAATTAATTAATTAATTAATTAATGATGATGTCATCAGGACTTTTTCAGAAAATAAAAATACTTTATTTTCTAATGGGTTTTAGGTGTCTACATTTTTCCCCTCTTTGATGTGATGCTGCAAGTGGCATGGCATCAAAGATAAGAAAATAAGATGCCCAAGGCTAGAGCAGAAGAGGAGAGAATGGACTGTGAGATGCCCCCTCAAGAAGGTAGTGGGGAAAGAAAGCGAGGCTCGATGGCTTCTTGAAAAGTACAAAAATCTCAGATGAGCAAGGAAACTCAGATTGGCAAAGAGAAGGGCCTGAATTAGCTCAAACTCTCACTATGGGAGAATGATAAAGGAGAATCAAATGCAGAAGAGGAAGCAAGCTTAAGACTTTAGGGAAGGTGGAGGATGAAGGAGCAGAGCGCTATAAAAAGGAATCCAGGATAGGGAGATGGATGAGGGGATTATAAAGCTAATGCAACAGGATTTCAAAGAGTTAGATTGGTGGAAGATGGGTTTCGAAGATTCCTAGGACTAAGATTGTGGATCTCGAAAGATGAGGCTTGGTGGATTGATTTGGATTGGTGGACCCCTAAGACTAGGATTGTGGATCCCTAAAGCTAAAGGTGAGGAGTGATTCAAAGAGATACTGATGCATAAGCTGGGGTAGGAGAGACGGATGCTGGATATGGATGGGGGATAATGGAGATGAAGGAAAACCATTGAAGCTTTTTGAGTGGGGGGGATACTTCAAATAGAAGTACCACCATGTAGTTGAGCATTAGATTTTCTATAGGACTGTTGGTTAATTGCCAAGGTTACCAAGAACATCAAGGCCTTTTCACCAACTGTCCAGAGGACTGACGAACTGACTCAAAACAAACACGCAAGGATTGCCCTAGTATCACACATGAATCCCAAAGGAAGCAGTGTGGAAACGACACTGGGTAACCCACAAGCAAAAAAGAAAACAAGCAAAAGACATGATCAAGACCTTATGCTCTGATTGCCCCATTCACAGTATACCATGATATGGAAGATCGTGGCAACCTTGAGGAGGGAACAAGGAGATTTCTTGGAAAAAATATTTCAAGACCCAATAGGGAAGAGTCCAAATCAAAAGAAAGTGAAAATCCAAAAGAGAACCATTTGCCAACGAGATGGGTAGGACGAGGTACTAACGGACCAAGATCAGACATGAGGAAAGCTATATCCTGCAAGGACCTATCGGAGAGCACCTAAGCTGGTGGATTTGGATGAGTGATGCGTCTGGGAAGCTGAACTAAGAAAGATAACACTTTGGTGATAGGAAATCTAGCTAAAGGATGCATTGGAATAGCTAACCAAGATGTGCGATGGGTGCAAGATGCTGATCAAGGATGAACTAACACGAACGCTGGATAGATGCAATGGTACTAAGCTAAAGAGGATGTACAAGCTGACAGACCAAGATATTTACAAGTGAGCTAATCAAGATATGGTACAAGCTAACAGACCAAGATAGTTACAAGCAGGCAAAAGCTCAGGATGATAGGATAGCGGGATGGTTCGATGCTGTGCAAGATGTGAAAGCTAAGGGTGGGGTGATAGCGAAAGATATGGATTTGGCAGGATACATCCAATGGTGATGAGAGATTTTGTGACCAAGGATAGCTAGAGGAGTAGGATGAGATGGCTAGATAGGATGGTAGATAGCTAGGATTATGATGGATATAAAGAGATGACATTGGGTTTTCATGAGGATAGCCTAGAGCTAGATACCAATGACAAGGGAGGATTGACAAGACAAGATCTCCAAGGAATATAGTGCCCCCAATCAGAAGATAACATGCGGAAGGAGGTCTTATGATGGATGTGATAGGATTGAAGCTAGAATGGAAAAAACTGAAGGGGCTAGGGAGATGGATGATAGCTGAGATGATTGGCTGAAGCTGCATAAGATTAGTGGATGGTGTGAGATGGAAGCTAGAGGATGGAGGATAGGTGGATAGATTGGAAGATGGAGTTGGATGTCAAGAGATGACCAAAAGCATGAGGGTGATAGGCTAAGTTGGGGATGGCGGGATTACGCATGACGCTTGTTTGCCAAGTTTTCATCATGGTACTTGTCCAAGGCATTTGAATTGCCAAGTTTTCACCAGTGGATGCTTTATTTTTCTTTACTTTTTTGACTTTTTGACTTTGGACTTAGCTAGAATGATTTTGGCTTTCTTCAGCTATTTTGGCTTTTTTGGGATTTTTCACTGGCTATTGGAATGTTCAATTTTGTTGCTAGCTGTTGGTACATCGGATGTGTGATTTATGCAATAGATTGGATTAGATGGGATTGATGGTAGGAGATGGAGGGATGAAAATGCTGAAAAGGAGCATGAGATGGGGATGCTTGCAAGAGAAACATTGGCACATGTTGGAACGGGTGTGAAAAGAGCATATGGGGGATAGATGGTAGATGCGGGCGTGATGGAGGATTTGTGGAAGCATGCTTGGGGATATAGGCACCCAAGATGGAGTTAGGAGATGGGGGACATGAGTCACTAGATGGGGGATTACCAATGGTGGATGCCATTATGCATTGGGTTTCAAATTTTTTCTTGGGGATCCACATGGTTTTGGATTTTCTTTTCATAGGCTTTTGCATTATTTTGCATTCTTTGATTGGATTTTACCTTTTTGGAGTATGTCTTTTAGAATAGACATATGATTGCCTAGGATGTGGATTTTTAGCTTTATGCATTTTGAAGTTGGCATTTACATTGTTGTGGTAAGCTTTGGGAAGATGGTTAGGAGAAACTTTGTGAGATGGAGAGGATATGGAAGAGCATGTAGGGGGATGATGATGGATGATGTGCCCTGATATGTGCCTTTGTTGATCTTACATAGAAATGGATGGAATAGGATTTTTATGCTGGCTGATAGGAGGATGGAGGATGGTAGATTTTGGGACATAGGGACCCAAAATGGATTTAGCGGATGAAGGGGGGATATGGTAGGTTGTTTTGGGTTGCAAAGATGGTGGAGGGGGGATGACATAAGATTTCTTGAAGGAGTGATGGGAGGCTGGCATGGTGGGCTTGGAGATAGGCTTGGTTTGGGGGTGTGGTGTACCAACACCTTTAGATGGTGAGCCTTTGGATACATATCCAAGACCATGAAATCATAGATTTTTTTGTGCAATAATAGGCTCTCTGATTCCTTGCTCTTGTGGCCTTAAACCTTGACCTTGATAATGCCATCGATTGAGCATTTGAACAAGCTGAGGAAACTTTTTGCTTGCAAAAAATGGTAGAAGTGATTTATTAGGTGTATTGCAATGGGGAGATACTATTCTTAATTCTTCTGCTGAGAGAGGGCCACCATGGATGAATGTAAGTGAACCAAGAGGGTAGATTATAGATGGTGGAATAGCTTGAATAGGTGGTAAGATGGAAGCATGGAGCGGGGGAGATGGAAGGATAGGATCTTGATGTAGCTGGTGGGATGACAAAATATCTTGTAGTGGAGGAGATATGGCTTGAGGTTTTGGAGGTGGAGGACATGGTGACTACACTATGGATGGAAGACATGGTACGATGATATCTTCATTTATGCTTTGGGGGATGTCAACATGCTTTTGGGCAGGATCTTGATAGGATTGGTTTGGAGTGGATGGTGCGATAGGAGGTGAAGGGATGGATTCTTCAAAGGCAGTGGATGGATAGATGGGAGATTCAGCAGTGGAGATGGGTGAGTAGAAGATGGATGCATAAGGGTCATTACGAGAGATTTGGGAAATGCTTGGAGGTGATGTAGATAGGATTTGGAGGGATTTTACAGGTGGTGGGATTTTGATGCTTGCGGGAAGTGGAAGGATTTTAAGCAATTTGATGGATGGTATAGCTATGGGAGATGGAGGTGATATTATAGATGGGGAAGCTTCATTACTAACTACTTAACATGGTTGGATTAGATGACATGGCTTATCGACTGTTGGAGGCAAATTTTCTTGTATTTCCTCTAGGAGATTCCTTGGAGACTCATGTGTCGAAGGTGGAGGTGGATTGACAGGAATAGCTAGTGTGATGGGGGTGGAAGATTGGAAGCTTGGTTGACGGGGTGATGGAGGGGAAGCTAGAATATCAGATGGCATGACTAGATAGTTTGGAATAACTCTTGGATTTTGGGGGATGCTTGGGGGAATGTATCTAAGGCTTTCAATATACCCATCATAGTCAACTAGATTTTCATCATCATTGGAATAGGAGGTGGCGGGAGCAAGGACAATGCGACCAAACACATCATGATAGGATTGGTACTTCATGCTTTGATGATGAGTTTGATGGGGATGGGGTCTTGCGTATGGATGAACATGGAAGCTCATGGTTGGATTTGGGTTAAGCACAGATTTTGGATTGGCTGATGAAAGATTTCCTAGGGAGAGTCAAATTTGCATGATAGACCTAAGGAGGATTGGCTGGAGATTTTTGGCTTTCTTGTGGATGGAAGACTTCAAGGGCATGCTGTCAAAAAGTGAGAGTTTTGCTTTCCTATGCACTGGATTGGTGGAGATTGTGTCAACCTAAGAATAGACTAATGATCCTATTGGCATGACATGAGATTGATCACTTGTGGATCCCAACCTTTAGCTCAAGGTGATGAGGGATAATAGGTGACAAAGCTAGATTACCCTAGACAAAGCTCTGTCAAAAGGATAACTGTGGTGAGGCTGGTGGATTGGTTGGATTGATTGGATAAAAAATTTTAGCAGAATGAAAACAACTCTCTAAAGGCTTGGGTGTGATTTTGGATTGGATTTCTAGCTGGCTAGGGGGGATAATTTGGAAAGACTTTGGATTTGGTATTGTTCTAAAGCAAGGAACTAGATAGATTTGGTTGCAGCGGGGGAGCTTGGATGATTTTCTGAAGAGGCAGTGACTATGCTAAGTATGCCTTGAGCTGGGAGATTTTTGCTTTTTTGGGATTTTGACCAAAGTTGGCAAACATTCATTCAAAAGCTATGAACAAACAAGCAAACAAAAGTTTTGAGCAAGTACATCAAACACACCAACATCCTAGGAAGCTTTCTACAAGGATGAAATTTGTTATAGCTAGGGAGTCCTCGATATACACAAGGTACGTGAGGCCCAAATCCATAGATGAAACCAAAAAGATGTCACACAGCCGAGAGGAACAGTAACCCACTTCTCCTCTTTCACTTCTCAAGGGTATAAAGTTCCTTGAGGCTTAGCCCGAGTGACACAATTTTGATCCCAAGAGAGGTGTCTTTGGATTCACCTCTCGATCTTTATACTCCGCCGAAACGCTGGAGTTGAGGTCATCCCAAGGGGTGATGAAATCCTCAAGCAGGCCTCCTAAAAAGTGTAAAACAAGACCACATACATGATCTTGGGCTTTAAAAGACCCGTGTTCATTCCAATTGATGATTTAAATTTTGTAAGCTATGATTGAAGACACTTGTCATTATGGCATACAATGTTCATTCCAATTTGACAGCATCATTAGCATAATGAAAGTTGAGAGATCATCAACATAAGAAATGCGAGCACCATTCAAAATGCGTCCAAACCATGCAATGTTCATTGATTGTTAGGCATTCAAGATTGAGTGTGAGTTTGTTTTAAGCCCAAAGCAAAGATGTGTGAGACTCAATTTGTCAAGCGCACGCTCGGAGGCCCTCCACGTCAATAGTTGTTCAATTTTAGTACCCAAATGAAGTGTGATCGATTTAATCTAGATTTTTGGTCATTTAAGAATTTTGATAAAGTTAAAGCAAACATTCAAAGACCAAGTGAGTGAGTTAGATTGTGGAACATTTAACACCTTTTTCAAGTAGACCCATCCCCATGAATGGTGCTGAGATTGCAACCAATGGTTAATATTTGATGGGTGATTAGAAAAGAGGTGAGTCCAAGGAACTACTCAAATTGATTTTTGCAAATTTGTATTTTAACTTAACAAAGTTTCTTAAATGTCCAAAAATCAAACTTTACCTAGATTGCATGTGGAAAAGAGATTTGTTTTGTTCAATTTTTAGAAGCTCCAAATGAAGTGTTTGATATTGCAATGGTTAATTGATCCTTGGCATTCAAGATTGGATTTGTTGTTTTAATCATGCATTCAAGGAAAATTTGATTTTAATCCATGGCATTCAAGAGTGTGTTTAGCAACATGCATTCAAAGACAAGTGATTAAACATTCAAGTTTTTTCCTTTGAGCATTCAAGATTGAGATTTTGTGTGTTGTTTTAAGAACTTTGAAGTGTTTTGTTTTAACCTTAGATCATTCAAGATTGTTTTGGACTCAAAAGTGAAAATGACTCTTTGGACTTTGGTTTTCATTCAAGATTTTGTGTTCTAGTTTGCATATTTTAAGCCCAAAAATGATATTCCTAGATTGTTTTGATGCATGAAAAACCTAAGAAACATTCAAGATTTTGCAACAAGACATTTGTTTGGAACAAATAACAAAGCTTTTAGGACAATTTTTGGCAAACATTTAGAACTCTTAGTTTTCATGATATTTTTAAAAGAACTTTAAAATATTTGAAAATGAGGTTCATTTTATCCTTGATTGATGCTTTGCGTTTGATTTAGATTTTAGTGTGCACTTAGTGTTGATTTTGAACCTTTTGAAATGGAAACTTGAAATTCTTTTTAAATTTCCAAAAATGAAGTGTTCCTAACTTTGCATGAATGCATCTAAAACCTTGATGTTGCAAGGATGCAAATGATTGGATTGGTTTAGTTTCACTTGTTAAAAGATTTTTTCTTTTTTGCAAATTTTTAATTTTTTAATGGATTTAAGTATGATTTGCGGGTTCATTTTAAGCACTAAAAAGAAGTGTGTATGATTTTTCTTGCTTAAAAAATAAATAAAAAATGGCCAAGATCTCCCACAAGAAGAAGAAGAAGTAGATGGAATAAGAAGAATATAGACAAGAAGAGGAAGAAGAATTCCAAGTGCTTTGTCCACCTATAAGCTTGAAAAATCTACAAATACTATGAGATAGACTATGAGTTCCTTTGTCTTCTTCATGATCATGTGGACCTACAAAACCAATTTATACAATCCTACCAATCACAAAAACAAGAAAAATTAGCCAAAATCAGAAAATGACATACAAAACTTGACTAAAAAAGCTAATGAAGATGACCCATGCGGGGTCCCACCGGGCGTGCCAAAATGTATATGAGCAATGTTAGTATGCTAATAGAAACCAAATTTAAATAAAGCTTCTACAAACTAAACAAAATTCATAAACTTCAAGATAGACTAAGATGAGCTCTCAATTGAAAATATGAGCCATTAATGGGCTCTCTCAATGAGAAGCTCTCTTGTTGAGTGGCTTTATCTAAATGGATAGGATGTATGCTCAATATGCTTCCAAAGGCTTCAATGGATGATTGTGGATTTTTGGTGTGGATAGATGGCTTTAGTATGGATTTGGCTCTCAAAATAGCATTATAACTTTACTTCATGGATTGTGTTAAAATGACTTGGGAGAGGATTCCTTAAATAGGCAAAGGGCTTGAGGGATCAAGGGCTAGGATGCAAGGATGTGAAAAAGCTTATAGAAGGCTCAGATTGCATGAGAGGAGACCACATGGATTGTACTTCTTTACAACCAATCAGGGAGTGACACATGTCACATGGTGAGAGGATGGAGGAAAGGGGAATGATGAGTCAACAAAAGAGGCTCAAGGGATAAAATCTTCATAAAGACCCTCATAATGACTTGTAAGAGCAATAAAAGGGCTTGGAAGAGTCATTTATGGCCTAGTGGGCTTCATAAAGTTTTATGGTTGAGATATTTTGAGGGTGATGAGAGAAATTTCAACTTGGACTTGATTAGGAGGGTTTTAAGCTTGCTTAGGCTTGTGAAAATGATTAGAGGATGGATTAGGATGGTTTAGGATTAGCTTAGGGATAGGCAAGTGGATGGCATTTAATGAGGGTGGGTGAAGGAGGAGATATTTGTTAACTTTGGCTTGGGTTAGTAAGTTTTAACCCATGTTTAGGGAATGTGACAAGGTTAGGAGGGGATTAGGATTAGTTTTAAAGACATCTTCTAGAAGAGTCTAGACTTTGGATGAGGATAAAGACTTTCTAGAATAGTCTAGAATTTCCTAGGATGAGGATGAAGACTTTCTAGAAGAGTCTAGAACTTCTTAGGATGAGGATAAATTAGATTTTTAGGAAATAAATAAAGTTTTATTTATTTCAAGGGTTTGGGTTGAGGAGATATTTATTAAAGCTTTTTTAATAAACATGAGGATTAATATTTAATCTTAATTAAATATTTTGAGTTGGGATTAGGGGTAGGAAATGATGGGATTAGCCTTTAATTAAAATTAAAGAAGGATTAGAAGATTTTGGAAGAGGTTAGTGGTCTTAACGAAATTGGCCAAGTTTTGGGCAAAAAATAATTTTTTTATTTATTTTGGGTTTTTTGGTCAATTTATTAATTAAATAATTAATAAATAAGAAAAAAATGTTTAAATAAAATTTAAACATTTTTGGGAGGGATTCCTTAATTAAATATTTTTAATTAAGATAAAGGGATTTAATGGCATAAAATTAATTAATTAATTAATTAATTTATTAAATAATTAATTAATTAAATAAATAAATAAATAATTATTAATTAATTAATTAATAAATGATGATGTCATCAGGACTTTTTCAAAAAATAAAAATACTTTATTTTCTAAAGGTTTTTAGGTGTCTACAACTACAAGTGCCAAGCAAGATCCAAGTGCTAAGTAATATTTAGGTGCTAAGTCAAAGATGATGCCGTGCAGGATAGAATCATTATAGTAGCCAAGTGAGCTAGTTTCTTATATGTGTCAAGCATCAGAAATTAGTAAGTGTTGAGTAACACAGAATGTTTTTATGAGTTTGAAAAGACACAAACTCAGATGTAAACCAGTTTTATAGCTGACATATGATGAATCTCGAAGGATCTAAGTGATAATATTGAATCTTTTGTATTTCCTATGCAATCTACATACAACCAATAAAAAAAATGAAGAAGGCATGCAACCAATAATAAAAGTGCAAGGAATGAGTGGGAAACAGAGATTCAATATGGATCGTAGATCCACATCTGACCCTAAGTCTTCGAATGTCTTTATAAGGAAGATGAAATCTCATTGTATTTGAGATGCATGAAGGAGTGTATGGGAAAAATATAGTGGAGTTTAGAGTGAAGAGTAAAAAGACTTACAGGAAAAGAGCAGGAATTAGATATTCAGTTGATTAGAACAAAGCAAGGAATACAAAAAGATATCAGATTTCAAAGAATCAAGATCAAAGAAAGTAGATCAAGTGCCTAAATTAAATAATCAAGGATTGTAAGCTATCAAGTTTATTATACCTAATACTTTTTAGCAATTGTATTAGAAAGTAAATCCTATGTTGATAGGTTAGCTTAATAGCTAGGTTGTAGATCCTTTGAAGAGGTTATTAAATCCTTTAACAGGATGTCAAACACTTTTTGTACTATTTCAACACCATGTTCTTGCTTCTAAGCTAATAATTCTTCAACTGCATTTTCTTGTGAAACATTAATTTTGTTAAACAATTGTAAACTCTTAGAAAGTGCACTATTTTTTATTAATAAAACGAGTTTTACAGGGATCCTAAAACTCAAAAGTTTTACACCATAAAGATAGAAATTAAAAAAGTCTAGCTAACATAAAACTGCTACGAAAAGCCAAAACCAACATAAGGCCCAAGGCTAGGAGGCAAAAGCCAACACCCAACAAAACTATGAGAAAAACCAAAAGAGAAATTGACTAATGGTTGTCCTTATCCAGATCCTGCAAAGTTTATGCAGCTTCATTATCCTTCTGATTGTTCGTTCCTTCCTGATTCTTGTTCTAGGTTTCCACCTAGTCCACCTAGTTCACTTGGTCCCTGGAGTCTATTTGAGTAGTCTCTTCTTGGCCAAAGTCCAACCTAGTCTTTTGCATCATGTCCCCACCAAGGCCTACTCTCATTAAAGAATCCCCCAGATTGACAATGTTCTCATTCAGGGTGTGCAGAGTGTCCATGATTTGTTTTTTCATGATTTGGTGGATGGAATCAAACCTCTGGACTTTCTGTTCAACCAAGGAGAGTCTATCCTCCTATTCATCTTTGGTGTCTTAGCTTCTATAGATATTTTGACTATCTTCCTGATCTCTCTTCCTTCCTGTGGTCACTTGGTCCCTGCGAATGTTCTGGTTGTTGTCTTGGTTTTTCTTATCCTTTAGAGCCACAATTTCTTGAAACAACCATTTGATGCAATATAAGTTATCAATCAAGCTATTCTTTGCATTGTTCAAGAGGTTGAGGCCAGTTTCCCACACATTGTCAGGAATGACCAACAGAGTAGGGTCAATTAGCTCATCATAGTGGGTTCTACTATCAAGGTCTTCCAACATCTGGATGTTCATTAGCTCTCTAACAATACCCAAATTTGCAGTATCCAAGTTAAAGTTCCTCCAAGCCCTCCTCCTGTTCCTCCTAATCACCTCCTCACTTTTTTCCACCATAATTTCAATCATCTCCTTAGGCGGTGATGTGGGTGGGACAAGGCCAAGGGTCTCATCATTCTGGGCTTTCAGGTTTACCTAGGCTAGGGTCTAGTTGGCTTTTCTTTTCCTGGGGTTTCTCAGGGGGGTGTCAAGAGCCTTGTTGTTTTCATGTATGTATGTATATATAATAATAAATAATAATAATTTTTTTATGTATTTCAAAATAATAACTAACATTACCATTGGATCATATAATAATGAAGTAATCAACCTAGTTAATTAGCAACTATACTAATTTAACTATTGTTTCGATCGTCATAGTACCTACCACAACACTTTCCTAGATTCTCTCCAGTGGCTCCCATAATATCCTCTATGTTGTCTAGCTATTGTTTCTATCGTGCAATCTCTTTCTAAAGTTGTTGCTTCTCATTTTCTTTCATGCCTTAAATTTTAACTATCAAACTTCTAAATATCTACCTCTACCTAATCTAAAATCAACTTCATAGTGTGTTGTAACTATAGCATAGATGTTTGATCATTGATATCTTTCATTTCAACATTCAAGTTATTGGTCAATAGCCTCACTTGTGTACCCCTCATGTCAATCGCTTTTTGTATTGTTTCAACACCATGTTCTTGCTTCCGAGCTAACAGTTCTTCAAATGTATTTTCTTGTAAAACATTAATTTTGTTGAACAATTGTAAACTCTTAGAAAGTGCATTATTATTTTCAATTATGTATGTATATATGTATATATGTATGTATATGTATGTATATATATATATATACACACACACACACACATGTATGTATGTATGTGTGTATGTATGTATATATAGAGAGATCTTGTGGATTGTGGATTATGGATTAGAAACAAAAATGAAAAGAAAATATGACATTAATCATTCCCCATTTGTTTTGATTGATTGTGGAGAGTTGCATGTGGAAGAGGGTAGAAAGCTCCAAATGAGGATGGAGAGCTTTGAACGTTGGTGGATATCAGTGGAGATCTAGAATTTTTTTGTTGTCCGATTGTAATCTCCATGCCCTTCCTCTATGATTTTATTTAAGGGGAGAAGAGCTACCTATGAAAATTTTCTTTTCTTTTCCTTCTAAACATGTATCTCTTGTTCATATATAATAGCTTTGGTCAGGTTCAAGGATAACTAATTATGATGATTGTATGCATATGTGCATGTATGTATGTAAATTAGTTCACTATGTGTGTGAACTAATTTAGATGCATATAAATACTTGCATAGTACTTGTGGTAAATTAAATTAATCATTCATGTCTTGAATTCACACAAGAAATTATCCTTTTATTCAATCAAATTTATTTGTACCAAACTAATTATGAAAAAATCTGTTCTTACAGATTATATTATCTCTTGGTGATTGAGTAAAGATCTCATGCATAATATCATCTAGGTAATGATCAGATGCATTCACATTAAGTCATAATAGGATCAATAGATGATCCATTTATGTTACTTCGTACTTGTTTTATTGAACATTTTGTTTAACATAATTAGTAATACTAGAATTATACAACTATAGCTAGTACTCTTGTTTATTTTATTTAATAATATAAATTAAAGACTATTAGATTTCTTAAAATTAGATTGAATATTTGTTATCTCTAAAACACAAATATAGATCTCTAATAATTATATTTTTTTAATTTTAAGATCTTCATATTTAACATGAAGAGTTTCCATTGCTGGATAGTGGAATAGCCATAATGTGGAGCCACATAGCTCATGGCATTTTCCACCAAATTATATTTTTGTCCTTCAAAAATATTATAGGTGAATGTTCTTTTGATTTTTCATATATTAAATAATTTTTCACTTGTTTTTTGAGGTTTCTATTATGAGATAGAGACATCTATCATAAGGATGGACATGCCAATTTTGTTCATCCTACTTTCAAAATTGATTCCCTTACCAAATTAATGAAACTACTTGCAACTGACACCCTGATTTTCTACAACTTGCCCAATTAACCATTTACACAACCATCTTCCTCCTACCCCACCATAGCACACATCCCTTATTTGATATTTATATCTTAGTTCCACCATTTTAGAAGACCAAGTTCAATGATTTGTATCTATAAAATTGATGATATAGAAATTCAGTATGGGGAAGGATATATTGGCATAAAAAATGAATCATCCCATATCCATAATCAACATCTAATCTTCTACAATTCCCTCTCCTCTAAAGCCCTAATACATAGAGCCATTATCATCATGAGTACACTCACTCACTTCAGAAAAATTCAATTGAAACTATTTATACCAAACTTAGTATGCAAAAATCTGTACTTACAAATTATATTATCTCTTAGTGCTTGAGTAAAGATCAAATACAATTTTCCAAGGTGATAAAATTGCATATGCAGATGTATGTATGTATGTATCTCCACATCTCGTTGTCATACCCTTGTGATCTTTGTATATGTATGTTTTATGTATGTATATGCATTAATATACATATATAGATGTATATATATATATATATATACATACACACATATGTGTGTCTATGTATGTGTGTATATAAACATAGAAATATTTGTATACATACATGCATAGACACACAGATATGTGTGTGTATGTATATGTACACATACATATACATAAAGAGAAGCTTCTCTATATATACATACATACACACATACATACATACATAGACACACAAATATATGTGTGTATGTATGTATATATACACATACATATACGTAAAGAGAAGCTTCTCTAATAAATTTTTGGAGGAATATAAAGGGATGCATGTCTAGAATGAAAAGAAAAGAACATTTACATAGGTATCTCTTCTCCCCTTGAAAAAAATCATAGAGAAAACACTACTACATTTGGGCCCGAACACCACAAGTTACACTGTCATTGTAATTTGACCCCAAATGTTGTAGTGTTGTAAAGGGCATAGAGATCACAAGGGTATGATACAAAAGAAAAATTATAGAGAAAGGGCACAAAAATGAAATGCAAAGATCACAAGGGGACAATAATGATATCCTAGATCTCCATTGATCTCCAGCAAGGGCATGACAATGAAATGTAGATATCATAAGGGCACAAAAATGAAATACAACAATCAGAAGAGCACAACAATGAAATCTCCACCAATGTTTAGAGCTCTCCACCCTCTTTTGCACATAGCTCTCCATAATCAAAACAAATGGGGAATGATTTATGTCATATTTTTTTTTTGTTTATATCTAAAATCAACTTTACATTGTGTTATAACTCTACCATAGGTGTTCGATCCTTGATAACATTCATTTCAACATTTGAACATTCAAGTTTTCAAGTTTCCTCTTCATTATATAGTCTTTTCCACCCTAAAAACCACTTTTTTACTTTATCAAAGTCAACACTTGAACATAGCCAATGATAAAAAAAACCCCATATTCCAGAATCCAAATAATAAAACAATAAAACTCACTCAACCCAGGCTCAAGATCTTGCACAAAAATAATGCAGACTAGGAAAAATTGGCAAGAAATTATAGAAAAACATATCATAGCAGATATTTTTAGAAAGAAACAAGCCATAACCTAGTTAAATTGGTCTAGCCATTGATTATTTGGGTTGATTACAAATTCTTGTAGAACTATCATCAAATTAGGTACAATAAAATGGATAGTTAGCCGTTCCTAGCTAGCAGGATCAAATTTAGTTTTCCAAGGTGATAAAATTGCATATGTAGATTTATTTATGTATGTATTTATGTGTAAATATATATGTATGTATGTATGTATGTATATATAGAGAGATCTTGTGGATTGTGAAGAACAATGGAGATCTAGGATTTCGTTGTCATGCCCTTGTGATCTCTTTATATGTATGTATTTATGTATGTCCGTGTATACATATATATACATATGTATATGTATATATGTGTGTATATGTATGTATATAAACAGAGAGATCTTGGCGAAATAGAAAAATAATAAAACTCACTAAATAGGTAGCATGACCATAAGTATTGTCACAAGCTTTTAAATGTAACTATATAAGGAGTGAGTTAGGATGTATATAGGTTAACCAATGGTTATAGGAATACAACTACATCAAAACAATTAGAAACCATAACTACATATTTTTTAGAGTGAGTAGTTCAATGGTCTTGATCCCATGGATACAGTTACGTAGGCCATCTGGTAGGCAGAGTATGCCTCTAGTATGCAAACACCTTGGACATAGTTAGGTAGAACTTAAACATGTATGTATGGATGTATGGATATGACTATTCTCTAATTAATAGTGCCATCCACATGGGGTGAGGTAGTTGAGCTTGCACCTTTTGTAATACTTCATTCCCATTATTTGTGCTCTTTGAATCAAAGGTATATAACTTCATCACTTGTAACTATAATTTTTAAATAGTACAAATCACAATAGTTTCCTATAATTCTATGGTTCTCTTTGTAAGTTTATAAAATTTAAGTTTAAAAATTAATTACATTTATGTACATCTTTTTCAAGTTTGGTATTTCTCTTTTTCCTAACTAACATTCCAAGAATAATTTTTCAAAACACATACTGATCAGTTTGAGATTGAGCCAAAAAATTATAAGAAAGATTGTGCCAAAAGAGCTAAAAAAACATGATTGGTGCATGATGATCATCTATTTATGCTCTTTTTGGCACAATTGTTCATACATTTTATGATTTTTGGTGAGAACAAAATTCCAAACTAATTAGGTAGGTGATCCAAAATTAAATAATAATTGATTGAGGCATGTTTAGATACCTTATTTCACATGTTATCAAATGTTATGTATTTATGTGCTATTGTTAATGAATGTTAAAGGATGAACTAATGTTAGATGTTAGCTTTGGACATTGTGAGATTATTTTCTGAATGCTCATAATTTTTTTTTACTTCATGTGATAATGAATGAATGCTATATTTTATAAATCAATGAATGTGAGATCTATCTCTTTATAGGTACTCTTTCTAGGCTATTGTACAAGTTCTTAAGCCCAAGATAGATAAATCGTGATTTGAAATGAAAAATTGGGTGCTTAACTTAATGATGAACACACCAAGCGAAAGACCTTGTGTCATGAAGGATTATATGATTTTCTATATATTTCACCACATAGTAGTGCATTGTAGGTTCACATAAATTCTTAAATACACATTTGTGAGCATTAGGTGTGTGAAGGCTCCATGCAAAAACATGTAGAAGAAAAAAAAGTCATGATGAACATTTTTGATGAAATGTTTTCCAAGAACATACACACATTCCTCAATGTGACTATTATTAAATTTTAATGTTTTCCAACACTACTGTTCTTACTCCATATCCTACACAAATAAAACATGTTGCCTCCAACATTGCAACCATATGATAAATGGGAATAGCACATGCCTGAGCCATAACCTAGGTAAATTGGTCTATATGTTGATTAGATAGGTTGATTAAAAATTCCTATAGAACTCTCATCAAATTAGGTATAATAAAATGAACAATCAATTGTTCCCAGCTAGCAGGATCAAATATAGCTTTCCAAGATGATAAAGTTGCATATGCAAATGCATCACTTGAATGCTAGAAATGAAGCTCATTCCCCAATTTGTAACAAATGGTTAGATATAAAGGCTCCATACATTGGCCCAAAAATGGAAGCCAAGGATGTAACCATGCATGTATTGGTATGCTCTCACTTTGAAGATCCCAAGTATCTATTGTTGTTGTTAATTTGAGCATCATTATATGATCCAAAATGTTATGAAGTAGTGAAGCTGGTAGTAACTTCTCCCCTATCTCAAGAAAATGTAGCATAGGTTTAGGGTCCCTTGGGTCCCAAGAATTTTTTGTTCTTCATGTTCTCCTACATCTTGATGATGGATCATGTAGTATGATCTCAAATATTGATGGTAAAAAATTATACATAATCAAATCCATAAATTAAAACTCATCAACTCATCAACTATTCTCACTACTGGAAGAATAAATTCAATGAAGAGTTGAGTGTAAGGAGTTAACAAAGAAAGTTATGCTTCTATGTAAATGCCATAATCATGAGGCTCATTCCCTTGCAAAAGCCATAACCTAGCTAAATATGCATATATATCAACCCAACTAATCAAGAACTAGACCCATCTAACTAGGTTATGGCTTGTTTCTTTATAAAAATATTTTCTATGATATGTTATTGTAAAATTTCTTGTGAATTCTACCCATTCTTAACATAAGTCACTTAGCACCTTAAATAAGATCTGTGTGTGTGTGCGCGCGCGTGCGTGCACGCGCACGATCTTTTCATTTCATTGTCATGCCCTTGTGATCTTTTTATATGTACATATATACATATATATGTTGGAAGCATGAATGTTGATGATATTCCTGTGTGGGAGTATTGTAGATACATGGCTAGATCATTATCATGATGATATGTTACGTTCATGATTGTGTTTGTCATTGATGTTAACATAGTAGTTTTCTGTGGTATTTGACAAAAGATCAGCAGAAAGATCATGTTGGTACTGATGCCTAGTTGGGTATTCTCACTATCCAAGGTTATGGGAGATAATTTTGAGTATCTAATACATACAGTTAATGTTGGGTAAAGAGATGTTAAGTCTAGAAGAAGTTATGTAAGTTTTGGTGATGTCAGTTATGAGATATAGTTTATAGAGGCATGTTCTGGTAAACTTGTTAAATCTATTAATAGAATTGTTATTCTAAGAATCAAGGTTGAGGATGTGAAGAAGACATGTTGATGATGATGTGGTTAAGCCTTCTAGTCATAATATTATGTGTATGGAAAGTTATTCAAGTTGCAAGGTGGAAGATTAATTTTATTGCTAATTGTAACATTTCTTAATGTGGTCATATAATAATTAATTGAGAAGGTGTAACAATCGACTGTTGAGCTATCATTTTGCATGATGCTTAATGGAAGGAATCCTTTTGAACTCCTCTCTTAAAAATCTAATCTGGGATCAACTTTAAGGTTCTGGGTGATCTTGTGACCTACTGGAATCTGTTCAGTTGAAGATAAATGTATTTGTTCACAAAGAGGCCTTTGCTGGTTCTGACTGATTTTGGATAAGATTTTGAATCTTCTTGTTATCTCAAAAGAAAAACCACACAAAAAGAAATATATTTTTCTATTTTTTAATGAATGTAATCTAATAATGAAACTATATGAATTTATAAATTAACCAAGTGTTTGTAAAAGAAAATAACAAAGATAAGGTAACAAGAAGTTTAAGCAAATGACTTGAAAAGTAAATTCCTAATGAGTGCAAGTCACAAAAACAACATGTCTATGACTTAAGCCTTTGAAAAGATTGGTACGTAAGAAATGAAAATAGGAGCAACACTTCCTTAATTCCATGGGTGCAATCATTGATGGGAATTTAGTAACCATAAGATGTTTCACTTTTCATCAAATTGCAAGGCCACAAAAAGTGTGCTCATGCAAGACAAAAAGCTATGTAGGAACAATAAAGCGATCTCTTCTCCAACTAAGTATGTCAATGAAATTTTTAAACACGTGGCAACCACCAAAATTAAAAGATCACTCAATCAAAATAACACAATAAAACTATTGGCTCAATAACATTCATGAACATACATTCACAAAATATAACACATTCAGGCCAGAATAACTACATTCCAAATGAGAGCACCAATAACATATATTATTGCCACAAAATAATAGTCTAGAATACATATTACATTCTTAAATTTATAATAAATTCTCTCCTTAATTTTTGTTGAGAGGGAGAGATCTCTTTATGTAAACATATTCTTCTAAGCTAATAAAACAAATCTATTTATGTACAAACTAACTCTCTAACTGGTGCTAAGTAGGATTCCACCCTTGTTTATATCATTTAATGGGTGCATGAGTCTTTACATATCTTAAAAAAATGAAACCATGAGAAAATAAGAAGAATAAAGCCATTAGATGATGTAGGAGTTTCTAGAGATGCCAAAAATAGAAGCTCCATCTTCACTAGGTGTTTGTAGGAGTTAAACTGTTGTTAGAATGCATTTCTAGTGCATGGAAAGCTCTAAATTTGGACCTAGTAGTTAACTATTAGTGCACCTCTAAACTCTTCAAAACTTCTAGCACACATTTAGAGAAGCACACCTTGGAAGCAGCACACCTTGTGCACCTAGTGCACCTCTTAAGCTTGTGCACCTTTGAAGCTTGCGCAAAAAATGCAAAATTTTACCAAGTATCAAAACTAAAATTCTAGCTTATGGGTTTTGCTCCCCTTCATACCATAGTTATGTCTAGGTATTTTCTCTTGAATTTCTCAATAATCTTTGTGACTTGGGTTGTATCCAAAAAATCTAAAGCATTATATTTATCCTTTACTTTTTTCCTATAATTTCCCACCTCTATGCGAGTCTTTGCAAAATCTCCCAATTTCACATCCAAATCTAGTAATGCCTCTTTGGTCTTAAATGCATCTCTAATATCCTCAGTAGTAGAAGCTTCTTCAAAATTCTTCCAAAAAATTCAACAACTATCAATTTATCCCTTAAATCATCTTCAAAAATGTCTAAGCAAGCATCACTGCAATGTCTCTCTTCCTCCAAAATTTGCTCTTGGGTTTGATCCTTGAGCTTATGAATATCTGCATGTAATGTTTACATTACTTTATTTCCATCCACAATATTCTCTATCCAATCATCTATTTTATCTAACTCATCTATAGTATATACATCCATCATCATCTGATACCTTTGACCTTTTATTGACTGTAATGCTTGCAAGTCTTTACCCTAGGTAGGTACTTCATCCATTAACCCAAAATCCTAGTTCAATATAGAAACCAACTTATTTGCATTGTTTTGCATGTGATTTAGTAGTTTAAAATTTCCTTGTATGATCTTCACACCTTTCTCTTCAAAACTTTCTTTCCATTGTTGATAAGCCTTTAAAAATGGATCTAGTTGCACAGTGTCCTTATCCCTCTTATCAAGTGCCACATTTAGAGTCTCCTTAGGATTTTTGAGATCTAATGGACCAAATAATTCATTCAAATATCCTCTTAGGATTTTATTCTTCTTTCAAAGGTATCACAATTTAGTCTCATCCTATTCTAAATGCCTAAACACTTCTTTGATTCCCATAGCAACCATTAATTTAGTAGTATGGACAATGGGTTTCCCAAGCACGACCTCCTTGATTTAATAATATTTTAGGGTCAAATCCTCAATATATACATGTGGAGGAGGGATAGAAACATGGGTAAACAAGTCCTAATTCTAATCACTCACGACAAAGGCCAGTGTTTGCGTATCACCTACAGTGGCTTAGGTTTCTTGAGAGCTTTAATTAATTCTTTGATTCTCTATTCTTCAGTAGAATATAGATACCTTTTGTGTCTAACCATCACTTCTTTCCTCAACCATCTCAGAGTATTTTCATTGAAGATTTATCTTTAGATGAACATGGAGTCTATACTACTATGCTTTTTCCCTTATCACTCCTCTCTGAAGTCTTATCTTTTTGTGAGAGATCCACATCAGGCATCTCTGTATCTATTGAGTCCACAGTCCCCCCCTCTATATTTTGGGATGTTTTTGGAGGTTTTTCATATATTTTCCCCTCTTCTAACACTTAATTGGTGGGTATTTGTTGTGACTCTTCTTCATATTTTGCTTACACCTATTCTTCATTACTCAGAGGGAGAAGAGTAACTAAACCTTTATCCATGAAAAATGAATCTTGATTTGGTGATGATGGAGCAATATCGGGTCCTTATGGTTGAGGTGGAAAAAAATTTCAATCCTCTTATCGAGGTTGATTAGTCAGAGTATCCCTTATCTTATCACTTACAACTTCAATGCCTACAGGCATGAAATCAAAATATGACATCTAAAAGACATAATCTCCTTGTTCTTCTTTCTAATCAATCCATTGTTGTAATTCATCCTCTAAAGTTGTAGACTAAATAGGCTATGTAGGAATGGATGGTGGTGTAATAGTGGAGCTTCTTCTCTATTCTATCTTTATATCCCTAGCAAGATGAGTCCTTTGACTCAAGGGAAGGTTATCTTCTTCACATTCATCATCCTCTTCTTCCTCTTCTAGAATAATTTCTAGGATTGTGGAAAAGGAATAACCTTTCTTATCACCTTTCATCTTTGTGTCCTTCTAATTAGAGTTTTCATGTTTCTTCTCTTAGGAGCTGATGGGGATGCTTCTTTCTCTTGCACATGTAGAGAAACTCCTTGTGCTTTTGCTTTAGCTCTTTGCCCTTGTTCTAGAGGTGGCACTAATAGGTTATCATGAGTTTGCATGACTTTTGCATTTTCTACCCCTTACACATTCTCTGCCCCTTGGTGCTTTGCTGCTTGAGTTGCCTCTTCTTTAGGCTCAATTTTCTAAGAGGAAGTTCTTTTTAGTTTTCCCTTACCCTTCTGTGCCTTGAAATATCTAACTTCTCTATCAAGTTGATGCACTATTTTTGGTCTTACTAGAGAGTGAGTTATGAATGTGGGCATTTTCACCTTCACTCCTCTACCTTTCCTTGGGTAGGTTGTAGCTTGGAAAACTATGGTTTGTGGAATTAGATCCAAGTTGAATAGTATTTTAGTCTAATCCTTGGTTAATTGGATGACATGCCTTGCTCTATGATTAATATCTATGTTTTCCTCTTTATCAATTTTTGCATTCATAATAGGTCGATTAGATATCTTATCTCTATTGTACAATGGATCTAGGACCTTTTAGTGTCTAGTTGTACTATCTTTAAAGGGATCTTTCTTTTTAAGGCACTTCCTACCAAATAAAGAGCCATCCTACAATAATCCCATATTCAAATTTCATAGTCATCTACTACATTCATCCAATGATCTTATATGGAATCTTCATGTTGGAATTGTTTCCCCACCAATTACTAAACTTGTCCAATGTTATCAAAATAGGGATGAGGAGAGTTATATTCCTCCAAGGGATATTGATCCCACTCAGACTCAAAAGTCAAAATATCCTTCTTATAGAAAACAATAAACATACTAATAGAGATGGGTCATACCTAGGTCTTCTTATGTTGCTTCCTTACTCTCTCATATGCTAACAAAAGTTGTCATACAATCTCTAGAAATATAAGCTTTTCACAAGGATATCAAGGGGGCTTATTTGGATTAACTATCATACCTGCTACCCTTAAATAGGTGAATGTTTTAATTTGGATGTAATAGGTGCCAATTTTTGTAATCTTTTATGCTACCTCATTTAACATCCTTTTGGCATAATCTACTTCAATGAACTAGATGATTGTGAAAATGAAGGCATCATTCACTATTCTATATTCCTTGCTATACTCTAAAAGCTTTTTCTTTACCAACTAGGGGTATACCACATAAGGCCATGCATTTGCATCTTGCATATTGCCCCTTTTGAATAATTCCAAATGATTTGTTGCTCTTGCAGCTAATAGGTACACCAAATAGGATGTCATGTAGAACCTTTGGTTTTTCTTGATTTCCACTAGTTGCTCACCTAAATTCTCACTGAGAAATGAATCCCAATCGATTGGCATCATTTTTGTTTTGATAGTCTCAATAAAGTGTACCATCCATATCTTTAGGTAACCTGATGCTAGCAACCCCATAACTCTACTCAAAAGCACTATAGAATATCCAATATCATCTTTCATATAGCCCCTCATCATATCTACTTTGCCTAATTTTTTTCCAAGAGGAGTCTTCTCAATGAGATATGAGGATTGAATGATTTTTGATGCTTCATCTCCACGCTCTCTATACCACCTTTCTTCTTAATGATATGTTAACTTGATGTACTGATCCACTCTCAGAAGATGGAATACCTTCTCTATATTCTTAGGCCTCAAATCCAAGATAATATCTCTAGTTATATTTTTCACAAACCTTTCCTCTAAAACATTGTTCTCTACTAATGCCATGATCAAATCTAAGGATTGTACTAATACTAGGTGTGATGTTGCATTAACTAGTTCTGATCTGATGAGTGCAGATACCATTGGATACCTCTTAGTTGGTTTGTTGTATAAAAGTAGGAATGCATTCTAGTCAATATGACCTAGTTTAGTATCTCAGATCTTTGAATGTTCATCTTAGAAGTGTGAATTTGCTAGAACACCTTGGAAATTGAAGACCACTAGTTTTGAAGCCATCTATGTAGCAAGGGAGGATGAGGAGGTGTTGGAAATATTCAAGACTATGCTAAGTTACTAAGAGGGGAGGGGTGAATCAAAAACTTCTAAAGCTTCTATCAATTTTAATTCTTAATCCAATAAACCATTTAGCATTTAATTCATCACATCTGACCTAATTGCATGCATGAGAAACTAAAAATATAAAAGCATCCACAACACTTGAACACAATGATTTGGTGACCTAGAAACCTTCTTAGGGTGGGGATGATACCCACAAACTTTAGTACTACAGAATAAAGGTGGCCTGTTAAGGCTTACATTGATCACTTCCAATGATTTACGCTATTAGGAGAAAATAGGACTACTAGATCCACCTTATGAGAGGATTTAAAAACATACAATGAGTTATGCACTCGATTAAGAGATTGAGAAAAGACTGTTAGGTCTACCTTGCTAAAGGATTTTGATTGGTTCACATATTAGGATGAAGCAGTAGATCTCTAATTTGCAACTGAGTTTGCTAATAGAGATTCCTTGATGCACTGATCACTTTTTTGTGATAGATTTTTCATTTCTGCTCCTTATGCTAATATGACCTTCATAAATCTTTATCTACTACTTACATTCACATTCTTGCACTTACATTTCACATTCATTACATTCCATACACACACACACACATATCAATCCAATTTACAAAATTACAAGGTCAACCATGACAGAAGTTAACACAAATATTACAATGTCAGTGCATATGAAGATACTCGGGTTCTGAAGACTAAGTTGGCGAGGTTATGATATTTGGCATCAACTATCACTACTTGGCATCATCATGCTCTTGGTGAACATAGAAGCTCGGTCCATACTAATCACCTTCAAGTAGTATTGAACTTAGTATGCACTAGTGACTCAGTAGATATTGTCCAACTTGGAAAATATTGAATCACTTTGCTACCATGGAGTGGCTCAGTCAACACTGCCTTCACATTGCATGAATTAAGAACTCAGTAGACACTGTAATACTCGGTAACCACTGGGAATAGTCCAAGGGACTCAGTAACGACTATAGAAGCTCTATGGCTACTAAATTACATGGAAAACACTATAAAATATTCAAAGAGCTTGGTAGCTATACATAATCTAAATAAGTGTGTGTCACTAATAACAATCTTGATTGATATGTCAACAATATTCCCCTTTGGCATTAGTAACAAAAACACTTATTAGCCCAAAATTGAATACCTTGTATTCATCACCATGTGATACTAACATATTTACAAAGTATATCTACATCATAGCATATATCTCCCCTAGATTATGTAATGTACTATGTACATGAAACTTTTCTCTTATATACATATCTCCCCCTATAACTCTGCTCTTCTCCCTCTTTAACTTTTCTCCCATATCTTATCTCTTCTCCCCCTTTTTGATAGTAATGCCAAAGATTTTCAACATATTAACATGGAGATAGAAAAATGAGATAAGAACTTAGAGTGTACCTTGAGGGTAATTGCCAATGTTTTATCCCACTTTTCTTGTAAGACCTTACATGTCTTAATAGCAATTTGCACTTCTGCTGAGAGTTCAATCATGTGATCAACAACATAGAAGTTGTTATCATGAATTAGGGTTTTTTAATAAATAATGTATTTTTGCATAAAATCCATGACATGAAGGATCATATTTTGGATATCAACCAATATAGAATGGATCGTTGCTTCTTCTCTTAACAACTTTTCTTGCATATTTGACAAAAAATTGATTTTCTTAAAATGTGCAGAGCTTGAGGTAAGGTCAAGTTGCAATTGCTGAGCACTTTCCTTAAGATCAATATCAATTTTGGACAATTTGTCCTTAACTTCTTTCGTATACTTAGTGACATCACATAGCTTAGCAAAAAGTGATGACACATTAGAATAGGATACCTCAAGATTGACCAAAATTGTTGATAATTCAACTTGATTAATATCAATTTGTTAATCAATGTGCTCCAACACTTTATTATTGAACTTCTTTTTTTCCTTTTTAATCAATTTCTCTTGTCCCTCAGTGTCCTCTTTAAACTTTTGAACTAACTCTTCAAGCTTTAACAAAATAGGTTGAGAAGAATCAACCTCAACTCCAATAGCCTTTGGTTAAGATTTTCTTAACATCATCTAATATCTTATATTCTATGTCCCTTTCTTCTCTCAATTTTTGCTACTTGCCATTTTTATGAAGAAGTTCACCAACCATGTGCATTTGATCTGCAGAAAGATTGTAGAAATCCCATTTGGGAATTTCTTTTTCCTCATCTAGATCTATATCTTATTCTATTTCCTTTCCTTTCAAAAACTTTGTACTTGGTTGAACCTTAGGTTCAATTGTCCTTGTACTTATTGCCTTAGTATCTGGAATGGAAATAATGGTAGAACTAATCAAGCTTTTAGTAAAAATTGTTATAGCACTAACTAGTGAAATACTAACACAAATGCTATAAGAATCCAAATTGATGAAGCCAAAATTATAGAATCCAAAACTAAAGTAGAAAAAAATAGAGTGCTTACCATGGATGAGCTCAAAACTAAAGAAGTCAAAATTAGAGAGGTGATGACTGAAGAACCCAACTCAACAGATGGAGTAACCTACAACTTAGTTGATGAAGTAGAAGCCACTTTTATCATTGATGTGCTAAGCTTTGTAGGGGCAAAGAGTGATTAGACATTTGATGTATCTGTAGTCGTCACAATCACTCTTGTTGAAGCTACCTCCATACTTGATGTTATCAAGGGTTTGCTCAGGGAGTGAGGAAGTGAGAAAATGACTACAACTAATATCTTTGTTGGGTCAGTCTCGTCATCATCTTCCTTATCTTCTTCAGTAGCTTATGCACCTTGCTTCCCTTCATCTTCCTTTTCTTTAGCTTCTTGCTCCTTATACTCTTCATAATCAATAGTAACATAATGATTTGATCCTTCAACATCCTCTTCATCCTTACCTTCTTCTTGTTCATCATCCTTTACATCCACTGGGAAGTCACTTGGTTTATGAAGACAATAAATGTTCTTCCACATGTTTGTAGCATTCTTAACTGCATGCTCTATATCTTTGATCAAAATTAAACATGTATTAAACCTTAGAGTCATTTTATCTTCATTTTTCTTTAAAGAATTTTTGCCTCAACATCTATCATGCTTAGTAGTAATTGCCTTAAGGTTTGTGCATATATGTATTTTTCTATTTGCATGGCAAAATCTCATCTTGGCTTAATTTTCTCTAACAATTCATTAGATATTTGAGAGACGGTTTGGTATGGTGAATACTTCTATTTTCCCATTTTGGTCAGCACCAGTTCTTCAACTTGTTTTTTCTCTACCCTTTTCCTTGTCTCATATTTCAAAGATTTGAAGTTTTTTATGCCAGCACCTTCTTCCATCTACTTTAACTTTTCTTGAAAGGTAGGAGGAGGTCTGATAAGAACAATGTCACTTCCTTTCTTTCTGGACCTCCTTGTGAAGACTGTAGTGGATGCCTTTGGAGGCTTGGTGATGATCACCTTGCCATTTTTCTTCAAAGGTTCTTCTTCGTCTTCTTCTATTTCTTCTTCATCCTCTAACTACTATTCATCTTCACCTTTACCCTTAGTTAACATGAGAGGTGCACTAGATTTTAGTATGGCTATCCTCCTCTTTCCTTTGTTAACCACCCAAGGTAGCTTTATTTCCAACTCTATTCTTGCCTTTTCCTTGTCATAAGTGCCAAAGTAAGGGGCCTTGGGATCCATAGGTTCATTGACAAGGGCTTTAATGATATCCTTGGTCTCATCAATGTTTACTTCATAGCCAAGAGGCTTGAACCACACAATTCTAGGCTTGACTACTTGGATGTATACCTTGTCACAATCAACCATAAAACACACATCATCCTTGTAATCCTTAACTAACTTCTTAGGTATCCCGAACCTATTTTTCATTTTATAATTGAACACATCAAAGTAGTTGTCCATGATGCTGCCATAGTTTTCTCCCATTTCTACAAGGAATTCATTTATTTGGTACAATATTGGCACATCCTTTCTCCAGATCATAGTGCCTTTGGAAGGAAAACAAATTTTCACATAAAAGAATAAACATGTTATCAGAGAACCAAATTTGCATGGGTTGTTCTTGGAGATTTTAATGATTTCCATTATTTTGTTGAATTGCCTCAACAACAACTCAACAAGGTCATAAGACAATTTATTCTTCACCAATTTGTACACCAAGTCCACAACTTCACATGATACACTATTAAGACAACTTGAACTATATATCTTGTGAGCTATAAATGAATACCAAATTGAGTTTTGCATTTGTGACACTCCTTATTTTCATACCTTTGTCATCCCACTTAGCTAGGGTTTTCTTTTCCAACTTAGCTTGACCTAGGGTTTTGGTTGTTTTGGCTTTGGCAAGCATGGAAGACCAGTGATTTGATGAATCATCTATATGGTTATCATTATTGGCTACTCCTACCATAATTGACCACTATGCACCTAGCTAAGAATATACCTAATCCATTTAACTTGAAACTCTTGGGGCATATGGGGAATGTGAGTTAAACCTTTACCTTCCAAATGTTGATGCTCAGGTTTTAGATTTCCATCAACACACAAATGAGCTAAGGCATCATCCATCTCAAGAGTACCAATTTCTTAGATTGCACATTTAAAATGAGTTTTGATGTCACTAACAAAGAGTACCTTGGGAGGGATTTGCGATTGAGCTCCACTGGGGTCTAGGGTTTCTACAACTGTAGACATAAGCTTGAAGTTTTGTGCCTTCCACTCAACAATATGAACCAACGTATCAGAACCTTTCTTTTCCTTGTTACTATTGCTGGATACCATTTTCCATAGAAAATAGCTCTTCAAAAATTCATGGTGAAAAATAATTTTTCTTCCATGCTTTTTGTTAAAAAAATTCCGTTAATGCTCAGTACAATGGTAGATGAATTAACATAATGCTTGATAGGTTGTCATACACTACTCTGTATTGATCACTTGGAAAATTCTTCATGACTTGGTAACCATAAGTGCCTATGTTACTCTAGACCTTTCTTGGTGGAGTCTATGGCTCGACCTTACTCGGTAGAGAAGGTAACTCAATAATAACTAATACAAATCTTTCTTAGTGATCCCTTTATATCTTGTATACGGATTTGGATCTTTGTCATCTTTCAACTGGAACTAATTTTGATGTCTTCTTTGATAGCTTAGTTACAGTTGTTCCTTAAGAACTTAATTAGAAGTGGTAGATTCACCCAGTTCTTGAGTGCCTTGACCATTATTACTTGGACTAGTATCCTTGGTAAACTAATGAATCCATTGTTATCTCATTCACTTTCAAATGTTATCAATTTTTTCCTTCTTCTCATCTTCAATCTTACTAGTATTTTTAAAATTCTTGGCAATATGACCAAGTTTTGTACAAATGAAACATCTTATAGTGGTATCTCTTTTCCTCATATGATGTTTAACACAATTCATACCGATCTATCCATATTATCCATAGTAATGACATCTACACCAGGTATTGTAATCCCAACCAAATATTGCTTTCACAATTTCTTCTACAGGACTCATTGTCTTATTTTTGCATTCTAATGCCTTGTGTGCATGTTTCTTGCATTTATGATAGTTCCCTTCAAATTTTGGTTTCTCTTTGCATTCATTATCCTTGTGACCATGTTGATTGCAATTATAGCATTTTCCATTGAATTTTTCTTTTCCATTACTCCAACATTTATTAGATGTATGACCTATCTTACCACAATGGTTGAGAGTAGGTCTTTGACTCCTTTGAGCACCTTGTTTGGAGGATCCACCTTCTTCTTTGTATCCAATTCCTACTTTTCCTTTTTTCCTATAGATATTTTTCTCATTTAGTTGAACCATGTCTTCTTAACATTTCATCATTATTTCATTGATTTGCTTCTTAGTGTTTAGATCATTTTTCAATCTTTCATTGATTTTCTTTTCAGATCTCAACTCATTTCTTATTCTTTCATTGATTTGTCTTTCAAAATTTAGATCATTTCTTAATATTTCATTGATTTGTCTTTGGCTCATGATTTCCTCATTTGCATTGGAGATTTGATCCACAAGGTTTGCATGCTAAATGGATTACTTTTAGATCTCATTGTTCCTTCCATCCATTTCTTCTTTTATCTTGTTCCTCTATTCCAAGATTTCACATAATCTTACTAACTAAATTTCTTGTTCTCTTTTTAGTTTTCTTACTTCTTCTTGTAGGGAACCATTCTTCTCTACGAGTTCTTTGATTGCATCATTTGCTTCATCTAAACTACTTGAAGGGAAAAATATTCAATTCTTTCATCAATGTAGAGATGATCATTTATTTAATTTGCAAGTTCCTTTCTTCTTTTTAGGGATTGAGAAAGTTGCTCCTTAGCTTTCATTTTCAATAGCCTTATCAAGTCTGAATATCTTCATATCCTTGATCTTTTCTCAATCTATTAAAATTTCTTCTTAGAACAACAAAGCTCTAATACCAATTGTTGGAAATATTCAACACTATGCTAAGTTATTGAGAGGGGAGGGGTGAATTAGTAACTTGTAAAACTTTTATCAATTTCAATTCTTAATCCAATAAACCATTTAGCATTTAGTTCATCACATCTAATCTAATTGCATGCATGAGAAACTAAAAATAGAAAAGCATCCACAACACTTGAACACAATGATTTGGTGACCTAGAAACCTTCTAAATAGAAAGTAAAATTGGGGTGGGGATGATACTCATAAGCTTCAGTGTTGTAGTATAAAGGTGGCCTATTAGGGCTTACATTGATCACTTCTGATGATCTACCCTATTAGAAACAAATAGGACTGCTAGGTCCACCTTGTGAGAGGATTTAAAAACATATAATGAATTATGCACTTGGTAAAGATTTAGAAAAAACTATTAGGTCTACCTTGTTAAAGGATTTTGACTAGTTCACTTGTTAGGATGAGGGAGAAGATCTCTAATTTGTAACTAAGTTTTCTGATAGAGATTCGTTGATGTACTGATCACCTTTCTGTGATAGATTTGTCATTTATGCTACTTATGCTAATATGGCCTTCATAAATATTTATCTACTACTTGCATTCACATTCTTGAACTTACATTTCACATTCATTACATTCCATACTACATTGGATATGATACAATACATCACACACACACACACACACACACACACACACACACACACACACACACACACACACACACACAGAGAGAGAGAGAGAGAGAGAGAGAGAGAGAGAGAGAGACATAGACACACAGATATATATCAATCCAATTTACAAAATTACAAGGTCAGCCATGACACAAGTTAACACAAATATTACAAAATCGGCCCATATGAAGATACTCAAGTTCTAAAGACTGACGCAGTGAGGTTTTGATACTCAACATCCATTGTCACTACTTGGAATCATCATGCTCTTGGTGAACGTATAAGCTTGGTCCATACTGATCACCTTCAAGTAGTCTTGAACTCGGTTTGCACTAGTGACTTGGTAGTTATTTTGCAATTTGGAAAAAAATAAATCACTTGGTTACCATGGAGTGGCTCGATCAACACTGACTTCACATTGCATGAACTAGGAACTTGGTAGCCACTTTAATGCTTAGTAACCACTAGGAATAGTCCAAATGACTCGGTAGCAATTGTAGAAGCTTAGTGGCTACTAAATTACATGGAAAAGACTCTAAACAATTCAAAGAGCTCGATAGTTGTACACAATCTAAATAAGTGTGTGTCACTAATAACAAACTTGACTAATATGTCAACAAGAAGAAGCCATTTAACCTACCCAAAACCAATATCCATTAGTCTAGGGGAAAAAAAAATCAATTTAAATATACCCTAAATCTTATAAAACTATTAAAAAGACTTAAAAACCCTAATAACACCTCAAGAAGACAAAATTTGGTGCACCTTTTGCACCTTAGAGGTGCACTAGGTGTGCCTATCCCCTTCATTATATCCTTAGCACTAAGGTTGTGCACCTAATGCACCTCATCGGGTGTGTTAGGTGCATAGTCTTATAAAATGATAAGGAAAGGAAGTGTCAAAATGGGTGCACACATCGTGCACCTTGTGGGGTACTTCAATGCACACCCTCCTCCATACTTGGGGATTTCCTTTGTAAAGGTTTGCATTTGCACACCTTAGATAGGTGTGCACATGTGCACTTTTTCCTTAGGTGAAGGTTTTTTTTTTAAGTTTGTTGGTTAAGTTTTAAGGTTTTGTTTTGTTAATTGGGAGGTGCACAAGGTGTGTACCTTTGCCTTGGTTTATATTTTAATTGTTATGTTATGTGTGTAGGTGGAGGAGTAGAGTGGTACACCTCAAAAGTTGTAGAGGTGCTGAACAAGTTTCTCTAGAGGAAGAATGAGGAGTGAGGAAAGGGGGTAGGGTCTCAAGCTTTATAGGGCCCAGATTGAGTGCACCTCTTGGAGATGCGTAGCTATGTAGGTGCATACTTCCAAGAGGGATGTGGCTCTTCCCTTAGTGTGACTAGCACACTAGCACACCTTGAGGGGCATGATAGGTGCACTAGTGTGCTCCTTATAAAAAAATTGATTCTTCTCCTAAAAATCTTCATTTCCCAGCAACTAGGTTTTTTAACAGAGAGACAAACTAGGCCAAAATGCCATAAAAAACCCTATAAAAGACTTAGACCCCAGACTAGGGATCTAGAAATATTAGAAATAAAGTAGGGGGTCCCTATTTCTAAGCCAAATGGGGCATACATTATGAAACCACAACATAGACTTAGGGAATTGTCTTATGGATTTGGTATAAAGGAAGGACATTTTCCTTTATCTTATGAGAGATGGATGAGATCATTGTAAGTAGAATGAAGAGTGGAATGTGAAGTTGAGAAGAGTAGTAAAGGAAACTTCATTGCCAAGGGTTTATTGTGTGATCCAAAGTTGTATACTTGGATCCAAGGTTTGTGACCTAGTCTACAAGGTCTCATAATGTTTGGTTTTGTTGATAGAATAGAGGAAAGAGGAAATTAAAATAAAATTACTTGTTTGGGCAATGAGCTCTTCTTGTAATTGAAATTGCATGTTTGGGTAGTGGGCTCTTCTTGCATACATTATACTAGAGCTCCTAACAGGGTTGGAATCTTCGAATAGGGATTCAAAGTCTGTAACAGGCACTCTATGTACTAAATGTTGTAATAGACTCCTAACAAGGTCCATCCTCTAACAAGGAATATTTATATTAGTACATCATCTTGTGGGTATCATTTCCACTAGGGCTTTCACTTTGATCAAGGGTTTCCCTAGTTAACTTATTTGGTGTAATTTTCTATGTGCATCTTGTTATCATTGTTGTTTACTTTGGTTGAATGGATAAGATTGTTTAAGATTAATAATTTTTTTAATTATTGGATAACTAATTCATCCCCGCACTCTTAGCTATCTTAGTGGACTATTGTTTCTAACAATTGGTATCAGAGCACCAGATCCTTGAAGGTAATGTCTAACAACTTTTGGAGATCCATGGCAAGCATGTTCAAGAAAGATAGTCCTACATCAGATAGAGGAAATTTTGATGCCCAGATGGTGGAAATTCTTGGTGAGTTATCAGATTTGTGTAAAGAACAGAGCCTTGAGTTTTTAGATCTAGAATCCTTTTGTTGTATACAAAAGAATAGAAGTTCAAGCAAAGATACATCTAGATCCAAAGAAGACATAAAGATAAAAGAAGGTATTGATCTACTTACAAAAAAAGAGCCAAAAGGAGTGAAATTTTTTATTTTTTGGACATGTAAAGAGTTTGGTCATTTTTCATTTACATGCCCTAAAAGAGTAAGAAAAACAAGAATGATTTTTCTTTCTAATGAAGATGAAGAATTTAAAGCAAGTATGGAAAGATTGTGATAATGAGCTTAAAATGGTTAAGGAAAAGGAAGTAGTAGAAGAGATAGCTTTGGTAACTTTTTTTGATCTAGAGGCTAATCTTTAAAATATGGAAGTTAACATTAACAATGATTTATAGAATGGGAATCAGATTAAAGAACATAAATCTATTCCTAGAGCAGAAGAAAGTGTTGAGTTGAAAATTCCTTAACAAAATGGTATAGAAGAGAGAAGAAACAAATCAATAATAGAAGCTACAAGGGCTATGTTAGTTGAGAATGAAGTATCCAAGATATTTTGGAGAGAAGCTATGAATACAATAGTCTACACTATGAACAAAGTATAGGCTAGGAAAGACACAAACAAGACCCCTTATGAACTATGGTTTGGTCACTTATCTACAATTAAGTGTTTTAGAAATTTTGGCACTAAGTGTTATAGCAAAAGAGATGATGATATTGGTAAGTTTGATGCTAATAGTGATGAAGTTATCTTTCTTGGATATTCATTGAAAAGTAAGGCTTATAGATGTTATAATCAAAACCTAGGACTATTATGGAAAGTGCAAATGAGAGAGTTGATGAGAAATTTAGGATGCAAGAAAGAATAGTTGATTACAATTTAGATGATGTTGCTACTAAGCCAAGGAATGATGAAGTATTTCTTAGGACTAATGATTTGTAGAATGAAGAAGAGACAAGGTAGGCACAAATCCTAGAACCTTCAACAGAGCCAAGAGTTGAGATAACAACTCCTACTTCAGGTAAGAATATGACAAAGAATCATCCACCTGAGTATATCATCAGACAAAAAGATAAAGGTGTGATAACAAGAAGAAGAATCAATGAAGAACTATGCTTTATATCTCAAGTTGAACCTAAGAATGTAGATGAAGCATGTAAAGATGACTATTGGAAGCAAGCCATGAAAGAGGAATTTGATCAAATAGTAAGTAATGAGACATGGGAATTGGTCCCCAGACTACTAGATAAGAATGTAATAGGAACTAAATTGGTATTCAAGAACAAGATGAATGAACAAGGTGAAGTTGTAAGGAATAAAGTAAGATTGGTATGTAAAGGTTACTCTTAATAAGAAGAAATAAACTATGATGAAACCTATGCTCTTGTTGCAAGAATAGAAGCACTAAGATTATTCTTAGCATATGTAGCATATATGAAATTCAAAGTATATCAGATGGATGTCAAATCAGCATATCTAAATGAATAACTTGAAGAAGAGGTATACATTAAACAACCTGAAGGTTGTCCTTTAATAGATGACAAGTACATAGTATGCAGATTGAGGAAAGCATTGTATGGCTTGAAGTAAGCACCCAAAACCTAGTATGCAAGGCTGGACAAGCATTTGACAAAGCTTGGATATAGAAAAGATATACCTGACA
Source organism: Cupressus sempervirens (assembly GCA_028749045.1). NCBI lineage: Eukaryota > Viridiplantae > Streptophyta > Pinopsida > Cupressales > Cupressaceae > Cupressus > Cupressus sempervirens. The sequence goes on along the minus strand of CM053785.1, from coordinate 1,008,275,162 downwards.
TCAATCTCTATTGGAAATAAATTGATGATGGACTAATGATTTTGGTAATATTTGTTAATGATATCATATTTTTAGGAAATGATGATGAAAGTGAAAAGTTTGCAGAAGAAATGAAGAAAGAATTTGAAATGAGTATGATAGGAGAAATGAAATATTTTCTAGGATTACAGATTGTATAAGATAAAGAAGGAATATTTATTTCTTAGACTAATTATTTGAAGGATTTTTTTAAAATGTTTGGTTTGGAAACACATAAACCTATTGGAATACCTATGGTAACTGGGCACAAGTTATCTACAAAAGATGAGACACCTACTATTGAGTAGAAGAAGTACATATCTATGATTAGAGGTTTGCAATATCTAACTCACACAAGGCCAGATATAGAAAATGTAGTTGGAATTGTTGCACAATTCTAAGCTAGTCCCAGAGAAGCACATTATGTAGTAGTCAAAAGGATATTTAGATACCTGAAAGGAACACCAAAGTTTGGATTGTGGTATGATAAGTCTAATGATTTTACTCTATGTGCTTATACTGATACTGATTGGGCACAGAATAAGGATGATAGAAAGAGCAGTAGTGGTGGAGCCTTCTTTCTTGGAGGAAGATTGGTCTCTTGGATAAGCAAGAAGCAAGATTGTACTTCACAAAGTACAAAAAAAGTAGAATATGTTGCAATAGAAAACAATTGTAATGAAGTTGTTTGGATGAAGTAGATGCTAAAAAATATAAGGGTAGAATTCAGCGAACCTATTGTCATACACTGTGATAACAAAAGAATTGTAAATATGTCTAAGAATCTAGTGTTGTATTCTAGACCTAAGCATATTTCTATCAAGTATTGCATGTTGAGAGAGAAAGATGCAAAAAAGGAAATTAGATTTTAGTATGTGAGCAATAAAGAGTAGATTGTAGATATATTCACTAAGCCTCTTCCCAAAGAGACTTTTGAGCATTTGTGAGGTATGATAGGGATCATGCCCCTTCTTACATCAGAGTAAAAGATGCAAGGATGCACAGTCTAATATAACAGAGCACCATTGTTTATCTGGACTAAATGCTAATGCTTCCTATATGGGGGAGTATTTGTGATGGATAGAGTCGTCTAGGACTCTTCTTGGATGTTTTTTTTGAGCAGTGTCTTTGGACACTTGAGCTAGTAAGAATCTTTTGTTGCAGAAGTTTGATGTATGCTAAAACCTTTGACACTGATGTCAATAGGGGAGAAGTACTACATGAAAAAAAAATTCAATACATTGAGGAGAGAAGATTAGCATGAACAAGAAACAACAAGTACAAAATGTTTGGGAGAAGAAAAAAATTTGCAAGAATGATTGATGAAGAGGATTTGAAAAGAAAAGTTAATAGTCTTTAACTATTGGTATTCTTGGAACTAGATGTTTTTCAGCTATGTTGCTATCAATTCCAAAGGGGGAGATTGTTGGAAGCATGAATGCTAATGATATTCCCATGGGTGAATATTATAGATACATGTCTAGATCATTATCATGATGATATGTTACATTAATGACTGTATTTGTCATTGATGTCAACATAGTAGTTTGTAGTGGTATCTGATAGAAGAACAACATAAAGATCAAGTTGGTATGGACTACCAATTGAGTATTCTCACTATCTCAGGTTATGGGAGATACTTCTAAGTATCTAGTATATACATTTAATGTTAGGTGAAGAAATGTTAAGTCTAGAAGAAGTTATGTAAGTTTTGGTGATGTCAGTTCTGAGATAAAGTTTACTAAGGCATGTTCTAGTAAACATGTTATATCTCTTAGCAGAATTGTTAATCTGAGAATTGAGGTTGAGGATGTGAAGAATATGTGGTTGAGCTTGTTCATCATAATATTATGTGTGTGGAAAGTTATTCAAGTTTCAATGTAGAAGATTAATGTTATCACTAAGTGTAACATGTTCTTCATGTGGTCCTATAATAATTAATTGAGAATGTGTAAGAACTAACTCAGAGAATTGTCTTATGGATTCAGTATAAAGGAAGGACATTTTCCTTTATCTTATGAGAGATGGATGAGGTGACTATAAGAAACACAAAGAGAAAAATTTGAAGTTGAACAGAGCAAAGCAGAAGTAAAGGAAACTTCATTACTAAGGTTTTATTGTGTGATCCAAAGTTGGATACTTGGATTCAAGGTTTGTGATCTAGTCTACAAGGTCTAATAGTTTTTGGTCTAGTTGATAGAATAGAGGAAAGAGGAACTTAAGAGTAAATTACTTGTATAGATAGTGAGATCTTCTTGTAATTGAAATTGCATGTTTGAGCAATGGGTTCTTCTTGCATACATTATACTACAACTCATAATAGGGTTGGAATCTCCTAATAGAGATTCAAAGTCTCCTAACAGGAACTCTATGTACTAAATATTGTAATAAACTCTTAATTGAGTCCATCCTCTAACAAGGAATATTTATATTAGTATATCATCTTGTGGGCATCATTCCCACTAGGGTTTTCCTCTGATCAAGGGTTTCCCTAGTTAACATATCTAGTGTAATTGTCTATGTGAATCTTGTTATGGTTTTCTTTCACTTTGGTTAAATGGATAAGATTGTTTAAGATTAATAAACATTTTAATTATTGGATAACTGATTCACCCCCCGAATTATCTAGGTGGACTATTGTTTCTAACAATATATACATATTTATATGTACATAAATGTGTATATGTATGTATGTATGTATGTATATAAACAAAGAGATCTTGGCACAATAGAAAAACAATAAAACTCACTCAATCGGTAGCATGGCCATAAATGCGATGGCAATGCCTATTGATAAGTAGACTCCTCTTTTTCTCTCTCATTTTTCATGTGTTTATTTCACTTAAACTATTATTTCTTAGGGTTAATTTTGTTATATTGGATTCATTTTATGTAGGAGGCAATGAGGACATTCATGGATGTACCTGCGTGATGAATTATTCATGAGCAATGAAGATGAATTTCCCTTGAGAGTAGCAAGAAGTGATGTGGACATTCTAGGTACTTTGAATATTGATCCTTTATTAAAGATTTTAGATGTTAATAGGGAATTTAGATGTTGGGCAGGGGGGAATGAGCTTCCACCTTCACATGGCTGGTCCTGATTAGTAGAGAATATTAAACTATTCTCAAAACCAAGTGAAGCTCAACATTAACCTATGATTGTATGACAAAAAATGTTAGAGGTCTTTAATTAGGTATTTTAAGTTATAGACCATCATGAACATTTTTCATGATGGTCAATAATTTTAAAAACTTAATAGAACTATTACATAAATGTATTTGTGTTGTGTTTTAACAGCTATGCCTACTATCCATGCATTTGAACATAACTACACGTGCATTCTTGATTCATAGTGGCAGAATCGTAGTTTGGATGCAATGGAAAAATGACATGCACTAGAAGATGGAAAAATGATGTCACTTTTGTAGGTGTGGAAATTTTTCTTTTACTTTAAAGATTGATCCTTTCTTAAATATTTTAGATGTTAGGAGGGGAGAATGAGCTTTCACCTTCATGTTGTTGGTCCTACTTAGTAGAGAATATTAAACTATTCTCAAAACTAAGTGAAGCTCAACATTAACCTATTATTTTATGATAGCTAACTATGTGAATATATTGGTTTTAGGCAATGTAGAAGGATGCCATAGTTCAATATACAATCTCAATTCATATGCATATGACATCTGTTGGAGTAAAAAAACCCAACAAGTTTGTATTTTTGTTAAAGTTATGCATAGACCTATTAAATAAATGTAAACATGCTTTCTATTGTCCATGTACACAAAATGCAACTATACATGCATTCTTGATTTAGAGTGGTAGAATCCTATTTTGGATGCGATGGAAAAATGACATACACCAGAAGATGGAAAAATGATGTCACTTTTGCAAGTTTGGAACCTTTTTTGTATTTTAAAGGTTGATAATTTCTTTAAAAAATTAGATGTTAATGGGGAATTTAGATGTTAGTGAGGCGAGAGGGGGGGTGGGGCCAAATGAGCTTCCACCTTCACATGGTAGGCCCTAATTAGTAGAGAATATTAAACTATTCTCGTAACCAAGTGAAGCTCAATATTAACCTATGATTGCATGAAATTATTAACCTATGATTGTATCATAGCTATTCAACATTTTTTGCCCTTTTTTTTTTAATATTAATACATGTTGCCATAATTGCAACAAAAACTTTTGACATCAAGCCATTGATCTCACAACATTCCTGCCACATGCCTATCTTAATTATGATGAATGTTTCCAATGGCTTGCCATGGGGACCATATCATTTCTACCAAAAAAATGTTGCAATTATAATAGTGTCTTTGACAGATTTATGTCACAATTATGATGGTGAAAATGAATGCTTTGCTAGTATGTTTTCTCAATTTACAACACCTACGGTCGTTGCAATTGTGAAAGTCACCCTTATCTTTGCAACTTGTGATAGAAAAAGTCCAATGCAAATCTAACAAGAGCCAATTCCTCTTGATGATAGTTGGGCAATAGGTTACCATCGTAATTGCAATGACCTTCTATTGCAATTTAGGCTCAAATGTACTAGTGAAGGCACAAACAAGAGAGTGTATGAGGAGATTATGTAAAGGTGTATCATCAAATGCCTCCAATATAAATGATGAAAATATAACAATTCAAATTGACATGATCAATGCACCTAATGTAGTAAATGAAAATTATGACCATGCATCTATCAATATTGATGTCACAAATGCACTTAATTCAACAAATGAAATTGTTCAACATACCCTAATTAAAATGATTATGAAAGATACACCTACTTCACCTAATTCACCTAATGTGGCATCTCAGGTTGACATAATGAATGCACATAATTCAAGTAATAAAAATATTGAGCATGAACCTACATCAACATCTCCTAGAATAATTCATAGAAAAACAAAGATTCTAATTGACATTGATGAAAATATTTTTAAGCCAATGCATGATAAAATGTCAGAAAGAAATTGTAGAAGAATTGTCAAAAGATTTGAAATTTAACTATTTTGAAAAATTAAATCAAAGTGGAAGTCACCAACTTTTTGTTGAAATGTTTAAAAATCTTTATCTGAAAATAGTAGTAAAAGAAGTATTGTTAGAAATCCCTTTGATGCATACCAATCCATTTGTTCAAAATTGTGTATTAAAAATGCTAATATGAGTCGACATGTCCTCACATCAACCATAATGGGAATGGAAATGGAAAATTTCATATACTAAGAAAAAATATAGGTCATTAAAGACAGTAGAACAATGTTAGTCAAAACCTTAGCAAGGTGAGAGAAAATTGAGGATTCTAACAATACTTATTTTCTATCATTCAAAGGTAGATGCCCATGTAAGGATAAGGTTATTTTTAATTCACTAAGAACAATAATTTAAAAAAATTTGCATGACAATGCAAGGGCTTCATCAAACAAAAAAGATTTTGTCAAAAGATTAATTGGAAAAACAAATGGTGAACCACATGCAAATCATTAATTGGATATGACTCAAACACAACTTTATGAAATTTTTCTGCAAAGATTTTCTCATATTAAAATCAGCCAAAGGTTTTTTTAGATGACCAAACCATTCTATGTTAAGATAAATCATACACATACTGCATATTTTTGTAGGGTTCATGTTGAATTTTCTATGCATTATTATGTTTATCACTATATATTTGTACTTTGTGTAGTAACAAAATATTGTAGGAATGTGGTCTACAAGTACCTCCTAAGTCACTAAGAGAATTTATTGCAAGTTACCTATGTAAATGAGATGATGGGTGCATTAACTATAAGACCATGTATTTGAATTTATTTTCCCCCAATGTGGTGGTTTGTAAAAGTTTCATAAATGTCTACATCTAGATAGCACACATAAAATTAGTAAGGCACTAACTATTTCTCTTGGAAAGTACATGTCAATTACATATGGTATTAATGACGGAAACAAATTAAAGAGGTGTGAGTTACTAAAAGGTGATGTATGCATAGCTGATTTTATGAAAAAAATTTAAGAGAAATAGTTTATGAGTATATATTCCATACACATAGAGCTAGATGGTTAGATGAGAAACTCAAGTTGTGTAAGGACACTTTTCCTCTAGATAAAATTTTGCTAGTTGTTGACTTCACTAATAGCTATACACTAAAACCTCAAAATGAAGTACAACCAATATATTACAACCCTATACAAGTGTCCATTTTTACACTCACAATATTTATTCATGCACATGATACCACAAAGGAGAACATAAAGGTTTTAAGAGAGTCTCACTTCTATATTACCAATTATCAAACTCATTCAAAATAGTTTGTGCAAGGATATTTTATAGTTTTCTATGACAATTTAAGGGAAAGATACATAAGATATGATCAATACATAATTTGGTCAGACAATTGTACTGTACAATTAAACAATGCAAGGATATTCTATTGGTTGAGTAAGATGCATGTGACACATGGAGTGCAATTTTTTTGGAATTTCAATGAGGTGGGACATGGAAAGGGAGAGTGTGATGGTGCTAGATCATATGTGAAATGATCTCTTAGTAGAGAGAAATTAAAGTATGGAGGTGGAACAACATTAGAAAATGTTGAAGCAATTGTGAAAAGGTAATACAAGTGAGTCTATGGTTTCTAGATATTTTTGGTTGATGCATGAACCTAACAATAAAAATTTGCAAGATTGTTGTACACTTATAGGAACAAGTGAGATGCATTCATTTAAAAGTTCAAATGCGATGTCACTAGCTATTCCTACTAGAAAGATTGTATGATTTTTCTCTTCATGTATGCATCATTTATGGGACAAATATGAATTAAAAGAGTGGGTTGACCAATGGTCTTGTAGAACTTTGAATCCAATTGATTCATATAAAATCCCTACAACACTACAATTCAACTAGGTTGACAAATCAATACATTTTAACCATGTATCTAACCTAGTTGGACAAGGTACTTTATTAGTTTAATACTTGGTTAAAATATTTTTTTGTGTTATTCTAGTTTAATCCCCATTTCAATTTTGGCATTAACTTATTGTTCCATATAATGCAAGTCATGTATTCACAGTTATTGTAGATCAGAATAATAAAGAAGGAACCAATTACTTTCTATGTCATTGTATTGAAGCCAAGAATAAAGAGATAGCTATAGTCATTGATAGCAAGTGTATTGAGTACCCAATAGGATTCATCATTATGATAGAAATGTGGCTTAGAAGGTAGTATATTTATGTCCAGTGGCATGAAGACCTCTTTAATTCAATTTATCATGTTCAATGTACATTAATTTTGACTTTAAATTATCTTTATAATTAAATTCAAGTACCCTATCAATAATTCTAATATCTGGTTGTTTGAGGATTTTGAGACACAAAAACATATTATTCATTATTGTAACCTTATTGTTGCACCAAATATTTAATTGATACCATGTCATGGTAGACATCTTAACAAGAATTTGTGTAAATTTTGTGAATCTAATAACAAGGGAATACTTGATATAAGAAGGGTTAGTGCTGATCCAAAAGGTTCCCTTGATTGATTGTATGCTATATTGTTGAATCATTCTACACATGGTAGAATAATTTTGAGAATTCTCTATATATATATATATATATCACGTAAAATATTGTAACTTCATAGTGATGTCCACATCTAGATGCAAAATTTTTTATATAAAAAAAGAGAAGACATGTAGTATGTGCATATTTAGATGACATATTTTGTATTAAAAAGGGATAAGAGATGTAACATGTGCATATTTAGATGCCAAATTTTGTATATAAAATCGATAAGAGATATAAATTTTGAATATTGTTATGGTTATAAATTTGGTTTTTGAATACATAGAATTTATGGAATTTATTTCATGGTTGTATCATAGGAATTATTTCTAGTTTAAGCTTATTTTCCTTGTATTACTTCTTAGTGGAACTCTATTTGGTGGGTTTGATGATAATGTCTCCTTCAAAGAATATTCAATTATCTTCATCTTCTTCTCCTTGAGGTTTAATCGATTTCAATTCTTTCCCACTAAAAATTTCAAGGAGTGTGCCTTCTAATTGATGTTAAATGATAAAAATGAAAAAATGAGTGTGCCAAGATACTATGACAAAATGTTCAAAATAATGTATTTTTCCAATACAAGCTCAAGGCTTACTAAATAGACCAAACCAAGTGTGCACTCTTCCCAATGACTCACCCTAGTTCAAAGGGTCTTTAATCCACTAATATAACTGTTACCTCTAGTTTTACCGCCAAAAGATTTAAATTCAAATCCGCGGCCTGTTCAACGATTAGCCTAAAAATTTGTTATTTTAATGCCCCGACCCACCAAATTTTCTCTTCGTCAGATCTGCAAGGATCTACGGCTGGCGCTACCTCGCCATCGAGAACTGCCCGAACTTTAGCATCAGTGACATAGCGCCCGTGCGCCACGTGTCTTGGTGGGACTGCAGTTCATGCCGTCAAAAGTAGTTAAGGTAGGGTGACTAGCAAACCAACAGGAGGACGCCACGTGTTAGCAGGCCTGGCGAATCAATAGGAACAGAGGGTTACAGGAGGTCAGGTTCTGTGACCGTCAGATTAGAAGAGATCAACGGTAGGCGCCATGTTGCCTAGCAAAGCTGCAAGATTTTTACCATGGTGACATCGTGCCCGATTGACACATGTCGGTGGGGTCAGGTCTCGCCGAATGCATCATTGAGGTGGCGCTGATTCGAATGGGGCCCAGTCACAGGAAGGAGAGTTCACAGTGAATCAGAAACAACCACGTGTGCCGAGTCAGAACACAGATTTGTTGAGGGGCCAAATTTATTGATGCGATCAGTGCATTAAGGGGTGGATTCTCCACCATCAGATCTGCTGAAATCTAGGGTCGGCGCTATCTCGCCATGGAGGAACTGCGCAGATTTTACAATAGTGAGTTAGCGCTCGAAAGACACTTGTCCTCACGGTTCGGTTTTCGACGTGGTGATTAGCTAACGGCCAGTGGTTAGATGATAAGATTGGCGCGGTTAGTTCGCAGGTGGTCAACCGCGAAGGGACTCTCCAAGTGGCCAGACAAAGGATTACGATTGGCCCGCGCAGCCTAGTCGGCTTATAAGAAATCGGGTCGACTGATAGGCCAGTTTGATTCATGAACCAAGATGCAGAGGCGATCGACGTATCTTGCAATCTGATCTTCGCGATCATTTTGGACCTACCAAGAATGAATGTAGGACATAAGGACACTCCACCCATCCGGTCGATCCATCTACCATGTCAGGGAATGTTGTGGCGCCGTTTCTATCTTCTACAGGATCTTCTCAGAAAGAAATGAGATTTCTCAGTATGCAGGCCAGGATTTCAATTAGATCCCCGATTGGATTCTCAAGATGGGAAGTTAATGCCAGTAGGTAAGAAGTTAATGTAACGCGAAAATCTTCAGTTATGCCTGATCTATAAAGGCAATTTTGTGATCTTTTCTCGGGGGATTCTTTTCTAATTTTCTCTGCTACTGCTTGCAGACTTGCAGTGTAAAACCCCTTTATCTCTGAGCCATGTAATAGCCTGCATCATCTCTTTTAGCCATCAGTGTGAATGTGCATCACTTTTCCTCCCATTGGTGTATTGTTGAGATCAATGATCTGCATATTGTATCTATCTTTGGCCTATCAGATAATACATAAGTGAAATCTCCTTTTCCTAGTGTCATTCAATTGGTTTTTTTTGATCTGTATGTGATTATGGATCAATATAAGTCTGGATGTGTATGACTTTTGTATGTTATTCTGGTTTTGTAGTATATACATGGGCAGGAATGAGTCTGAACACTCTGTTTTGGTGCATCACCACCTTAGATTAGACTAGGTAGATTTGCTTTGACGCTCTCTTTCTCCCTTTCCCTTCTGAGAATAGATAGGTGCGCCCTGACAGTAAGAGGAAGCCGACCTTCTCCGGAGACTCAACCTCGTAGTTCAAGTCCGACAGCTTGGAGGTTGTTTCCATGTTTCACTAGGTTGTCCTCACGCATAGGCCTTGGACAAGGGTGCAAACCTAAGTGACAACAATAACCTATTGAATCAATCCTCAAAGTCTTAATTTTCTATCTCCTTGGCCAAACCCAAAAACTATGGCTATCAGGTCTAGTAGCCCTAATTAGGCCTCCAATGTTGTTCCCCTACATATTTCTCATAGCTTTCTCAAAAATTTGGGAAAATAAATTATATATTTTGATACCCATTTGATGTTTCTTCAATATAGAAAAATATTGGGTAGGGCTTTTTTGGACCGTGTCCTTGCTATATCACTATGGGCCTATTTTTAGGCTTTAAAACCCCTACTTTTACAAAGGAGGTATAATAAATACTAATCACCCAACCTTATAACCTTGAAAAATATCTCAAAATTCTCTTTAAAAATGGATTCTTCAATTATTGTGGGCCCAAAAACTCTCAATATAGGCTTACTCAAAAAACCTCACCAAAAAGGGCTTAAAGCTAGGGCATTCTGAAACCTGACAAATAACTCAATTCTAGGACTTTTCATTTGATTCTAAACCATGTATATGATGAATAATTATATTATTTTACATAAAACCATTACCTCCTTTGGGAAGATCTTCTACTGCAATACCTATGGCACCACTTTTTTCCCCCTTTCACACTCTTACTAATGGTGTACACCTACAACTCTTCAACTTTCCTATAAAATTATGTTATCATGATAAGATTCATGTTAGGGTTAGATCATTCCATAAGAAACAAGGTCTTACATCCATCATCATTTCATGATAGAAACCAAAACTAGTTAATAATATGTCTATTTTCTCTTCACTTTCTACAACAATTTTAGGAGAAAATGTAGCAAATCAACTTCAAAGCCTTTGAAAATATTAAAATAGATTCATATGATAGTTATAAACCATTAAAAAGAGAAAGGAATTGAAAACTATCAAATTACCCTAACAAACTATAAGAAAAATACACTTTTTGTTCCCTACATGCATTAATCTTATCACTATCATATGAGAAAGGTTGTATAAATTTCAAAGCATTCATCCTGGGATCAAATTGTCTTCTTTGTTAGCTCCAATTGACTAGGTTTAGGATGGTGTCAACCTCATTTTGACCAAAAAGTTCCTCAGATTTTATCAGGCACACTACACATAAGTGTCCCTAAGGGTCTCTAAGCAACATTGGAAAAAAATCTTTGAGTGGACATATCTCAAGGCTCATGTGAAGTATTGATGAATGGTTAGGTACTACAAGATTGCATTATTGAGGTCTACAATAACCTATCCTAGTTTTAGGAGATATGACTTTTTTTCAATTTGACATATGTTTCTCGCTTATTGCCAAAAGTTGTAGTGTTGCTCGATTCAAATGAGAAAGGTTGAGTATATTTCAAATTGTTTATCCTAGGATCAAATCATCTTCTTTGTTATCTCTTATTGGATAGGTTTACACTAGTTCCAACCTAATTTCAGCCATAGTGTCCCTTGGATGTTATTGAGTAGACTGCATAGTAGTGTCCCTAAGAGTCTCTAAGAAACATTGGGACACAATCTTTGAGAAGGGATATCTTAGAGCTCATGTGAAGTATTCACAAATGGTTAGGTGCTATGAGATTTGACTTTTGAGGCCTACAATAATGTATCTTAGTTTTAAGAGATCCGACCATTTTTGGATTTGGCATCCCTTTCTTGTCTATACTACTAAAGTTATAATATTTTTTAGAAACTAGGGTTGTCGTTGCACCAAAAGATTGACCTGTCAATGCTTGATACAACCACTAGACTTATAGAACATAAGAGGTAGTTAAGCCATGCCACAAATCATGAAGAGGGACATTGGAAGTTAGTCCAAAAATCCCCCCTTAGCATTACCCAAGGAGATTAAAACCTATGACCAACCTCTGATACCACTTGTTAGAAACTAGGGTTTTTGTTGCACTAAAAGATTGACTTATCAATGCTTGATATAACCACTAGACTTATATATCATAAGAGGTAGTTAAGCCATATCACAAATTCCAAAGGGAAACATTGGTAGTTAGTTTAATAGTGTTGCTCAGTTCAAATTAGCAAGGTTGAGTATATTTCAAACCATTCATCCTGGGATTGAATCATATTCTTCATTAGCTCTAGTTGACTAGGTTTACATTAGTTCCAACCTTGTTTTTCTATAGAGTTCCTTGGAATGTTATCAATCACACTACATAGAAGTGTCCCTAAGGGTTTCTAAGAAACATTGGGTAATGATATTTGAGAAGGCATATCTTAGAGCTTCTGTAGGGTATTGAAAAATGGTTAGGTGCTATATGATTACGATGTTGAGGCTTATAATAACCTATCTCTGTTTTAGGAGATCTGGCTTTTTTTGGATTCAACATCCCTTTGTTTCCTACTACTAAAAGTTGTAGTGTTTCTTAGTTCAAATGAGAAAGGTTAAGTATATTTCAAACCATTCATATTGTGATTGAATCATCTTCTTCACTACCTTTAGTTGGTTAGGTTTAGACTAGTCCCAACCTTATTTTTCCCATAAAGTCCCTTGGATGTTATTGAGCTGATTGCATAGAAGTCTCCCTAAGGTTCTCTAAGAAATATTGAGAAGTGATATTTGAGTAGGAATATCTTAGAGCTCATGTAAGGTATTGATGAATGTTTAAGAGATTTGACAGTGTTTAAATTTGGCATCCCTTTCTTGGCTACTACCAAAAGTTGCAGTATTTCTTAGTTCAAATGAGCAATAATGAGTCTATTTCAATCCATTCATCCTAGGATCGAATCGTTTTCTCTATTAGCTCTACTTTTCCAACTTTAGGCTAGTGCCAACCTCTTTTCATCCATAGAGTCCCTTAGACATTATCAAGCACACTACACGAAAGTGTCTCTATGGATCTCTAAGAAACATTAGGAAATGATCTTTGAGTGAGCATATATTAGAACTGGTATGAGGTATCAAAAAATAGTCACATGTTACAAGATGACATTATTGAGGCCTAAAATAACTTGTCTTAGTTTTAGGACATCCAAATTTGTTTGCATTTGGCATCCCTTTCTTGACTGCTGCCAAAACTTGCAGTGTTGCTAAGTTCAAATGACCAAGGTTGAGTATATTTCAAACCATTCATCCTAGAATAAAATTTCCTTCTCTGTTAGCTTTTATTGGCTAGGTTTAGGCTATTTCCTACCTTATTTTGGCCAAATTCCTTCAAACATTATTGAGCACATTGCATGGAAGTGTCCCTAAAGGGTCTCTAAGAAACATTGTTGACCTTGTAAGGCTAATTGCTCCAGTGACTCAATCCAATAACACAAAGATTTATTTGATTCAACTATTTCATGATGGAAGTGTTGGTTTGAGTCTTTTCATATCCTAACAATACCAAAAAGCCTTAGGTCTTCCACTCTTAAAGAAAGAGATGTAAAGTTTTCATGTTGAAACTTTTTCTAAAAAGATGACAAACATAAAAAGTTTTGCAAAATTCTTACAAAAACTTTTGCAAATAACACCTACACATCTTAGGAGACCTAATGATCCATAACCAAAATTATAAGAGCACCTATTTCCCTTGGTTGATCCATTCCTATGTTAGCTTAAATACACATGCTAGATGGGGGTCAAATCACAAGATAAGGGCTTATTGACTATAAAACACAACAAACAAAAAATACAAACACATATGAATTTGATTACATATTACCTTGAATTTGATAAACATGTTACATTTTTTATATAGATTCATGTGTTTGATTAATTGCAAGAAATTAAGATGAAGTACAACTTTCTGTGCATGCAATGAACAAGATGAATGGAAATTCAAGTTTACTGTATATCAAAATGAATAATATTGTGTCATATCAATCATATAGTTACAAAAATATTCCATGTCTCATAGGTACAAAACAAATGTTGAATGTGTACAATACAAATTTGAATGTGCACAATACAAATGTCAAATATATAGAATTATACAAAAGTTGAATATATATAAATGTCATCTAATGGTCACAACTACATATGTATATCTCTATCAATATCTATGATTATGGTAGAATATTATTAAAAAAAAAGTCTCTTTGATGCAATACGTGGCTTGTCAAGTGTTTGCACAAGAAAAATTAAAATGACATATCAAATATGTTATCTAAAAATAATGTGAAAATAACTAAAAATTAGGTTATAAATTTTTGGTAGTTGATTGCTGATTATCTCATCTATTTGTCCAATAACTAGACTAAATTATAGAGATAATGGGCTCCTTCATGGATGTACAAGACTCCTAAAAAAATGATGAGGTAGAGTGATGATGGGAGATATAACTACTGATAAATAAGTTATGGTTTAAAAGCACAACTAGCAATGAAATAATGTTCATATGGGGCATCATCGATATGATAAGTAATTAAAAGTTATAGTTGTAGACATAAGTGTTAGGGATTTATAAATAGAGTATAAAAAAAAACACATATTAGAGCCTAAGTTGGATCTCCAGTGCCAGTAGGAGGCACAACCACTAATGAAACAATGTTGGTATGAGGCATAGCTTGTATGGTAAGTAATAAAATTTAAGAGTTATAGGGTGAATGCACCAAGTTGTAGTGTCAAAAAGATGACACACAACTAAAATTTCTAAATTTCTAAAAGTGTGCACGTGCTTTGTCTTGGGTTTCACATGCCCTAGGCTTGTGGAGTCTAAGCCAGAGTGTGTGCACACTGTAGTGTGTGTACACATTTTAAGATATCTATAAATGAGCTACAAACCTGTAGCCCATTCTATTTTGTCTTATTTCTTTGTGTTGATTTCTTCTTTCCCCTCAACAAAGTGCATGTGGCTTGTGGAATTTGAAGAATTTTCTCAATCTCCTTCTCAAAATGACTCCTCATCACCAAAGATCAAGATCAGGATCATCAAGTATATTTTCTACTCTTCTTTTTCCATTGTTTTGTATGTTTTTCTTCAAATTTGTTTTCTTATTTAAAGTGCAATTGGGTTCTTATCAAGAAATGTGAATAATCAACCACCAATTCCCCATCCTGATAAAAAAAAATCAAAATGAAAACCCTCCAAAAGAAGAGCAAGAAATTCCACAAGCTTGCTTGATTGAAAGACCTCCTCCTAGAACCCAAGACAATATAATGGATGAAATAAAAAGAGGGAAAAATGAATTAGAAGCAATCATTGGCAGCTTGAAAGCTTGTAGGAAAACTAATCCTATGAGAGCACAATTGGCATCCTCCCTTGAGTCCATTATGAACCATGTAGCTTCTATTAGTGGTTAGTTGGATATTTGGCATATTAAGAGAGAAGAATAAAGAAGATATTATGCAAATAAATTATCCTATAAAGATGTAAGAAAAAAGGAAATAAAAAAAGGTATAAGAAAAAAGGAAATAAAAAAAGGTAGCATATGTGTATTGTTTAAAAATCCTAGAGAACAAGACACTATTAAACATAAAACTATAAGATTTCCCATCCATTGGTGCTTACATGATGATATTAGAAATAAATTTTGGGATAGATGGTGTATAGTCTTTGATGCCCCTCCCTACAATAATCATGAGGTTCCAATGTATTTCTTAAAGAAATTGTATTGTGAATTTTTCCTTGGGGAGATCTTGAATTATTTTGAAATGTTAGATTCTAAGGGTAGAGATGGGGGGGTCATCATTTGAGAGGCTAGGGGAATGATGTGACCCTAATGTAGTTACGGAACTTGTTGTCAAGCCATAGGGTGAGCATGTGATTATTCCTTCAGTTATGAAGGAACATTTAGAGACCATTATTGTGGGGACTATCATTGCTTTTACATAGACCCTCATTCATTGTACCAGTCCATTAGTTGAGGAGGAGCCTTCTTTGTGTTGTGGTCATATGGATCCTTATGCATGTTTGACAGTCATGTTGGGGACACTATGGATGATGGGGTAGTCACTAATGAGTTCCTAAGTGGCACATTTGGCATTGACATACATGTAAAGTACAATTATAATTAGCATCTCTTGATGGCCCTAGTATAGATTCCATGACCCCATTTTAGGTTATGTCAATGAGTTAAGAGGTATGTATTTCTTTAATCATTTAAATTAATACATATATTTATTAAGTAATCGTATGAAAGATTGACAACAAAAATTTATCCATATGCATTAGCTCTCTACTAGACCATCGACATTCACAAGGGACTCCAAGTCTAGGCATGATATGAGTTTCATAGAGGTACATTTATTTAATATTAATTGAATTTATTTGATTATATTTGTTTCATGTTACATGTTACATGTAAATTGTATTATATAATTTTCAATTATTGACATTCGAGACTCCTCCTCATCTTTGCCATTCCATCAATCATGGAGTTGCTACTATGATGGCTAGTTCAAAGCCATTGACCAAGTTATGAAATATTTTTCATGGTTTTAGTTGTTATTTATAATAGTTACTATTGAAATTTCAAATGTTATTAATAAGTCTGATTGAGTGATTATATTGATTGAATTTTTGTAGGGCCTTTTTACTCCTAATCATCCACAAGCCTTTGAGGTGGATGTACAGAGTGACTATTTGATGGTGGTAAGAAAATAATTAATTTTGTGTGTACATATATTTGATTTTAATATACAAGAATTATTGATTCATATCTACTTTGTTTGTATCACCTCCAGTTAGAGAGAAGGATGAGCAAGCATATGAGGAAGACCCCATCATCCCCATCATCTCCCTCCATGCAATGACCAAAGACCTCTAGGGATTTTTTTCCTTCCCCTCATGGGAAGGAGAAGATATAAGGATATAAACACATATATAGGCATTAGTGGACATATTTTGATGCAAGGTAAGAACTGAATAATTAAGTCCAATGGCTCACCTAGCTATCCAAACCACCCTGCAAGAGTTAACATAATAGAAGCAAGCACAAAGAAAAAAAACCAAAAGAGGAACAAGAGTGAAATACTTTATTTGTTCATCAAAATATCTTCATACATGCCTGACTATAAGGCCTTCTAAGTTATGGCCAAATACAAATACTTCCACATTCAAAGATCCAACCACAAATTCTCACTTTCTAGTTGTACTTTGCAACCCTCTATGAAAAACTACTTAACTCTAAGCCTAAACACCATATATCTACTTGTTGAAATGGCGTACAGATCATTATACAACATTACATAAGAGGAAGGCTGACCCAAAAATAGTTTGGACACATCCCAAGAAAAAGATCTTAACATAAATATCATGATCAAAACAAATCTTGTAAATTAGCTCACAAAAATCATGTCCAAATGTTGACACTCAGCATCAATAGGAAAACTCAACACATGAAGGGTCACTGAGCACATGAAGAGTCACTCAGGATACACTAGGTAACTTGACACATGAAGAGTCACTCAGCATACACTGGGTTACTCAGCACATGAAGAGTCACTCGGCATATGCTAGGTAACTCAACACATGAAGAGTCACTAGGCATACACTAGGGAACTCAGTATCAACTAGAACTTGGTAGCAACTGGAACTTGATAATAACAAGAACTCGGCAACAACTGGCACTCAATAGTAACTAGAACTCGGTAGCAACTGACACTTGGTAGTAACTGGAACTCAATAGTAACTAGAACTCTGCAACAACTAGCAGAATGAACAAAAAGTTTAGGATTACAAGGAAATCTAGGATGCTCCTACATAAGACAACCATACTTGGAAGAAATGATTCTCCTGAATCATTGAGATGTCACAATCCAAGCTGAATCCAACTCAAATTGAGAAATCCATGAAGCATCTTCAATAGGTCTATTCTTCCACTTCACCAAATATTCATAGTAATCTTTTCCTTTTGTGCTCTTGCCAACTCATTGATCCAATATCTATTCAACTTCTTCAATCTTCTTCTTAGGATAATCATCTAATACAACAACTTCATCATCTAACTCATGATACTTATACAAATCAGCAATATTGAATATAGGAGATATATCCATGTCATCAAGTAGCTCAACTTCATAAGCATTTCCATTGTCAAACTTTTTCAAGATCTTACAAGGTCCAAATTTATTCATCTCCAGCTTATTGTATGTTCCAACTAGAAATCTTCCTTTCTTTAGATGAACCATCACTTCATCACCAACTTCAAAATCATGATGTCTTCTAGAATTATTAGCATTCTTCTTATACTTTTGATTACTTTGTTCCAACCTCAACTTCACTTCTTTATGCAAAGACTCCATAAAATCAGCAAATTCTTATCCTATAGCAGTTCTCTTTTCTTCACCAACAACATCCCTCAAATTTGATACTCCTCTAGGCTGCATTCTAGTAACAATCTCAAAAGGTGTCTTCCCTATACTCCTATTCAAAAAATTATTATATGCAAACTTAGCTTGTGCCAACACTACTACCCAATTACTTGGCTTATCTCCAACTAAACATCTCAGCAAATTATCCAAACTTCTATTCATAACCTCTATTTATGGATGCAATGTAGAACTAAACTTCAACTCAATACCCATCTTCTTCCACAAAGTCTTCCAAAAATAACCACCAAACTTCCTATCTCTATGAAAAATAATACTTCTTTTTAATCCATACAATCTCACAATCTCTTTGAAGAAAAGTTCAACAACATGCTCAACATTTGATGTCTTCTTACATGGTATGAAATGATCCATCTTAGAAAATCTATTCACTACAACAAATATGGAATCATACCCCTTCACTATCTTAGATAATCCAAGAACAAAAACCATACTGATATCACTGCAAGGTTTCTCAGGAACAGTAATTTGTGTATACAAACCAGCATTTTGATTTACTCCTTTTGCAATTTGACAAACTCCACAACTCTTTAGAAATTTCCAAATATCTTTATACATTTGTAGCCAACAATACTTATCTTTCAGCAAACTCAATGTCTTATCAATTCCAAAATGTCTAGCCAATCCACCACTATGCTTTTCCTTAATTAGATTCAGCCTCATAGAACTTCTAGGAATACATGACTGAATGCCTTTGAATAGCATACCTTCTTGAATGAAATACTCATCATACTTACTTATGTGATCTATCAGATTTGGTGCTCTACACTCTCTCCATGCCTTAGAAAAATTAGGGTCAATATCATACAACTCTTTCATTTAATCAAACCCAAGAATATCAACCTCCATTTCAATTAACAAAGAACATCTTCTACTCAATGCATTAGTAACTCCATTCTTATGCTTAATAAAAAATGTGAAACTCTGCAAGTACTCAACCTACTTCATATGTCTCTAATTTAATTATCTTGACTTCCCAAGTATTGTAAAGCTTTATGATCAGTATGCAACACAAACTCCTTAGGAATAAAATAATGTCTCCACTTCTTCAATGCTTGAATAATAGCATAAAATTCTTGATCATACACAAAATACTTCCTTTTGGCATCATTCATCTTTTCACTAAAGAAAGCAATGAGTTCACCTTCTTGACTTAATACAACTACTATTGCATTACCACTTGCATCACATTCAACTTGAAATACTTTTTTGAAATCAGGCAAAGCCAATATAGGTAATTAAGAAACCTTTTATTTCAAAGTCTCAAAACTCTCATTAGCTCCATGTGTCCACTTGAATTCCTTTTTATCTTCCATCATTATTTTAGCCATAGCATTAGAAAAAACACAAAAATTCTTTTTAAACTTATTTATAAAAACTGGCCAAACCATGAAATGATCTTACCTCACCCACATTCTCAAGTGTAGGCCACTCCAAAATTTCTTTAACCTTCTCAAGATCCATCTTCAAACCATCAGCTAAAATCACAAATCCCAAATACACAACATCCTCTTGCATAAAAGAACTCATTTTTTAGATTAACTAGCAACTTTTTCTCTTTCAACCTCTGTAATACTTGTTTAATATGCTCAAGATTTTCTTCCTTAGTCTTACTAAATATCAAAATATCATCCAAATAAACAATCAAAAACTTACCCAAAAATCTTTTCAAAACTTCATTCATCAACCTCATGAAAGTACTAGGTGTATTAGTCAAACCAAAAGGCATAACCAACCATTCATACAAACCATATTTTTTCTTAAAACTAATCTTCCATTCATCACCTTCTCTAATTTTGATCTAATGATAGCCACTCTTCAAATCAATCTTGGTAAAATACTTTTCTTCACTCAAACAATCCATTATGTTATCCATCCTCAACATAGGAAACCTATATTTCACTGTTATCTTGTTAATAGCTCTAGAATTAATACACATTATCCATTCTCCATTATTTTTAGGTGCTAATATAGTAGGTACATCACATGGACTCAAGCTTTCTCTGATCAAACCTTTCTACAAAAACTCATGCACTTATCTATTAAGTTCTTCATTCTCTGTAGGTGTCAATCAATATGGTGCTTTTTTTGGCAAATTAGCTCCAAGAATCAAATCCATACGATGACTTGTACTTCTCATTAGTAGTAAACCATCAAAAATATTCTTAACAAAAATATCCTTATACTCATTCAAAATCTCTATAATTTCTACTTGTACTCGGCTATCACTATCTATTGTCACTCAGTCATTACTAGCTTTTGCTGCTCGATCATTGCTACCAACACTCAGTCCTCTACGAACTATGGCAAAACAAACTTGATTCTTCTTTACTTCCTTTTCAAATTTCTTTCCATTAACCATGCAAACTTTTATTGTAGTACAACTAACCTCATCTAGACTTTCAATCAAAGGCAATAATGTTTGTTTCTTCCCATTTACCCAAAGAGTATATAATTCAATCTTCCATCATGTACAACATATCTATCATATTGTCAAGTTCTACCCAAAAAAATATGAAAACAATCCATGGGCATAATATCACACAAAACTTCATCAAATAATGTCCAATTTTGAACTTCACAAGGCATTGCTCACTTACCAATATCCATGAAACATGATAAGGTTTGGGATGTTTCAGCCTCTGGAACTACAACTTTGTAACCAACTCTTATGATGCCAAATTTTTAGAACTTCCACAATCAATGATCAGCTTGCAACATTTTCCATTCATCTTACATCTAGTCTTGAAAATACTTCTTCTAAGGATAGGTTCCTCATCACTTCCCTTATTACATAAGGTTCTTCTCACTGTCAAATTTTCTCTAGCCTCATGTCCACTTGGTGAACTCTCAATGTCTCCTTGAATCACAATATTTCTATTATTCTACCCACTTTCAAAAGATCTACATCAAAGGATTTATGCCCTTCTTTACCACATCTAAAACAATTACCATAGAAACCACCTCTAGAATAAGAATTACCTCTTCCATGGTAAGATCTAGTACCTCCTCGGTATGAGCTACCACCTTTTCACTCCGTCTTGTCTTTGTCATCATTCTTCCATTTAGATTTTCCTTTATCTTGCACAAAATTGTCAAATCTACCACCTTCACCATAAGATCTACCTCTGCCTCTCTAGAATCTACCACCTATATCTCTTTGTCTTTGTTCATACTTCTTTGCTAAGATCTCTTTAGCTTTCAAGGCATATTGATATGCTTCTTCAAAACTTTCCAACTTCACAAAAATTATTTCATCTTGAATTTTAGATCTCAATCCATTTATGTACCTTACAATTTTCTGAACATCATCATCCACATGTCTAGATCTAATGTCCAATCTATAGAATTACTCAGTATACTCTTTCACAGTCATGTCCTTTTATTTCAAATTTTGCATCTCTCTCAACAAGCTAACTTGGTAATTATTAGGAAGGAATTTTTTCTTTACCTTGCTCACCATCTTTGGCCAAGTTCTAATCTTCTCCTTTCCTCTCCTTTGTCCATCAGTTTGTAAACGTTCTCACCATAGTGATGCATAACCTTTAAACCTAGTGACTGCAATCTTCACCTTTCTATTATCAGGAGTATTTTCATACTCAAAGAACTTCTCCATATCTGATATCTAATCCAACACAACATTGGTATAAAATTTTCAATCATAAGGAACAACTTCTATAGTAGGCTTTGAATATGCCCTAGACAACACTCGCAACAATCTTTCATCATCTTGATCTTATTTAGGTTCTAGATTATGGTTTGTTGTTGTTGCTTCATCATCACTTACATCATCAAGATGTGCTCCTCTCCTCTGGGCTATCTCTACAACATCTAATCTGGCTACAATTTGTCTCAACTAATTCAATATGGCATTATTTACATTTCCTCTACTGCAAACCATCTTTACAAATTAGGTTCCTACAAGATCGTAACCCTCTGCAAGTTATAGGTCAAAGCTACAGATCTGCAACCCTACAACATCCAAATCCAAATAAAGATTCTACATGATCCAATCTCCACAAGTATGAACCTCAAGCTCTACTACCACCTGACACAGGGAAGAGATGAAGATATAGGGCCAAAGGCTCACCTAGCTATCCAAACCACCCTAAAGAGCTAACATAATGGAAGCAAGCATAAAGAACAACAACCAAAGGAGGAAGAAGAGTGATATACTTTATTAACTCATCAAAATATCTTCCTACATGCCCAGCTATAAAGCCTTCTAGGTTATAGCCAAATGCAAATACTTTCACATTCAAAGATCCAACCACAAATTCATACTTTTCAATTTTTCTTTGCAACCCTCTACAAAAAACTACTTAACTCTAAGCCTAAACACCCTATATATACTTGCCAAAATGACTTACAAATCATTCTAGAACATTACATAAGAGGAAGGCCACCCAAAAATGGTCTAGACACATCCCAAGAAAAGATCTTAACATAAATATCATGATCAAAATAAATCTCACAAGTCAACTTGCAAAAATCACGTCCAAATGCTGACACTCAACATAAATAGGAAAACTCAACACATGAAGGGTCACTAAACACATGAAGAATCACTCGGTATACATTGGGTAACTCGACACATGAAGAGTCACTCAACATATACTGGGTAATTGAACACATTAAGAGTCACTTGACATATACTGGGTAACTTAACATGTGAAGAGTCACTAGGCATACACTGGGGAACTCGGTAGTAACTAGAACTTGATAACAATTGGAACTCAGTAGCAACTGGAACTCTGTAACAATTGGAACTTGGTAGCAACTGGCACTTGGTAGTAACTGGAACTTGGTAGCAACTAGCACTCGACAATAACTAGAACTTTGTAGTAACTAGAACTTGACAACAACTAGCAAAATTAACAAAAAATGTAGGATTACAAGGAAACCCAAGATACTTCTACATCCTATTCAGCACACATTTGATTTATATATGATATTTTATATTTGATGTATGACATATATTTGATGCATGACATTAATAGACTTATGAAATTATTGTTTATCATAATATATGATAAGTGTGTTCATGTATGACATTATTGGTTATCATAATATATATCCTTTTTTTCTTGTTTATGTTTTAAGTACATTTCATGTATTATATTTTAATGTAATTTTCATCTAAAATGATGTAGAGTGCTCACACCAAAAGCTAGTGGATTCCCAACAAGAATGATTTTAAGGAAATCTACCTTTCTCACCTTCCTAAGTGTCTTGAAAGAATCCTTCCAATTTGGTTACAACACTGAACAAAATTCTGCCCAACATCTCAAAACTACTTGATCACTTTCCCTATTCAAGACTTGGGAAGCAACTAGGGAAAAATGAGCAAATTTGAGAAATGGATCCTAATCAACTTCTTGCTTCAAACTAACACCTTAGACACTTCAAGGATCACCTAATGATGAGGTTTCCACAACTAGTTTACTCTCCTAACATCTATTTTGCAAAATTTCTCTCAATAGGCCTAATTTTCCTTGTAGTCCTTTTTATGGTTTTTAGACAACAAATTTATTTTTCTCCACTAAACCTAGCAAACAAAATAGGTATTTGGATATTGATGCAAGAAGGAGGTGGTGATACTAGATTCTTATACCAAACTCTCATCACTAGGCTTCTTCCAAGCCTACCAAACATATTACCTTTACTCCCTCAAGACTCTTCCAATGCTAGAGACTAGGTGCTTGGCCTATTCCTTATGCCACACTCACCTATTCCAATTATCTCTACCCAACCCTTCACAAACTCAACCAAGTACCTCTCACAATACCCAACACCTCCACTACCTTACACCCTCCAGGATCTTTTACAATAGAATACCCCAATAAGCTTCTAAAAGGCTAACTCATTGTCATTTAAGTGGTTTCAACATTCATAAGGTTCTATACACCTTAGTGGGCCTCAAAACATCAATTATTAGCTATTTCTTGTAGCCCTACCTTTTGGGTTTTAAGGTAAGAAACCAAAATCTCTCTAAACAACTACCAAAATCAATGAGGGATTAAGATTCCCAACTGTTCAATAAAGCATATAACTTGCAAGCTTGATTCTAGACAAATAGGCCTAAAAATACCTTCAAACTCCCAACTCATTAAAATTTCAAATAAAAATAACAAATAAACTTGTTTATAGTTTTACCTTACCAAGATCTTACAAACTTCTTATTTTTGAAGTCCTAACTATTGAGGAGATACACAAACCTCCAAACCCTTCTTATGATGA
This sequence comes from Cupressus sempervirens, assembly GCA_028749045.1. Lineage (NCBI taxonomy): Eukaryota > Viridiplantae > Streptophyta > Pinopsida > Cupressales > Cupressaceae > Cupressus > Cupressus sempervirens. The sequence continues at coordinate 1,008,250,594 of CM053785.1, read as the reverse complement.
GGGTTTCCTTGCTAAATAAGATAACTATCTCACAAGCTTTAGTCTCTCATATATTCTATCCTTCAAAGAGATTCTTCAACATCATATGAGTGTAAAATATCTTCCAACATGCATGTATGTCATTAACCAACCTATGCCATGTTCTTATTTGTTAATTCATTGTATTTTCTTTGCAACAACATGTAGTTTGTTGATTTTTGGCCAACTCTTGACAAAGGGCAATGACTATGTTTCAAACCCATGAGATGGATATTAAAACAAATAAGAATATTCTTAACATCTTCCACTAACTCCATTTGTTGAGATAATGGGTGTTGCACACATTGCATAATATTTTTGATATTATATTATTTTATTTTATTATGTAATGTTCTACCTAGATGGACGTACAACATGTAAAGATTCTCATGGGATATACTTGATGAGTTGTATTCTAATATTGTGATAATATTTCATGTAATTATTTACTATTGGGAAAAGAGTAAATGCCCAATATTAAATGTGGGGTTAGTGGATTAGGTAGCACATGGTCTATGTAATACCACTTGGTGGTTTTGTGGGACCTAATACTATATAAGTAGCCACAAGGGTAGTTTTTATGTGAGAAGGAGAAGACAAAACGCAAGAGTCAAGTAGGAAAAGGCTTGACAGGTTAACCAAGGGAGCATTTGTGAAGGTCGGAAGCATGACATAGGATGTGTGGATTTATGCTTGTTCACATAGATTTCTTGGTAGTGGCTATGGCTTTGAAGGCTTCCATGGTTGTATTGCAATGGTGTTTTTCTTGAATAATACATGGTGATGGATGCTTTTGGAGGTTGGGTTTTTCTCTCAATGAGGGTTTCCTAGGGTATATCTTGTGTCACGTATTTGTGGGTATGTTGTCTATTCACTTGCATGTGGATTTCAATTGCATATTTATTTTAGATCTATTATGGGTTATGTGGGGACAATTATATTCTTTATTGCAAGTTTCCTTACAAGTGGTATTAGAGCTATGGTTTTATTATTGTAACCCTAGATTGAATCCATGGGATGCGTGAGAGGATAAAAGAAAGGGCAAGATATATGAGTTTTTATTATATATCTAAAGATTTTGTGTTTGTTGTTATGATGGGATGTTGAGATATTTTGGGCATGAGAAATTGTTTGACAAAAGGATTTTTTGGATGTTTCATTTAAATGAGGTTTTTATGGGGTAGCTTGCAAAAATGATCTCTTGAGCCAAAATAGACCTCACCATTAGATCTAGGTCAATGTTTCCATAAATTTTGATATATAATATGCACTAGTTTGGCCATATTCAGAGGAAATGAAATAGGCTTTTAGTTTCAGCTCATGATGGCCATCAAATTTAATCCTGTTGGAATTTTTGTCACAAAAAAAATGAAAAATCTTAGTGACAATGGTAAAAAAGACTGTCATAGTAAAATAGGCATAAATTTCTCTCAAGATATCAGATTTCAGAGTTCTTATAGGTTTTGGAAAGCTAATTCAAAGCACTATAACTTGGTGTAGGTTTGGTTCTATGATTTTGATTTTTTTGTCAGGTTTTAAGAGTTCACAAATTAAATGTTATTTATTTTGAGCAAAAATTAGGGCATAACTTGGGCATATAGAGTCAGATTTTGGACTTTGAGTACTCAATGGAAAGCTCTTGGAGAGCTCTACACATTGGTTTAGACTTGGTGTAAGTTTGGCATTGTTTATTTTGTGTTATATTGATCTAGATAGTATAGGTATAAATTGACTATGGTAACATTCTGAGTTTATGGCATTGTATATTTTGGAGATTTAAGATTTGATGTTATTGTATACTCAATTCATATTTTAGATTGGTCTCATGATGATATGGTTATCACTATTTAATTTGGATATGTATGATGACTTGTTGGGTCTACAAGTTGTGTAGTGTTGTAAGTGGTCTATACTTATAGGTTACATTTATAGCTTGCTTATGAGTTGTCTTTGCCCATTGATCTTTCATTATTGATGCATATTTAGATTGGTGGCTTGGATTTGGGTTATCTATGCCCTACATACCATGATTTATTACTTTTTCTTCAAGTAGAAGAGATGAGATGTTGTTACCAGGTATAGTCATGACAAAGAATTGTGGTTGACTATTTTATGCTAACAAGTTTGACACATTAAAAGTTAGGTGCTCGATTAATGGATGTGATCATGGTCCCATGGATTTTGACATGACATGATTAGATATATAGGTACATCCTTGATGTTCATTGGTCTAGATTTCTAATTTGGTTATGGTGGTATATCTTCTTGGTTGAGGATTATTGTTATTTTTTTCCTTTTGAGGAACTCGTGCTATGCACGTTGAGCTCTTTGATGGTTTGATGCCTTAATTGATTCTCATGGTTAGAGGATAGTTTTTCATCATGATTTCATGGATAGCTTGGATGCACAGTTTAGTGGGAGCATGTGACAGTGCAAGATTAGTTCCTAGTTTGGTTTGTATCTTCTTCGATTTGGAGATCTTGGTTTCACTTGGTACTCACACGTTCATTGTGTGGGTGTAGACCTGGAGGATCTTCATGTAAGAGATGGATTTTATGATGTCATAGGTGACTTGGTACCATTGTTGAGTGGGAGTTGTTGGCATTGATATATTTATTATATATTTGTAGATGTTGGAGGTTTGTCTTAGATCATGTTGCTACAGAAGCATCTTTGACATTTACATGGTGCACTTGTTATCTTCATGGTGTGTGAAGATGGTTAGATCTTGAGGACTCATGGGGTTCTTGGTTATCTTCATCGTGTGTGGAGATGGTTCTTCATGGTATATGGAGATGGTTTTTTCTTCATGGTGTATGGAGATGGTTGCATCTTAAGGACTCATAGGGTTCTTGGTAAATATGTGGTTTATGATTTTATTTGGCATGTTATCCTTGGTGTGAGGATGTTTTTCATTTTTATGTCATGATATACTCTTGATATGTGTTTAGAGTATTGACTTGTTATAGTATGTTCTTATAGGGCATGTTGTCTCTTGTGTGATGGTTCAGATAATATTTTTCATGTTTATGTTCTTGAGGTCATGGTTGGAACTTTGACATTTATCTTGGTTTAGTTTCTTGGTATTGAGTACACTAATCATAAGTTGGATACTTCATGATATTTCTATGTTGCTTTTGGAGTTGGCATGGATTGATTGGTTATGGGTACTCATGGATACTTAGAGAAGGTGGTGATGCTGATTCCTCTTGGATTAGAGATGTATTTGTTGAGACGCTTGATGGTTTCAGCAGGAAGTTTGAGGGGCAGTCACCTGGTATGGACTTGAGAGAAGAGTTTTTTTAGATAAGTCTTGGTTGGAGACTTGGGTATCTTGATGAACATTCTCATTCCCCACTCTAGGTCTACTTGATAGTTAGCTACTTGAGAGGTATAGCCCATTGTTTCTCTTAGGTGCATTATATTCATGCTTGTCTTTCATGGATATGGATCTTGAGCTATGGTACATGAGTTAGTTCTGGAGGGTTCATTTGAGAGATGGTTTAGCATTGGGTATATCCATTTACATATGTTGTTATGTTGGTTGAGTTTGGGAGATGGTTTTATATTGGGCATATTCCTTGGTTTAGGAATGGTTTACGAGTTTGATCTTCTTGTGAGAGGTTTACATCCATGATGTGTTAAATGGTATGGTTTGAGTGTTGTTGAGTCTTCTTATTGGGGTTTTATGGAGGAGATCATACTTGCATAGTTTACATCTAGAGTTGTGTGTAGAAGGATATGATATAGGTTATGATTTGCATGGTTTCTCTTTGGTCTTGGTTATCTTCCTGGATGTTTGGTTTTTCTTACACTATATTTGAGATTGGTTAGAGATTGTGATCATTGGTTTGTGCTCATGTATGTCATGTGAGAGATGACATGGTTATTCTTTTACCTCTTTCCTCTATTAGTTGTGGAGAACTAGGGAGACTATTGAAGACTTGTTATGAGAGTTGTTCTTGTAGGTTATTGGTTAATGTGTTGTGGATGTCCTTGAGACTACATGGATTCACATCTTTTAGATGTTGTGAGTGGATTGGTTATAGATTTGACATTATCTTTTGTAGTGGGAGCTTCTTAATATAAATGTGGCAGGTATTTCTTTTGAGGCTTGTGATTCCAGGTTACAGATTGGATATGTTAATGATGTGAGATTCACTTGGTATACCTTCTAAGGTATGGATAGTAGGATGGGTTTGGCACTTGTTGTGGGTGCTATTTCAGCTATGGATACTTTGACAACTACAGATACATGTGATTTCCTTTGGATCAGGCTTTTGTACTTGGCATTGCAGTTGGTACAAGATTTTATGATCTTCTAATGTGATAGGTTGGGTGATTTTCTCTTTGGATGACTTCTATGTATGTCTAGTAGGAGTGGCATAATAGGATGTGGCATCATTCATGTTTGAGATGCTGGATAATTTGATTTTGTTTTGGGTACCAGGATGAAGCACATGGTTTACTTTGATCCGTGATGGTGGATGTTCTAGAAGGGATTGTTCCCTTATTCATTTATGTGGCTATGGATTGACCCTATGCAATATATACAAAAATTGGGAGATTGTTGAGATAATGGGTGTTGCACACATTGCATAATATTTTTTATATTGTATTATTTTATTTTGTTATATAATGTTCTACCTAGATGGATGTGCAACATGTAAAGATTCCCATGGGATATACTTGATGAGTTGTATTGTAACATTGTGATAATATTTCATGTAATTATTTAATATTGGGAAAACAATTGAATGCCCAATATTAAATGTGGTGTCAATGGGTTAGGTAGCACATGGTTTATGCAATACCACTTGGTGGTTTTGTGGGACCTGCTACTATATAAGTAGCCACAAGTGTAGTTGTTGTGTGAGAAGAAGAAGACAAAAGGCAAGAGTTGAGTAGGACAAGGCCTAACATGTTAGCCAAGGGGGCATTTGTGATGGTTGGAAGCATGGCATGGGATGTGTGGATTCATGATTGTTCACATAGATTGCTTTGTAGTGGCTATGGCTTTGAAGGCTTCCATAGTTGTATTGCAATGGTGTTTTTGTTGAATAATACATGGTGATGGATGCTTTTGGAGGCTGGGTTTTTCCCTCAATGAGGGTTTCCCAAGATATATCTTGTGTCACATATTTGTGGGTATGTTGTCTATTATCTTGCATGTGGATTTCAATTGCATATTTATTTCAGATCTATTATGGGTTATGTGGGAATAATTATATTATTTTTTGCAAGTTCCCTTACACCATTCAGTGGTAACATGCAACTAAAGTGTTGTTTCATTCTAACAATGTACAAGTTTGATGTTCTAAAATGGGGAGTAATGATATTTGACAATAACTCAATGATCCTATATAAAAGTTTAACATCAGCAATGATTCCTTGCCATATAAAAAGAACTTACTAATCACCAACACCTTGAGACAAAGGAGAAGATACTAAGACTATAAATCAAACACCAGTATATGTTGATTTTCACAAAAATAAAAATAGACTTGTATTATACAAAGTTATACATCATAGTTTGCACTTTTCTACACCACCTCTCTTCTTCTATTCCTTCTACATGAAATGTATTTTTCTTATACAAAAATTTGACCTTTCACCTCCTCTAAGAGTTCAACCAAGATGGATGATTGTTCACCTTCCAAACTTTGTCATTTTTCTACATAAAACTGTTGACTGCAACTTTTTGACAATTTTACATTTTTTTGCACATATTTGCATTTTATGATTTCTCATTCTTTCTAGAGACCCTAAATAGGTCCAAAATCAAAAAATGATATTTTAACACTTCATTACACTCTATTTATGGCCTTGTATGGCATTTTTCCACTTTTGACTTACTTTGACCCACATTGCTTAACACATGAACTTGATCAACATGACCTTAATTGAACACTAAATACATGAATTGCAAAACTAATTCCCTAACCTATCATGACACAAAACCTACTAATTGTTACTCCAAAATCCAAGGAGATGGTTAGGGTGCACCTGCACCATACTCCCCTTGTTGAAAAAAACTCAAGTGCCTTGAGTTTGCTGCTGGGACTTTTTCTGGTGTTGATGTTGCCTTCTTGTTCACTTGCTTCCCATCTTGTCCAACCATTGTCCTTCATATCCTTCATCTTGTTCCAAATGATTATGATCTCTTCTATCTTTCTTGGAGGCTTGATTTTTAACTTCAATTCTTCAACTCCATCTTTGACCAAAGGAACGATCAACAATGTGGCAATCTCTAGTGGTTTCCTTATTTGAGGTACCTTGGATCCATATTAACCAATCAATTTCATCTTCACACAAGGTTTTACTTTCTTTGGTGGCACAAAAAAAAATATTGATTACTCAACATGCTATTTTCCAAACATGATATCTTCGTCAACAACTTTATCCTTGTTTTTTTTACAATTTTAGTCTTCTAATCACCAAGAAAGTATGTGAAAGTATAAAATGCAAAATATGGAAAAAATGTAAGATTGTCAAAAAAAGTACTTAGCATTTTTTTGGAAAAATGAAAAATTGTGGAAGATGGAAGGTCATCCATCTTGGAAGATCTCTTAGAGGAGGTGAAAGGTCATGTTATGGTATAAACAATGCAATTTCATGTAGAAGATAAGGAGGAAGAGGTGTGAAGAAGAAAAATGCAAAGTATGGTGTGAATTTATATAATAAATTATTCATTTTTTGTTAGAGCTTGAATGTGTGTTGGAAGGCTTGTATGTATTCATGGGATGGTAAGGAAACTCTTGGAAGAGGGGAATAGATGAGATAATGGACTTTGGGAGAGAGTTACCATAATAGACAATGAAACCCTCATGGAGACAAGGGTTTGAAGAATCTACCTTCTACTCAATGACTATTAGCCCGAAAGTTAGTAGTTGGAAAGGTTTTGATAAGGTAATAGAGTATTAAAGTTTTTTTGTTCAATTTATTTGAGATTTTTGAGATTTTATAGTTTACAGTTTAGTATTGATAGGTGATTGGAAGATTTTGATGTCTTACCTAAATTCCAAGCTATGGCTACAAGGAAGCGCCCTCATTAGGTTAGTTTACTTGTAATGATGTTTGAAGCCTAATTAGGTGTATAGAACCTTATGAATGTTTTAAAATTACCTTATTGGTAGTGATTTAAGCCTTTGGAAGTAATTTGGAGTATGGTGTTGTCAAAGATCCTAGACGGTGTAAGGTAGTGGAGGTGTTGTGTGAGACAATTGGTTGAGTTTGTGAAGGTTTAGGTAAAGATATTTAGAATAAGTGAGTGTGGTATGAATAATAGGCCAACCACCTAGTCTCTAGCCTTGGAAGCCTAAGGGAGAGAAAGAAATATGTTTGGAAGGCTTAGAAGAAGCCTAGTTATAGAGTTTAGTAAGAAGAACAAGATTAACACATCCTAGTTATGTCACCAACTCCAAGCCCTATCCAAAAAGTCAGCATTTTATATACTAAAAGAACCATATTTTTACACTAGGGAATGTTAATTAACCCTTCTATCATCTGAGAAAATTATGAAACTTAGGAATCTTAATCTATATACCCTAACCTTAGGAATTTCATAGAAAATCCATGTATTTTCTATTAAAAATTGGTTGAGTGTACACCTCATGCCTCCTCTAACTTCATAGAGAGTATTTTAATTATTTTACATCCATTCCAACTTTTTACTTTTTAGTTTGATTGGTTACAAGGTTAATTTCAACATTTTCCAAAAAATTGTTAAAATTGTCAAAAAGTTGCTAGCAACTTTTATTGCAAAATGCAATTTTTGCACTAACTCTTCCTAGAACTTAATCAAGTGGTTTTTGGTAGCATATAGGACCTATATAATGTGTAATGAATCTCAAAACACTTCTTTAGTCAACTTATTAACAAAAAAAACAAAAAAACAAAAATCCTTAGGACTAAGGCAACTTGGGTTTATAGGTGACCTCAAGTTCCTTGATCTTACAAACAATGATTACCTTATTACCATAAAAAAATAAAATGTTCAAAATAAGGTGTATGATTATCCCTTTATATTCTATCACAAGTCTCCATAATTGGATGAGATGACATATCAAGTTGCCACCTAGGTACCCTGCACAACAAGTTTCAACATCAGCCGAGGTGGGGCTATAAAATCAAAATGGAATCAAATATCCAAAAGGAGAAATATATTATTGTAGGTGTCTAAAATACAATTCTATAGCACCTAGAATTACATCCATACATCACACAAGCTCCAAGATATGCCCCATCAAATATTACTACCTTATAGTACTTAGTTACTTTTAGGGTCGATTTGGTTTGACGTGCTTGAGAATGTTTGAGCATTCAATAGGATGGGACAAGTTTGGAACTAGGGTTTACCTAGCCACCTAGAGCTACTATAATAGATAGTTTGATCCCATGACAAATTGTTAGAGAGATTTAGCAATTGACAACTTTGTACTCACCAACAGTACAAGTTTTAGCATCACTTAAGATGGGGTCAAAAAATCAAAATGGAATTCACTCTCCAAAGAGAGAGAGAGATTATTGTAGGTTTTGGCAACACAATATTATAGCACCCAAAATTACATCCATACTTTGCATGAGCTCTGAGATATGCCCCATCAAATATCACTACCCTATGGCATTTAGTGACTTCTAGAGTCAATTCAGTTCAGCATGCCCGAGGATGTTTGAGCAGTCAATGAGATGAGACAAACTTGGAACTAGGTTTTACCCAGCCACCCAGAGCTAACAAAATAGATAGTTCAATCCCATGATGAACAGTTAGAGAGATTTAATAGTTGGCAACTTTGTACTAGCCAACACTACAAGTTTTACCATCACCTGAGATGGGGTTGCAAAATTAAAATTGAATCCAATCTCCAAAGAGAGAGAGAGATTATTGTAGGTTTTGGTAACATGATCCTATAGCACCAAAAATTTCATCCATACTTCACACGAGCTTTAAGACATGCCCCATCAAAGATCACTACCTTACACCATTTAATGACTCTTAGGGTCAATTCAGTTTGGTGTGCCTGAGAACATTTGACTAATCAATAGGATGGGATAATCCTAGAACTAAGGTTTAACCAGCCACCTAGAACCAATGGAACAAAAAATTTGATCCCATGACAAATGGCTAGAAAGATTCAACAGTTGGTGACTTTGTACTAGCTAACACTAAAAGTTTTAGCATCACCCAAGATGGGACCACAAACTCAAAATGGAATCAGATCTCCAAAAAGAGAGAGAATTTATTGTAGGTGTTGGAAGAATGATCATGTGGCACCTAGAATTTCATCCATACTTCGCACAAGCTTTGAGATATGCCCTATCAAAGATTGATGTCTTATGTCATTTAATGACTCTTAGGGTCAATTTAGTTTGGCATGCCTGATAATATTCAATCAATCAACAAGATAGGATGAGCTTAGAATTAGGGTTTACCTAGCCACCTAGAGGTAATAGAATAGATAGTTCAATCCCACAATGAACGGTTAGAGAGATTCAATAGTTGGTGACTTTGTACTAGCTAGCACTACAAGTTTTAGCATCATCTAAGATGGGGCCACAAAATCAAAAAAAAATCTAATCTCTAGAGAGAGAGAGAGGTTATTATATGTGTTAACAACATGATCTTGTATCACCCTAAATTGTATCCATACCTTGTATGAGCTCTGAGATATGTCCCGTCAAAGATTGTTGCCCTATGCCATTTAATGACTCTTAGGATCAATTTTATATGCTTGCCCAAGAATTTTCAAGTAGTGAATGGGATGGGATGAGGTTGGGACTAGGGTTTATTTGGCTACTTAGAGCTGATAGAGTAGACAGTTTGATCCCATGATGAACAATGAGAGAGATCTGAGCAAGATATGTATGCCTAGGCCACTTTGTGCAAGATATGAGCAAAAGTTGCTAATTAGAAAAAAATGGATCTTTTAGAGTTTTTGGTCAAGATAGCCTAGGATTAGGTGTTTTTAGTTTTTTTCAATAATTCATAACCTTTTCCAAGTCCTAGAAGTGAAATATGGTGAACTTTGCAAAAGTTGCACTTTTTGTGCAAAATTGTAAAAGTTGTAATAGTTGCTCAAAAATATAAAATTGTTGGAAAGGAGTGTGAAATCTGAATGGAAACCTTCTAAGCTTCAAAAAAATGTTTCCCATGCTCATATACTTGAGCATTAGTAGTTACAACTTCTCAAACCTCCATTTGCAAGTTTTTACAAAAAATTGCAAAAGTTGCTTAGGCAACTTTACAAATTTTGAGCAATTTTTGCTCTTTACATCTTTTGGTGAAGTGGGTCCATCTATGACTATTCTAGGACAATAGTTAATATTCATAGGACCTATAAGGTAACCAAATACCTTAGTTTCCCATCCCCAAAAACTTTCAACCTATTGAGCAACTTTTGACCAACCTAGGAATTTGAGTGCTTCCCCATGCAAAAAACCTTCTAACCTTCCAAAATATGCTCCCCCATACTCAAATACCTGACCATGGGTAGTTATAACTTCCCAAAATATCATTTTTTAGTTTCAACCACTGCACCTATATGGTACTATAAACCTTCACCATCTATAACCAAGTAATCCAAAAAAATTGGCATGGACACAATGACACAAATAGTAATCTATCCCTTCTTCATTGTCTTCAAGTGCAATAACAACAAAAACATGACTTGAAGTGATAAATGTACAAATTTTTTTCATTAATTCAAAAAATACTTAGGTAAAAGTTATAAAGTTACAGATTGTATTTAAAAAGATATATATATATATATATATATATAACCAGGTTGCACTAGATTAGACAAGTGGTCAAAGTCAATGCATGAATCCATCTCTACCATTTTCAATGCTTGTGGGTGATGATAGATGTCAATTGGGTCTAAAACCCGTATATTCCATTTCTCCACCCATTTAATTGACTCACACTCATCCCAATTTTCCTCTGCACATGATGGACAATAGCATGTCATTTATCGTGTGTGGATACTCCTTGAACCTGCATTAGAGATTCTAAAAGGGTGTAACTCACTTGATCCTATTAGTGTGTAACTATCCTCATATGGTGCAATGTTAGTATTATCTATCAACCAAAAAAAGCTATGAACTATAGACTCACCTTCCTTACCTTGACCCATTGTAGCATTAGACTACTAGATGATAGAATTTGCACCTATAATTATTGCTCCATATTTGTACTTTAGTTCTTTATGAGCTAAGGATCTTTTGATCCATGCACATACACCATTGTGCACTCCCTTTCCATGACCAGCCTCTATGAAATTCTATATATATTGAATTCTAGAAAACCTATCTATCCTGCTCAACCAATAGAACACCCATGTATTGTTTAATTGAGATGCATAATTTTATAAAAAAATAATATGTTGGCAATATGGTATGCCCATGTTAGCCAAATCTCCATAAAATAGTTCAAAACAACCATGTACAAACTTCATAGAATGTGATTGATCATGCTGATGAAAAAATTGCGCTCCCTCAATATCTTCCTATCATCCTCTATACTTGTAGGTGAATGCATTAATGTTATGTGAACACATATGGAAACCTATTGAGAAGTATAATACTTTTCTTGCAGTTCATTTTGTGGTTGCAGTGTGTAGTTTTCTGTGAAGTCTACAATCAAAACATTGAAATCCAATGGAAATGTATCCTTGCATAACTTGAATTGCAAATCTAGCCATCAATCTCTATGTATGCCTTTCATACTCATAAATAATCTTTTCACAAAAAGTCTTCATGAACTCATACACTAAAATCTTTTCAATGACTAAATCACATCTCTTACCTTGTTTCCCATCTTTTAGAGCATAATTCATTGTCTTATATTTTTCATAATATACTATTTAATTTCCAATTGCATGTGTACTATACATATGTTAACAAGTTGATAAAAGCTACAAAGAACCACAAAATAAGCATGTGCCATCCAATCATGATGTCTTGTACAATTTTGACCATCCTCTATTTCACATAAAATATTGGATATGAATTCCCTTAAATATCTAGGTGGCTCATTCATGTTACAATCCTACAAAACAAACTTAGAATGCAAAAACACACATATATGCCTAAAAACATCAAAATGGTTTAAAAGTTCAATATGTATCCTACAACAACAAGTTGTGCATGTGTGATTTATCTTCACATAACAAGATTTATCCATCTCAAAAAAAATTTGACTTATTCAAATTTGAGGATACATACAAATAAATTTTGTAAAAATTGTGTTTGAGTTGAGTCCAAAAAATGTTTGGCATGTGGGTCATGATTTCAGCTACCAATCCTCTTTCTTACATTATCTCTTTGATTAAGGTAAACACGTGTTATCTGTACAAAAATATTCAATCAATTATTTCAAGTCTTCACTAATTTTTTTATTCTTTCATGACAATCTACCATTAAATGTCCATAACTCAATTTTTTGTTGGATCTTCCAATCTCTCACACCTTACCATGGCTCTCCTTATAGTATGTCTACCAATTTCCAATGTTTTGCTTATTTTTCTCATGAGTCAAGCTTTCTTCATTTGGGTACTTTCTATTTCCTATTTAAGTATGTGTCTTGTGATATTACTACATTTGATGTGTGATTTAGAACCCACTTTGTCATATGCACTCATTAGATTCTTTAAAATATTTTTTTCATTTGAATCATCCATCGTTCTTCACCCAAGAATCTTCATGATGGGCCTAAATTTCAAATTCCTCATCATTTTAACAAGTAATTGGCATTAACAATAATGGCTTGATTACAATATTCTTTGATGAAGAGCAGGAAGGGGAGCGGGCAAGGGAGTGGGCAAGGGAGAGATCAGGAAGCACATGTTCAAATTTCACACCTGGCACTGGGCAAGAAATCTTAGGGAGGCGGATCTCAAAAACTAGGTATGCAGGATGGGATCTAGGCTGACTATGGAGAGGCGGAGTTTGGGGAAGGGGACCCACGTGTAGCTAGTGGAACCTAGCAAAAGCTAGAAATGCAATCCAAGGTGGACAGACTAGGGAATCTCCCAGTGAAATGGGCCTCACTCTTTGGTGTTAAGCCCTTAGGTAAGTCCTCTTTCCCTCCGGTTAAGGTTGTGTAAGGTCTAGAAAAGGGATCATGCATGATTTCCATTCTAGAAAAAATTGTTGACCATAGTATTGCTACGATGGCTTCCACATTTGTGGGGAATTTTATGGGTCAGAGACCAAACATCAATGTAGTCTAGTCCTTCACAATGAAGAAATGGAGTCTGAAAGGGTAGGTAAATGTTACTGCTATGGAAAAGGGATTTCTTTCTTTTGAATTCACCTATAAAGAGTATATGGTTGACATCTTGTGTAAAGGACCCTAGATCATTGGAAGGGCTCTCCTAGTACTGGAAAAATGGTCTTCAAAATTGGATTTAAACAAATCTTTCTTTTAGTAGCTCTAGTATGGGTTAGACTCCCTGAGCTACCCTTGGAATTCTGGAGTGAGGATTTTTTATGGGTGTGGCCAGTTCATTTGGAGAGCTCTCCATAGACCCAACTGTTGCCTCTAAGAGAAAGCTGACCTATGCAAGGATTTGTATAGGTGTTAGGGAAGGGGATGATATGCCTGAAGTGCTGTACTTTCAATCAAAACTTGGCACTCATATTCAGCAGTTGGATTATGAGAGTGTCCCTTTTGGATGTTATCATTGTTTTAAGATAGGCCATAAGGCTTTTCAATGCTCAAAAGCAAAGTCAGTTCAGAAGAAGAATCCCTCTGCTGCTTCTCTCTTCACGGTCAAGAAAGTATGGAGAAAAAAGATCACCAACCAAGGCAAGAAGAGTCCTCTTTCAGTGAATAAGAAGGTAGCAGAAGCTTCAAAGAAGGTAAATCAAATGCTACCTTATGATTCCACATTGACTCTAGGCATGGATGGAAAGACTATTCCTTAGGATGAGTTGTTGAAGACAGCTTTGAACTCCTCTCTAGTCATTAGGGAGTGGCAAATGATTATTGTCCAACTCCAACTATTTGAGGGTGCTCTGGCTAAGGGAAGGTTATATCCTCAAGTGATTTTAGGAGATGAGGTAGGCAAGGATGCTCCACAATAGGTTGTTCAGGAGGCTGTGATGTTAAGTTCTCCACTTTCTATGGGAAGGCTTGACTTGTCTTCCATTGAGGTGGAGAAGGATAGAGTTAATTGGGATATTATCATCTATCAAGACCTAGAGGAAAATATTTTTTCCTCTATAGCTAGAGGGACCAGCATAGGAAATTTGGATGTTTTGGTGAAGGAACTAGACCAGTGGGAGGATCTTCCAACCAACCCAAAGTTTTCTCTCAAGGCTTCTAGATCATTGAATTTTGGCATGGAGAGTGAAGCTCTTCTATCCCCAAAGCCTAGGAAGAAAAATGTTAGAGAAAATTCTTTGGCCTCTCTGGTGGAGACTAGAAGTAGCTACAAACTGGATGTGGGCTCAATAGCCAAAAGAGGCAAAAAATTAGAGAAGGAAGCCATAGAGGAGGAGACTAGAAGAAGCTTGGTGAATGGGCACCAAAGAACTCTTAAGGAGTGTTCCAAGAATTAATCATGAAGATCATATCATGGAATATTAGGGGCATTAATAGAGCCCATAAGCAAGAAATTATTAGGAACCTGATCAGAGATCAGAGACCAGACATTTTGATGATCTAGGAAACTAAGATGAAACTTGATGAGTGGGGAGGCTTCAGACTCTAATGGTGCCTCTGGGGGACTACTAACCCTTTTTAACACCAAAAAATTTGGAATAAAATCTTCTTACAATGAAGGTAATATTATTTTGTGTAAATTTTTTCATATTCCTTCCAATGATTGCTGGTTCTTGCTGAATTTATATGCTCCCAACAATAAGAGAGAAAGAAAGAATTACTGGACTAGAGCTTGGAGTCTAGTGCAGAGTAGCAATTTAAAGAAAGGAATTATTATGGGTGACTTTAACACTCCTCTGTTGGATGAGGAGAAGAAGGGAGGTCTGCCTCCGAACTAGGAAAGTAAAAATGACCTTTCAAACTTCATTAATGGTTTGACTTTTTTGGACATGGACCTCATGGGAGGTGCCTTTACTTGGTCAAATAAATGCATTGGTTAGGACTATATTCAGGTAAGATTGGACAAAGCTCTTATCGCTCCTAATTGGTTGCAGTCTTCCTCTTACAAATTAGCTCTTTTTCCTAGAGTGGGTTCTGACCACTCCCCTATTTCCCTTTTGATTGTTCCTATAGGCCCCAAAAGGCCTCCCCCTTTTCATTTTTAAAAAAGTGGACCTCCCACCTTGATCTTTTAGACAAGATAAAGCTCTGGTGGAGTATTGATGTGGAAGGCATAGCTATGTACAAGGTAGCCAAAAAACTTAGCAACATTAAAAGGATGGTTAAAGCTTGGAACAAGTCTGATTTTGGCCACATATTCTTTGAGAAAGAAGTCCTATCTAACAATATTTCTTCTATCCAAGCCTCAATTTAGGAGGATGGGTATGACAAGTTAAATAGGGAGGTAGAGCTATCTATCCTTTTATATTTACACAATATTATCAGTAAAGAGGAGAAGTTTTGGAGACAAATATCAAGGGTTAACTAGCTCAAAGAGGAAGACTAGAATACAAAGTTTTTTCATCTTACTACTCTAAAACATCATGCTAATAATAGAATCATAGGTTTAAAGAAAGGACAAGTAATGCTAACCAAGGATGAGGAAATCTCAACTGAGGTTGTTTCTTTCTTCTCCTCTCTGTTGTCTTGGGATCCTATGCTATCCAAAGTGGATCAGGATGACATTGTTTCCTGCATCCCTTAGATCATCCTTCCTCGCCATAATAAACTACATCAATCCATTCCCTCTAATTTGGAAGTTAAAGAAGATCTCTTCTCTCTGGTGATAGATAAATCTCCTCGCCCTAATGGTTTCCCTTCTTTCTTTTTCCAATTGTTTTGGCCTATTTTGATGAAGGATGTGGTGAAGGCTATTCAAGAATTCTTTGGGGCTAGAAGCATTCTAAAGGAGATTAACTCTACTTTTTTAGTTCTCATTCCTAAAGTTCCTAGAGCTAATTCCTTGGACAAGTTTAGACCAATTAGTCTATGTAATTTTTTTTATAAGATCATATCGAAGGTTCTTACTTCTAGGTTGCTCAAACTTCTCCCTTTGATTATTTCTCAACAACAAACTGGTTTTGTCCCAAGCAGACAAATTTTAGACTCCATAATGATGGTGCATGAAGTGATTCACTCTATGGATGCTGGAAAAAGGGAAAGGATGTAACTTAAACTGGACCTCTCAAAAACCTATGATCAGGTTGATTGGTCTTTCCTAGATATGGTGCTTAAGGCTTTTGGGTTTGATGAAAAAACTTGTAAGATAATCTCTCAGCTGGTTACTACTTCTCACTTGCTATCTTAGTCAATGGATCGCCCTCCAATTTTTCCAAAAATTCTCGTGGTCTTCATCAAGGGGATCCTCTTTTGCCTATTCTCTTCATAATCTTGGTGGAATGCATCGGCAGACTTATTGAGAAGAATAAGAAGGAAGGGAGAATCAAAGGTTTTAAACCTTCTTCTAAAAGTGACCTTTTTATGCATCAATAATTTGTTGATGACACTATTATGGGAGGGGAGGCTTCTGTTAAGGAGGCAAAGGCAATGAAGGAAATCTTGGATATCTACTCCAAAGGGTTGGGATAACTCATCAACTAGGATAAGAGTTTTGTTTTCTTTATCAACACTCCTAAGGACAGACAGAAGAAAATCTCTAGAATTCTAGGATGTAGTGTGGGGAAGCTTCCCTCTACCTATCTTGGGCTTCCTTTGGGCATGAATTCTCCTAATTCTTTCTAGAAAAACATTATAGATAGATTCAGTAAGAAGCTCATTGGTTGGAAAGGGGCCTCTCTTTGCCCAGTTGGAAAATGCCAACTGGTTAAATCCACCCTTCAGAACTTGCCTGTTTATGCTTTGAGCCTTTTTGTGATCCTTGTGAAATTTTCTAAGAGGATGGAAAAAATTTAGAGACACTTCTTGTGGATGGGGGCTGAAAATAATAAAAGGTATCCACTCGTTGCTTGGGAACAAGTTTGCCTCCCTAAGAAATATGGAGGTCTAGGCATCAGGAAGCTAACTCACCTCAACAAGGCTCTTTTGGCTAAGCAAATATGGCATATCTTCAGCAGAATAGGGGAATGGAGAGACATTATCAAAAATAAGTATATAAAGAGGCCCTCTAAATAGTTTTCCCTCTTCAGCAAAGATATCCCAAGAGGATCCACTATTTGGAATGGCTTTCTAAAACCCAGGGACTTGGAAAATTCTAGAGTCTCTTGGAAATTGGGAAATGGGGAGGATATCTAGTTTTGGTCTGATAGTTGGCTTATTTAGGGCCCTCTTATGAACAACCCCAGCTATAAAGTCTAGGTGAATGACTACATCAACCATTTTGGGTAGAAAGTTAGTAACTATAGGAACGACTAGGGATGGATAGACCTTTCTATCATCTCTGAAGATCTTAATCCTATTATGATTATACTAAACTCTATCACCCTAAATAATGATAGGGATGAATTGGTCTGGGGAGATAATGCCAATGGGCTGTATACTATTTCCTCTGGGTATTTGACCCTTTGGAGATTAAATGAGATTCCTCCTTGGTTGAGGGCTTGGCTCCTTGGCCTCATTCCAAAAATTAATATGTTCTATTGGTTGGCTCTATAGGAAAAAATTCTCACCCAGGATAACCTCATTAAAAGAGGTCATATTATGCCCAACCGATGTGTGTTATGTAAAGATCAGATGGAGACTACCAATCATTTGTTCATTCATTGCTCTTTCTCCAGGGAGGTTTGGGTTTTTCTTATCTAGGACTTGGGCTTCAACTGGTGTTTTCCTTTTAACCTTGTGGATCTCTTTTTTCAATGGAAATGCATGTTCAATAGGTTTGATCTTCAAGAATTAAGTTCTTGGATCCTATCTTATTTCTGTTGGAGCATCTGGAAGGAGAGAAATAATAGAATCTTCAAAGATAAAGAGGAGCTACTTATAGTGATAGGAAAGAAAATATTTGCAAACATTAAGGAAAACTATTTAGTAAGGAAAGGGGGAGATATAGAATTAGGTGGCAGAAAAAAGGAGAAGGCAAAAGATAGAAAGACAAAAAGACAGGAAGCCAAATGGCTTCTCCCCCCAGAAGGATGGCATAAAGCTAACTTTGATAGAGCATCCAAGGGAAATCCTAGCTCCTCAGGAAGTGGAGGCATAATAAGGAATGAAAATGGCGATGGTATTGCAATTTTTTCCCTCCCGCTGGGATTTCAAACCAACCACTTTGTAGAAGTGAATGTTGTGTGTAATGTTATCAAACTAGCTTTTGAAGTTGGAGTTACTAATCTTTGGCTTGAAGGTGATTGGAACAACATTATAAAATGTATTAATGGAAACTCTCAGCCATTATGGTGGATTGCAAATCTTATTGATGAGACTTGTGAGACTCTTGCCAAATTTATTAGAGTCCACGTCACTCATATATTTTGGGAAGCTAACCCAATAGCTGACAAGTTTGCTAATATAGGGTTTGGCACAAACCAAATAATGACATGGCATCCCAAAAATATTTTGTCAATAGATGTCAAAAGCATGATCGAACTGGACAAGATCCAAGGAAGTATAGAGAAAATCAATGTGCAATTACGAGAATGAATGGATCAAGGGGAAAAGGTACTTCCCAAAAAGGTAGCATGGGAAATTGTAATTGTTGTAATTTATTACAAACTATTCAACACGCTTTATTGGTCTTTTTTTGCATTTGCAACAGGAGCAACAGAAAGGTTAATTCTTTCTACATTCTACTCATACATAGAGGTTCCTATCAGTTACAATGTGAGGTGCATATGAGAATTGAGGGTACACAAAGTGCAGATATGGTAGGAAAAAGGTATAGAAAGGAGATGATTGATGAAATAGAGAAATGGAGGAGTAGGGAAAAAGTTTGGGGGTAGTTAGATTAGGGTGGGATTACTAGATACATGACAAAACTGCATGGTTTTGATCAAGAGGTGACCAATAGCATGGTTGGTTCATGGAAGGAAGGTAGAGTTAAGGTGAATGGGGTATCTTTCATGATCAGTAAGGAGGTGATATTGACCATTTCTAAAATCTTGATTGAGGGTTTTAAGTTTTTCAAGGATAAGAAGCTCTCGGCTAACACTGCACATGATTTTGTGAAGGATGCAGAGGAATTGAAAGCCTTGAAGAAGATTGACACATACTATGTTCCTGATACCATGAAGAAACTATGGAGGTATGTTCTGAGAGCTATAATTGAGTACATTACTTTGGACCCTAGGTTTGATCGAGCTCATACCCACCACTTTGTTCTTTTAAATCATTTTTGACACAACTATAAAATTTCTTTTCCTTTTTACTTGTTAACTTCCATGAGCAAGGTGGTGGTTAGCTTCAAAAAGAAGCCCTCTAATAACGCTGCTCTGCATGAGGGGATCTTGCTACTTATTTATGAGCACTTTAAGGCTCAGAAAATAAGTGATGCCCCCCCTTAGACTGGGAATGTGACCTCTGAAAGCTCTAGCTTCTCTTTAGACTCAGATGATATTCAGAGCTTTAGCTTTGAGGATGGCGGATTTCTTCCACTGACAAAAATATCACCCATCAGGTCAAGAATTTACCTTCTTCCATAACCCCTAGTAGAAAAAACCCTAGGGTTCATGGGCAGAAGCAACCTGTGATAGATGTGAAGGTTGGCAGTGATGATGAGGTGGATGTG
Source organism: Cupressus sempervirens (assembly GCA_028749045.1). Classification (NCBI taxonomy): domain Eukaryota; kingdom Viridiplantae; phylum Streptophyta; class Pinopsida; order Cupressales; family Cupressaceae; genus Cupressus; species Cupressus sempervirens. Next base: position 1,008,230,795 of record CM053785.1, on the reverse strand, counting down.
GAGATGAAAGAGGAGGAAAATGAGATGCAGGAGGAAAATAAGGAAGAGGGTGGGTTTGGAGGATGAGAGATTGTAGAAAGAATGGGATGTGTCTTCACTGCCTCTTTCTCCTATCCATATTCAAGCCCAACTTGAGGAGCAAAAAATGGAATATGATACCGAGGGTGGGGAGGTGCAGGTTAAAGATAGTTGGAAAGCTTGGAAAAACTTTAATGTTAGGACCTCAAAAATGAGCATTTTTAGAGAGGCCATGAACTGAATGATTGATAACTTCAGATCAATCAAGTGGCTTTTCCATGAGCTGAAGGAGGTCAAAGAGTAGGTGGGTCATATGGAGGAAAATAGGAATGGAGTAGATTCTGATAATAGAGATGGAAATGGTGAGAGGCTTAGTCTAGCAAAGAGAAGGATTAACAACCTCAAAATCTACAATCATAATCTCTCGAACCAGATGATTTCACTGCTTAGGTCCATTAACAACAACATCATATCTTTAACTAGCTGAATCAAAGATAGAGTAATGAAGGAAGAAGAGGAAGGAAAAGACATGGAAAAAGCCAGACTGGTGGTCAACACTACAAAGGACAACATCAAAAATAGTTAGGACAAGGAGAATCAAAGGGTGCACTAGCAAGAGGCTGAGGAGAACTAGATGGCCTATGAGGCTACTCAAGCCATGCAAGACCTAGAGAGAAAGAATGAGGACTAATCCACTGCCTGTTCCTTTGTCTCAATCTTTTTTTTTATTGGCTTTTTATCAGGGCTTTTTCCTTTGTCATTTCTTGTTGTATTTGTTCCTAGTCTTTTTTATGCTCTTTGTTTTTTGGCTGGGCCTTGGGCTTATTATCAACCTTTGAACTTGAACTTTTTGTCTAGGCTTTTCACACTTATTATCAGCCTTGTTAATGTTTTAACTCTTGGGTTTCAAGATCCCTATAAAACTTGTTTATCTAATAAAAAATAAGTAATTGGATTTGACCTATAATATTTAATTCTTTGAAGAATAATCTCCACATATGATTGACTTTTCTTTGGCAAGTATACTTGGTAATCTTGATAGGGATTGATTTCAAAATGTTAGTATCAATATCAATCAAATATTTTGGTCTTCTAAAATGAATTTTAGAAGGTGTTATAATCTCTTTCATTCCCTCAACATTTTGAACATTGACATAAGGTTGAGTGTTTTGCATAACTTGAATCAAAGATGATGTGCCTTGGCAATAAGATGAAAAATATGGAATATCACCTACTTGATATGTTGATGTTGTGCCTTCAATAGGACATGATGGAGTGTGTACATTGTCAGAACATGAGACGATGATATGAATCCAACATTGGAAGATGATGTAGCTTCACAATTCAATTGTCTTCTTGAGCGTAAGAGCCTCATTCATTCTCTTTGTCTTTACAATTCTTCCTCTTTGTTTCTTTGTATTGATGGTTCTTGTTCCTCTTTGAAAGATAATTCTTCATTATTGCATTGCAATTTTCTTTGTTCACATAGTAGTTTCATTTTATCTCTTTTAATTGCCAAATCTCTCTCCCTCTCTTTAGTTGTTTTAATTGTTGGTTTCTTTCTTGGGATTATGATGATTCCTATATTTCAAATTATTCAAACATCTAAATTACATACAATTTGTAAATTACAAATCATTCAAATACATATACAAATTACAATTATTTCAATGAATACACAATATATATTAAACAAATTGTCAAATTCCTAATCATTTCCAAATAAAAATTTATTCAAACATACAAATTTCAATGAATTCACTATATATTAAACAACTTGCCAAATTATAATGAAAATTGTCTCTATAGTAACAAAGAATATTTAAAAAGAATTGCACTAATCTTTTCTAGAGAAAGAATGTTCAAAAAGCCTTCAAAGAGTGTATCCAATGATTGAATTTGGTGTTTTCTAGCTTCCAATAGAATGAAAGAATGTTCAAAAAACCTTCAAATAGTGTATCCAATGATTAAATTTAGTGTTTGCTAACTTCCAACAATATGAAACCCGTGTTTTCTATTAGAACAATAAAATAAACAACAAACAAAAAATAGAATATGGGTTAGTAGGGTCCCTAACTTTTGTTATAATCATTTTTTGGTTTATTCATATAGTGCATACACATTATAAAGCACACATGCACTATGAAGCATGCATGCACTATAGTGCATACACACTATGTGAAAAATCTATCTCTCCCTATCTCACCCTCTCCCATCCAAGGACTCTTTCAACCCCTACTCTCTCTCTCCCTCTCTCCCACACTCTCACATCCCCAACTCTCTCTCTCACCTTTCCTACCCTCTCACATCCCCTACTCTCTCTCTCCCTCTCTCCCTCCCTCCCCTAATATCTCTCTCCCCCTTATCCCACCCTCTCCCATCCCCTACTCTCTCTCTCTCTCTAACTCCCTCCCTCCTCCTCCCATGACCTACTCTCTCTCTCCCCTACTATGTGAAAAATCTATCTCTCCCTATCCCACCCTCTCCCATCCCCTACTCTCTCTCTCTCTCTCTCTCTCTCTCTCTCTCTTTGGTGCAAAAGCATCTAGTCTTAAAGATATTGGAGATGATCCCAACAAATATTTTAATTATTTAATGTAATTCAATATTTTTTTTTTGTGATATTCCTTGTAATGGAATCAATGGTAATTCCTAAAGGCAATAAATGTAAAGTTATAATATTGCAAAAAATACAAAAAAGTTTAAGAGAATGTAAAAAAAATTGGTTGGTAAGTTGTAAATCACCAATGAGCCTATAAAAGCTTATGTAAGGTTGAAATAAATCATAATGGAAGGAAATATTTACATTTGAAAAGAATTTCAAGTGATTTAAAAAAAAAATTTGTTTGTTTCATGTCTTGTACGAAAATATATAGTAGGATTAATAACCTTCCATTTCATTTTGGTTTGGAATGATTATGTGGAGAAATGAATAAGTTATGAGCATTTTGGTAAAAGTGTTTGTCTACAAAATTTGGATTCCTTAACAAAAGTCATGTTGTAGCACTTGGTACTGACACATATGGAAAAGTTAAGAACTATAAATGGATTCATTTGAAAGATATGTGAATCTAGTTTTTTTCCATTTTTTTAAAAGTTTTTTTAATTGAGATTTGTGGAAGTTATACATTTCTTAGTGAAAACTAATTTTTTTAATATCTTCAATGGAGTTGCCGGAATAGATTTTCATGAATGTAATGATTTATGGATTGGAAGATTCAATTGGTCATCTATTTTGAAGCTAGACTCAATAACTCTTATTATCAAATTATTTTGGGATCATTTCAATTTTTATTTTGAAAGATATAGGATGACCTAGGAAGGGTTATGATTTTTGTTACTGACTTATGACAGTAAAAATGGGTCTTGGTACACAGCCCATCAGTTGTAATATGTTTTATAAGGGCTAATTTCTAACAACTAATCCAAATGGTTTGGCACGAAACCATCAGAGCTAAAAGTTATGAGTAATATAATCTTTAATAGAAGTCAAACCATGTGAATGGTGAAGTACTGCAAACTAGAATTGGAAAGAATTTTTTTTTGCCTCAAGAGATGTATCTAAGAATGGAATTTATCTCATGTATTTTGATGGGATCAACATGTATCCCATTTATTGGTTTCTTTGTAGTTCTCTCTGCATTATGTGGTATCAAAGCATCTTAGTAGATCTTTGAAGAAAGACAAGTTGCAACCATGTTAGATGGTGGAGAAGAAAATGAAAATGAACTTCCTAATAGAATGAAAAATGTTGAACTACTAAGAGTGCTGAAAGAGCATGATGTTGAGAGGGAGAAATGAAGAGAGAGATGGAAAAATTAAAAGAACAAGTCAAGAAAGGATCTAGTGGTAACTTTGGGAATGAAAAGGAGGGGAGTGATGAAGAAAACCCTTGGCAAGAGGAAGAAGAAGAGATCCTTACAGAACAGAGGTTATTCCTTAAGACTTTGAAATCCATGGAGAGAAGGACCATGGACACTAAACTCGATCTTCATGTCTATAGTGGGAAGATGGATCCAAAGAAAGTGATGGATTGGATTGATGCACTCACTAGTTTCTTTGACTGTGAGGAGATACTAGAGCATCAAAAGGTGAAAATAGAAAAATACAAGTTGAAAGGGGTCTGCCTTAACTTGGTGGAACTTCACTCAAGAAGAGAGGTTGAAGATGGAAAAAAACCAAATCACCCAAAAATATTTTCTTTTCAGTCTTTTCTATTTTAATAAGGATTGGTAGACAGGGTGGTTACTATTTATGGGAGCTTGCTATTTTTAGTAAGTTTTTCATACAAGCTTGAAATGTTCTCATTTTCTACATGAAGGTTCATTTTAGAGTTATAAGTCTACCATAAAAATCTCATTTCTCCATCTTAACTATCAGAGAAGTTATTGCATATTTTTAGTGGAAAATTTTGCAAAAAAATCTTTAGCCTCACTGTTGGAGGCATATTCAATTCTAAGCTTGTAGATTAGGAGCTGGCATTTTCAAAAAGTGGTTAAAATACCCAATCAGAGCAACTATTTGAGAGTTATGGCCTTCCAAATTTGGGCTACAAATATCAAAATAAATTGTCAAATATGTATTTGGCTGACTCTGTATGTATTGTTAGGGTTTGTTGGCCCTAGGTATTAAGTTTCATTGTCTAGAACCTTCTAGGGTGGCATAAAATTGCCTATTTAAGAAATGCTCGAGAATTTTCTAGAACATCTTTGGGTGATAGTTTGTAACTTTTCTTGCAAATTATTGTAATCAAGGCATCCATGTGGGTTAGCATATTATACTTGTGAATTCTATAATTCTGCATTTGTGACACAAATAAGAAGTCCATATTTTGTTCTTACATTTTCTATTGTTTCTTTGTTTCTACTATGTGTTTATGGTATTAAGGGGAGTGCCCTTCATCAAGTGATATTAGAGCTAGAGTTCTTGAGTATGTGGACAGATCATCGACTATGAGGCAGTTTGCACCAGGATTGTGGTTTGGGCTAAGTATGTAGATAGATCATCAATTATGAGGCAGTGTGCACTAGTGTTACAGTGGAAGCACAAAAATGCCTCCATAAAGAGAGCATGGTGGAAGAGCTATAGGTGTTACACTTGATGGTTTCAAGCCCTGCAAAGACAAATGCAAGAATTGCAAGAAAAAATGCATAGAGGAATAAATCTTCCCATAAGAGATGAAAGTGAGGATGAGGATGAAGTAGAAGAAAATGCTGAAGTAGAGGTAGTCCTAAACCTAGAGGAAGAGAGGCTTTTTAGGGAAATCTCTAAGATTGGAAAAAGACCTAAGTTTGAAGTTCCCACATTTTTGGGAAATCTTAACCCAGAGGAGCTAATTGATTGGATCAAAGAACTGGAGGAGTAATTTGAGTATGAAGATATCAAAGATCCTGATTGGATCAAGTTTGTGAATTCAAAATTAAAAGGACATGTGAAGATCTAGTGGTAGGAAGTTTAGTTGAAGTGAAATAGAAAGGGAAAGGACAAAATAACTAGATGGGATCAGGTGATAGCTAAACTAAAACTAAAATTAATTCTCATGGATTATTAGCTTGATCTATTGAAGAAAATGCAAATATTGAAGCAAGTAGGAAAATCTATTCAAGAGTATACTAAAGAGTTTTACTGAGTTCTCATTAGAATTAGCCATGTAGAAGTTGATAAGGAGAAAGTGGCCTATTATCTTAATGGGTCAATGCCAAGTATTCAAGATGAGCTGAGTCTAGATTGAATGAACAATATTAAGGAGGAATACCAATTTTCACTAAGAGTTGAAGAAAAGATGAACAAGAAGTTTGACAACAAGAATAAAGGAAGAGGCTGCAGTGGAAGATCTGGCAGATGATCTTATGGTAGCCACGATGATGTTCAGAAGAATAAGGATGAGGCTAGGAGTAGCAGTCAAAACTAGAGGGTAAATAATTCCAATCATTTCCATGATTAAAAAAATAGAGATCTAAGAGGAAGAGATAAAGGATAAGGATCTAGAAGAGGAGGCTTCCACGGAAAATGTTTTCACTACAGTGAAGAAGGGCACAAAGAATTTGAATGTTCCCAGTGCCTAGGAAGGATAGGTTAAAGAATAGAAAGCTAGGCCAGAGTTGCACATGTTGATGAAGATGCTACATCATTTCATTCTGAAGATGTTGAAAGAGGAGAGGTCCTAGTTAATAGAAGAATCCTACTAAGTGGTGAGAAGGAGCTTGTTTCACACAAGGTGTAGATGTGAAGATAAGTGTTGTGATGTGATCATTGATGGTGGAAGTAATGACAATCTGATGTCTAAAATGATGGCCATGAAATTGAAGCTGATGAGATAGAAACACCCACATCCATACCACATTTCTTGGGTGCAAGATGACCAAAAGGTCATGGTCAATGAGCAGTGCTCGGTGAAGTTCAAGATTGGAAGCTACCAAGATGAGGTACTATGTGATATCATACCTATGGACATATGTCATATGTTGTTGAGTAGGTCATCGTAGTTTGACAAGCATGTTGTATGCAATGGGTGAGCAAATACCTACACTCTAACCAAGGATGAAGTGAAACATAATTTGAAGCCATTGAAGGATAATGAAGAGAACATATGTAGTGTTGCTAGAATATGTTTTGTTGATGGAAAAGAGTTTCTCAAAGGTATGAAGCATAAGCATATGTGTTTTTCTATAATTCCAAAAGATAGCAAAGAAGAAGTAGAGGAGGTGCCTACATAAGTTATTGATATTTTGGGAGAGTTTTCTGATATTGCATCAGATAATGTACCTAAAGGATTGCACCCAATAAGGAAGATTAGTCACTAGATGGATTTGATTCCTAGAGCAAGTTTTCCAAACAAGGAAGTGCACAAAATGACACTAGCAGAAAGTGAAGAGTTGAACTGACAAGTTCATGAGTTGTTGTAGAAGGTGTTGATTTGAGAGAGTCTTATTCCATGTGTAGTACCAGTTGTATTAGCAACAAAGAAGAATGGAGAATGGAGGATTTCCATTGATTCTTGCACTATCAACAAGATCTCAATCAAGTACAGATTTTTATTGCCAAGGATGGATGATATTATGTACTATTTGAGTGGGGCTAAGTATTTCACAAAGATAGATTTGAATAGTAGATACTATCAAACTCATGTCAAAGAAGGTGATGAGTGGAAGACTTCTTTCAAGACCAAAGAAGGACTATACGAGTGGTTAGTCATGTCTTTTGGGCTAACCAATGCTTTGAGCACTTTCACATGGCTCGTGAATGAGATATTGAAGGATTTTTTGGGTAAGTTTGTCATTTTTTACCTAGATGATATTTTGATTTTTAGTAAGACATTGGCAGAGCATTTGATCCATACTTACAAGGTTTTCAATAAGTATAGGGAAGAAAAGTTGCTAATAAACTTGAAGAAGTGCAATTTTGTAAAGAAGGAGTCGGTGTACCTAGGGTTTGTAGTCTCAACAAAAGGTCTAAAAATGGACTTAGAGAAAGTGAAGGCTATCCTTGAATGGTCTACTCTAAGGAGTGTGACAGAGGTAAGATTTTTTCATGGACTAGCTATTTTTTTACAGAAAGTTCATAAGAGGTTTTAGGAATATTTGTGGACCCTTGACTAAAACAATGAGAGGGGATAGGAAAGAATTTAAGTGGACTGTAGGAGTAGATAAGAGTTTTAATTTGTTGAAATAGAAAGTTATTGAGTAGCCTATTTTAGCACTTCCTAATTTTAACAATAGGAGTTGTTATGAGCTAAGAAGGTAGACCTATTGCTTATTTTAGTGAGGAGTTCAATGATGCAAAAAGAAACTATTCTATCTACGATTAGGAATTTTATCCTATAGTTCAAGCATTGAAGAATTGGAGACACTATCTTCTTCCTAAGGAATTTTTTTTTTATACTGATCATCAAGCTTTGCAATAGTTGAATAGTCAAGGAAAATTGAACTAAAGGCATTTGAAGTGGGTTGAGTTTTTGTAGAGTTATAGATTTTTTTTGAAACATAGGAGTGGGAAGTCTAATAGAGTTGCAAATACTCTTAGTAGAAGACAAATTTTTGGTGATAAAAATGTAGATAGAGGTGGTTGGGTTCAAAGAACTCACCACTTTATATCTAGATGATCTTGATTTTGGTGGAGCATAGAAGGACTATACAGAACTTGTTACACTTGACATCAGAAAATATTTGGGTTTCATGATCTAGGATAGTATATTGTTCAAAGGAAGCCAATTGTACATTCCATGAAGTTCAATGAGAGAGAATCTCATCAAGTAGAATCATAGAGGAGGATTCACTAGAAATTTTGATAGTTTTTCCCTCTTGCTAACTTGTCTTTACCTTGACTCTAGATGCCTAAAATGTGATGAAACAAAAGAATGTTACCAAAAAATGGGTTAGTGTATATGTTATGTCACTTTTCTCTGAATTGTAAGGTATATCTCTCTTGTATGCAATATATGCAATGGATTATGCTTTAATAGGTCATTGGAATATTGAGTATGCTCTTAACCTGAGAGAAGGATAAACTATGATGTTCATAACTATAAAAACTCTAGGAAGAAATAGATTTGGACAACTTATAACACCTAGTGGAATGGATATCAAAAGCTACCTTGAAGTTCTTCTTACATCTGCTCCTACTTCTAAGTGCAAATTTACCATCTAAATGCAAAAGAGGAATGAAGAGATATGCACATGAGGGAAAATGGAATTTCTTTCATTATCAACCTTGAATAAAATGGAATCCAACCAATAACTAATATATTCATATACATTTATCTTTCATTTCCCAATGAAACTATCTAACATGATATGAAATGAACAAAAGAGGAAGAAAAATTATATATGAGGAAAGTAAATGGAATCACTTCTACTACAAATATCAAAATGAAATGGAATCCACCTAATTATCATTCGATCACATATAATTGTCCTTCAATTCCTAATGTAGAACTAATCTATGCATGGACAACAAAACATGACAAGCAAATAGGGTAAATGAAATTATAGACTAATTCACCATCAAGTTTTCCAACCCTTTCATTATCAAATGAGGCCATGTTTATAGTTTATTGTCATTTCTTAATTCTAGCAGAGCAATAGTCATATGAATAGAAAGTAATAAAATATAAAATTATCCAACCTATATCATGATATGAGCACATGGTATATATTCTCCTAATGATTATAAATCCATGATATTCCTAAAAAATGCTTGATGATCATTCTTCTTCATGTGATCTCAGAAAATTCTATAGAAAATGGTTTACTCGTCATCTTCTATTGTTTTGTGCCAAACTCATGTATTTCATATTCCAATGGTCACTTCATTTTTGAATTCCCATTATTGATCTCAAATTGATGGTTGAGATTAAAATGTTATAACTTCCTTTATAACTTCCTCTATGGGTCCCTCTATATACACATGTCTTCTTATCACTTTTTTGCATAGAATAATGATTGAGTAACTTCACATAGTGAGATAGCAACATTTGTGGATCTCTTTCTGATCTGACAATGATAAAAAAATGATGTTAGATCTCTTTATTTCATTGTGTAGATCCCTCTTTCCAACTAGACACATCATGGAAAATAGTTGGTACCATTCCATTGCTTGGAGAATTTGACTTTGACTTTATTTCCTTCATGGAACTTAGTAGCTAGATTCTAAATATTCTTCATGAAATGTGATGGACTACCAGACACATGCCTTCACATCACTTTGTCACATAAATTATCAAATAGGAATCTTTACATAGCAACATTACAACCTTCATAGATCTACTTTGATCTAATGGATGAAGGCATCCAAATTTCATTTAATATTTAAATGGATCCCGATCTAATAGGTAAGAAAATGGAAATTTCAACAGGCCAATAGTACACTTTTTTCATTCAATTGACTTTTCAACTTTGTCATGTACACATGCATATCAAATATTAGCCGTCAATTTTATTTTCAAAAGAATTAGTATCACCTTTGACTTGTTTCCTTCATCATTTCCACATTTTGAATGTTCATTCTATATTGGGTCTATCTAATTTTACTTCTGACTTGTTTTCACAATCTGTACATAAATCTTTAGTATCAGTATTTGATGTTCTCCACTACTATTTGCTCCAAATATGCATGTGATCTGTTTTAAATGTATCCTTCTTTAGATATGAACCTTTGACCATGAAGTTAGAAATTCTCATAGATTTAGAAATGCTTTCATGAAGAATTAATTTAGAGCATGAATCTTTGTCTTTGACATGATTAGGAACAAGGAAATATGAATTAGAAAAATATCAGGACCTTCTTCTCATGGAGATAATGTATAAAAAACACTCCAAACCCAAATCACCTAGCTTTGGATTGATGCATTTCTCATATGTTTCTAGCATTAGATTAACTCAAAGGAATGATGAGTAGAAAGGCCATCTTATAGCCAATATAGGCTCATACTCGAGACTTTAACACTTGACTAGACTCAAGCCCTAGAAGTTTGAAAAATATATAGGAGACTGGAATCATGGCAATAGTTGGGTTTGACTAATGAACTAGGCATGTTAATGCCTAGTCAGGAACCTAGCAATTTTTGACTTTACAAAAAGCTCGGCAAAAACACAACAACATGCTGCCTACTAATTTATTATAGAAAATGCTAAATAGAAAAGATCTATGCCTAGTCCATTGGGTTACAAAGTCTTAAATAGCATAGGGAGATGCGATGCATTTGGGTGGGAGGGAAACATAACAACCAAAACAAAATAAAAGCAAACACATAGAAATCATGAAAGCAAGGAAAGACAACTACACTAAACACCCACCTAATATAACATATTTACAAAGGTGAGATGAATCTCACCTTATGGAACTAGGAGAAAAAGATATTCAAGTGAAACCACTTACTGATTGACTAAAGTAGCATCCCTTCCTCCATAATTGATTTTGATCTCTAAGTAGGACCCCTACTTGTAGCAGCAACAACAATATGACAAGACCAAAATGTTTCTTTGATCACATGCACTAGCTAGTTGTACATCCATTCAAGTCTAAACAACCATGTCTGGTCATATACTTCATTATCTTGCTTTGCATGTTTCATGTCATTATCCTGATGGTCTCTTATTGTACCAAAGACATACACTTTTTTTGGGAAAATTAACTCATTCTTATAGTGGTTTGAACTTCTTTCATGAGCTTGAGAATAGGAAGATGTCATCTCTACCATAGAATCTACTAGTTGATGATTAGTCACCTCATTACTTTGAAAAATTAAATCAATTTCATCCCTTCTCTCTTTGATAGTATTTTTCTGATAATCTTATGGGAGAGGAAGATAGTCATGAACCTTTTTATTAGGAGAAAAGTAATTGCCACCAAAGACTTCAATTACCCTCTCACATAACTGGGCTTTATCAATCAAGGTAAAGAAAATATTCTCCTACACAAGCTTTGTTATTGGATTAGTATCCACTTCATTGCATTCAAGAATCAAATCTCCCTCAACTATGTAGTGCTATGCATTCTCCCTATCTTCCATTCCATCTTCATTATCTTCAAGAATGAAATTAGTAGAAATAAACACAAAAGAAGTAGGAGAAAACTAAACCATTAATGGCCCCTTTTCAATTTGATTTGGTTTTGTATTTGGGCTATGAAATGATTCTTCTTTCTTTATAGCCTCTAGCATGTTAATGGTTTTTTCAATAAAAAACTTATACTTTAGATTGACAATGTCTAGTTCATAAAGATGAGAAGGGGAAGTAGAAAAAAACTCATCTTCAATAGTTGGACCTATCATACCTAAGTTTTTGTGAAAGATTTATACTCTCCACTTCACTTCTTCTATTCTGAACATTCAGAAATCTCTCAAATAGAAAATCTATCATTAATACATTTTCAACAAGTCCTCATTCATTAGTTGAGAATTTTTGAATAGGAGAAGGCCAAAAGGAAAAAACTTCTCTTTCTATGTATTCTACTTTATTTTTTTCATCTTAGACTTGTTCTTCATCATCAAAGGTAAGGTATTTAATGATCTGAAATAAAATTGCCAACAAAAGTGGTCTCATGAAAAGGCTCTTCTTCACTATAAGGGAAAATTGTGTTTACCAATGGAACTAATTCTTCTACAAAATTGCAATTGGTCTCAAAAATCATTTCTTCAATCAACTCTTTATCAAAGATAAGATTCTTACCATTGAGTTCATGAAGTTCCTCCTTATGCTGATACATCCATTCTTTGGGTTGAATTTCATTACTTCTTTTTTTAATAGGAGTCAAACTTGTAGCTATTGGCAGATCACAAGTGGAATGCTCTAGTGCAGGCATATGATCATCAAACTATTCTTCTTCAAAAGAATCTAATGGAATATTGTCACCTTGATATGTAACATTAGGAATAGCCTTTTGTCACTACAATAATATGAGAACTAGAGTTAGGTGACATTACCATGGGAGTTTCATAATCAAATGTATATGTTATCTTCATCTTTAGCTCCTTTCTCTTGTCCTTTTGCTGATTCGTCAACTTGTGGAATCGGTTGCGAAGGTGATCCCATATCTTCTTTGCTTTGGGGTCATCTCCTTTATTGAGACTCTCTGTAAAGTCTAACAAGATCTTCTTAAAGACCTTATCCTTAATTGTATAAAGTTCCTCAAGAGTAGGCTTAGGTCTTAGCCTATCCAAGGGTTTTTTGTCTTCAACTATATGTAGTTGTACCTGCAAAATGTGGGCCTTTGAACCTCACAGACACTTCAACACAGTCATTGTATGCGGATTCATCCCAGAATGAACAATGGATTGTTCACTCGAAAATCAGCCCTGCAAAGTGACCTGTTGCCTTCTATCTAAAGGGAATTGCTTATCAGATATCCTCAAATTTGAGGTGTTTAAGAAACCAGACCCTCTAAGAATGAAGGATTTGTAAGAAATTACGACTAATCTATATGAGAATGCAGATTAATCTAGAATGAAAGATGCAATGTAATCTAAGAACAAATAAAGTAAACTAGATTAAGCATATGCATGATTAAACTAAAATGAGATCAAACTAAGAATGAGAATGCATCCAAGAAATGTAAGTGAGCATGAATTTCAACAACAATCGATAGAAAATCAATTCATCCTCCCTTTTTGAAATGAAGGGAGGAGGGTCTCTTAAATAGACTTTCCTAGAATCCATCAACGGTTGAGATCGATTTCAATCAACGGTGAGGATTGAAGTCATTATTACCTCTTACGCATGTCCCTGTTTGACTTACTCGTCATAGATTCTTGGCTTTAAGTGGGTTCAGGAATCTTATGATGCGTCATAGATTCTCTTCCAAATTTAATTTAATAAGATGAGATATGCTCTCGTAATTACCTTTTTCATTTAATTAAATAATTTTATTTAATTAATAAAATATGCTTTTCTCATTTAATTAAATAACTTCATTTAATTAATTAGGAATGACTTCCCATTTAATTAAATAACTTCATTTAATTAATTAGAAATAGCTTTCTCTATTTAATTAAATAATTTTGTTTAATTAATTAAAATAGGCACATTTATTAAATTAAATAAATTTAATTCCATAGTACATTAGCCTTAGGATATGATTTAATTTAATTAAAGTATAAATACTCAGTAATTAAATTAAATATTAATCAATAGGTTTAATGTGACTAATATGAGTCAATACTATAGGAATTAAATTAAGAGTATGATGAATGCAGATTTGATTTTTCTGCATCTGACAATTAAGTCAAGTAGCGAGTAGCCGAATAAGGATTGCCTATTAGAATAGGTCTTAGGATTGATCAAAAATAGACCAAAATTGGTTGAAATGGCAATGAAAGTAGACCAGAGTTGTTAAGAGCAACCAAAGTAGCCAAGAGGGTGATTAATCAATCATTGTGCAGTTCGTGAAAGAACATGATACTTTGAAGAGATCAGCAATCCCTCATCAGAGAAGGTGAAAGTAGATTTGCAATTGAATCACATGCTTATGCAAGTGAAGTATGTAATGCAAGACTATGTTAAATGCAACCCTAGGTCTGGTTACCAAGCCTCGACGATTTATCATCATTGGATATAAAATAAAGCTCGTATGTTATACAACTCCCACAGACATTGCAATCATAAGAATATGAATATAACATATGTTATTCGGATGTCAGGATTAAATATAAGCATTCAAGGCATAAGAAGCCAAAATGACCAGAACATTTGTCCCTTTTACTGTAGCAAGTTAACATAAGCATCAAAGCATAAATGCTAGGATGACCTAAATGTTGCTTGCATAACAGGCACACCAAACACATAGGAGATCTTTCTTATGCTAAGTATTTAGTATTCATTCTGTCCGCAATGACATTTGCATTCATGACCTGAGACAGAAGTGTGCTAGATATACTCGCAGTGACCCATACATTCACTTAGCAAGACGAGTATTAGTATTTACTGTAGCATGAAGAGTTCACTCCAACAAACAAGGAGAAGCACCAACCTTATTGATGTATTGTTATAAAGGAGTCAAGGTACACACGGCCATCCAATATGAGATGGAGGCTCTTATAGTGGACACCCCTTTTATAGGAGTAGATCAACTTATTGGAACTAAACTGCAAACAACAAGCAAAGAAAAAGATCATGCCCCCAGTCATTACTTCTCTAGTTGAAGATGACATCATCGAGTTGCTCGAGGAGATATGATAAAGCAAAACAAAGAAAACAAAGAAAATGTTCAGCATATCCAGACAAGTACATCAGTTTTGAGTTCAATGTTTTGGGATTGATGTCAAGTGCTAATGTCCAGAATACATTCAAAAGAAATCTCTTTAGTAGGGTGACAACAGTAGGCAGACACAGTCAGAACGACTGGTGAATGATATCAAAGAGGAATCTTCATGATGAAGAACTTAAAGAGGACTGGGCGACAGTAGACAGACACAGCCAGAATGATCAGTGACTGATGCAATAGAGATCTTCCATAAATGAAGTTGGAGATGTGACCTAAGAAACAGTAGGCAGACACAGCTGGAACAACTGGTGACTATTGTGAAAGAGATTCTATGAGGAGCTTCTCAAAAAGCATGACACTAGAAACAGTAGGCAGACACAGTTTGAAATAACTAGTGACTTTCATGAAAGAGATTCTATGAGGAGAACCTCAAAAAGAGTGACACTAGTGACAGTAGGCAGACACAGTTGAAACAACTGGTGACTATTGCAAAAGAGATTCTATGAGGAGAACCTCGAAAAGAGTGACACTAAGGGGGGATGCCCCAAGCTGTAACAAGACTCAATCCATGGATACATGAGTAGGAAAAGAAAGAAAGAAAAAGCATGAAAGTGACTATACAGAATAGCCAGAAGATGCGCTGGAAGATGGAGCATTGGGAACAAGAGGCGCTTGTTTACCAGGTTTTCACCAAGGCACTTTTTTTTTTTTTAAATTTTTTTTTTCTTTTTTGGAAAGAATTCAAGCCTTCTTCAATGTGAATAGTGCTCTTATAAGAAAGATAAGTTATGATAAGCCAAGGCCATAGCAAGGTACACTCAAAGATGTTGATAAGGTAATGGAAGGGAAATGAAAGGAAAATGAAAGGTAGATGGAGGATAAGGTTGTTGGTTTTGGAAGACTGAAACAAGCAACGATGACAAGTAGGCATAAGATTTAGAGAATCTCATGAGGGTGGATGAGATATTAGGCAAGATCAACATTGACACACACCTTGAAGGGTAGTGGAATGATGGAGGAAATATGGATGAAATAGATTGAGGCTTAGATATATGAGGTAGCAAAGCCATTTTGGAGAGGGGTGGAGTAGAAGGTTTTGAAACCTTTTTAGGAAGATGTTGGGAAGAAGATGGAGTGGAAACCTTTGGAAGCTTGAATGTCAACTTTGATTTGTTTTCAATATTCAAGTCCTTCAAAAGAGACTTGGGAATCCATATAGCTTTTGATTTTTCAGTAGATGCTTTGGAACGCATTTCTTCAACAATAGATTTAAGAACCCATACTTTCTTTGGTTGAGCTCTTTGAATAGTGGACCTTTGCGATCTCTTTTGTATATTTTCCTTCTTGACATTCGCATGTCGATTAGAGGAGACATAGTGAACTTTTGAGGATGGATTCATGCACTTGTGTTTGAGTTGATCATCCAAATTGCTTCCAAAGGACTTGGGACTTGTGGGTGAATGAGGCCAATATGACTGATTTGGATGGAAAGATGAATGTGAAGAGTTCAAGTATGTGTATCTTTGTTGATCTTGGGGTAGGGTAGGAAGAACGTGCAATGAGCTAGTAGTGGCAATATGAGATAGAGGAACATAAGGTCCCAATATGGATGGAAGACTTGAATGTTTTAGCTTGGATGAGTAGGGACCAAGGATAGATTTAGAAGATGTGAATGGACCATGAGTAGGGATATCAGCATCTTTAGAGTGAGCAATATGACCAAAGTCATCAATAGATTTATGAATGACTATTATAGGAGCAATACCTTTGACGGGAGTATTTAAAGCTTGAGCATAGTTTGGAAGTGAATGTAGCGAGGTAGAATAGGAGAGCGAGGGAACACTTTTTTCTTCAAAAGGAATTTTGGGTAACATAGGAAAAGTATCCTTCTCTTGGTCTTTTTTAATCTCCTTAAGGATGGTGGAAGGAACATCTCGATCTTGCTTAGTAGAGGTGCATGACATGAGAGATGGAGGACTATGTGGCTCTTGAGATGGAGGCACAAGATCTTGGAAGACTTGAAAGGGGATGAAGGAATCTTGGTCTTGATCAACATTTGTTTCTTCATCATTTAAGTGGTCCTCTTGACATGAAACCAAATCCAAGGATGAGGGAGTATCTGAATCTATATTCGAATATATTTCTAGAGTCTCCATAATAGGCTCTTGAAGGGAAAATGGAGGAATAGTTGGATTGGGGATAATAGGAGGAGCAACACATGGAGGTTTTGGATCTTTGCTTTGTGTAGTATGGGAGAGGTTTGCAGCTAAGTCAAGATTAGCTTGAGTTTCCTTTAAAGGTATTCCTTGAGGGTACACATAGTCAACTGGGGGAGTAGTGAGTTCTTTTGGTGAATATGTGTTCGAAAGATTGGACAATTGAGAAAGTGGATGTATGTTGGAGGAAGTAGAAGTTGTTTTTGAATTTTTATTAGACATGGTTTCATGAGGTTGATCCTTCTTGAGAGTATAATCTTTAGTAGTTGAGAGATTAGATTTTTGAATTATACCATTGTCAAAGAGATCTTGGATCTTATTTTTCAGCTCCTTACAATGGGAAGTTTTATGTAAATTATGTCTATGATAGACACAATAGTTACTCATAAAGGAAACTCAGGCCAAAGTGAGCTTAGGTAAAGTAATGTGTTTTTCTTGAAGAAGTTCTTCCAAGATTAATTCATAAGATTTTCTTAAAGGTGTGAAATCACGTTTTGGTTTAGGTTCCCAAGGTTTGTTTTTAAAGATATTCCTAGATTTCTTGGGTGTATGTGAGGTGTTCTCAGATGTCTTGGATTCAAGATTACAAGAATGTGATTTTTGGTTGTCATAGGAGAAAGGGAAAATTTCTTTCAAAGAGAATTTTTTCGATGATATGTTTTTCTCTTCTTTTAGTATTTAAAGTTGAGAACTTATTGTTTCAATTTGTTTCTTCATGTTTGTAATTAGAATCCCTTCTTCCTCACTAGGAATATTGGATTTAGCACATTTGTTGTTAGCCATTTTGATGTACTATGTTTCAAGTAGTGGCAGCCAAGTTTTAGAACATAAGTCAAGTTGCCACAGTCATAGACAATGACAAAAAGCAGAAGCTTAGACAAGGACCACACTAGAACTTAGTCTGAATGGGACAAGATAAGAGTGTTGTATACTAAGGCATGGATAGTCTAATTTGAAGGCTAGAACAGCCAAAGATTATGACTATCATAACACAGAGTACAACAAGCACTAAAGGACAAGAGCAAGATAACTGAGAGACAAGACTAGTTAAAGTACGGATCACAAGTCATTAGCTAAGAAGGATGCCACTGTTTCAAACTATTTTCAGATAGAGAAGTAGTAAACTGATGCAAGAAACAAACTTGGTACAGAGCACAAATAGCTCTAACGGAATAACTTGACAGTTCAGACTCAAGATCTCATGTAAAGATCCTCTGAAAGGCACATGAGAAAGTACATAGGGCCATGCATAGACTCTAGATAGCATAAAGATTTCACATGAGGATGTGATGTAAGCCACGAAAAGTAGTGCAAGGTTAACTTGGATAGCATAAAGATCTCACATGGAGATGTGCAACTATTTGCATGAGAACTTGGACAAAGCTATGTGAAGAAGTAGTAGGACAATAAGTATTCGCACAAAAGTTTGCAAACTATGTGCGAAAATGGAAACTAGACTGACAACTAAACTGGATTTTGAAAAGACTTTGAAGATTTTAGACAGTTTTGGATAGATTATTGATTCGTTTTAGTAACCAGGCAGATAAATAGGCACGTAGAATAGCAAGCAGGTGATATCAAGCACGTTTGAAAATAATGAGCAAGGGCAAAAGCAACCTTGCACATGAACAATCGAGTGACTTAGTTTTTGCTAATCCCTAAGAGAGCTAATTGTGTATGTTTTCAAAAAGTTTTGCAATCATTGCACACATTCCTAGAAAATGAAAAAGTTTGGCCTCTCTAAGGTTTTTAGTAATGGTTTGACTCTGCAACTTTTATGACTCACAGGGGTGACCTCCAATCCTGACGCACCAAGGTTTTGACACAATCTGAGAACTTAATCTTCAAGAGCTACTGGGGAGATCTGACAACCCACAATGAACCACACCCATGGAGATTTCTTCCACAAGGACATTTATATAGTGGTTGTCACTACCATGGCAAAAATGGCTATTATCACTTGAGGTTCCGTCAATGCAGTTTGCCCTGTAAAGGGATTGTCTGCTACGGTTAACCCTCTCTAAAGGTGGCCAACTCAAAATAGTGTACCACAAGGGGAATTAGCTTCCAGATCCAAGGTTTTGACACCTTTTCACTTTTAGCCCAATCAAAGCAGACAGATTAATCTGACATGCTAAACTAAGAGTATCTCTTAAAGATCTATGATATCAACTCCCAATGATCTATCAACCTCTCTGGAGAAAGGATGCCTCAATCAAAAAGTTGAAGATTCATCTATCTGCGAGATGCTCAAAGTATCCTCCCCACCTACAAGGAATCCGTCGTAGAGAGGAGTTTCACTAGGAACCCACTCTCTCAAGATCCACGAATAGTTTTCATGAGGCCTAATTACTATGTGTGTTTAGATGTTAATTCCCAAAAGTAAATCTATCCAAAAGCAACCAAAGAGCACAAGGTGGTGCACTTAACGCTTTAACTAATGCGAGGTGAGTCCAAAGATGTGGAACATTTAACCCCTCACACAAGCCAAAACGAGTCCACAACTCCGAAACTAGTGAGTTCTAAAAAGCACAAAAGGGTTGCCTTGTGGAACATTTAACGCTTCTGTCCTGTAGACCCCTCCCTTATTTAAAATGATGCTGAGCTTGCAACCATAGGGTGGAATGAGGGGCTGGTAGATTAACAAGTCCAATAACCCAAGATAGCTAATTAGATCTATCACAAGTAACCAAGCCTGCTAAATGGAAACTAATGGAGATCACAACCTAGTATCAAATTATGCATGTGTTGTAAAATGAGAACATGAAAGGAAATACACACACAAGCTTGACACAAGAGATGTTTGTTTTAGCTCCAAATGAAGTGTTATCAGTCAAAGAAAATTACCTGGTAATCCTTGTAATGCATCTTTTCTTTGTTGTACCTTTCATTTACACTTGATTGCTCGCTCGCAATGAACAAAGCAACAAACTCATGAATGCAATATATGTCAACTCATGCAAAATCAAGGTTAGATCTAAAAATATAATTTTTAAGAGTGATGATAATCAGCAAGTAACCCAAATGAAAGCCCACATTATGCATTGATTCATTGTAAAAATGAAATGCAAACTATTCATTCAATGCCTCTTTTTTTTTTTTTCAATTGATTTTTGACTAAGTCATAAAGATAAGATCTACATGATATGAATTCGGATCCAAAACGCAAAATACAAAAAAGTAACCCCTATCAAAAATTAGAGAGCTTTCCAAAAATGCAAATTTTTTGAAAAGATCTTTTAATTTGTGCCCTAGGGAGTTGTTTTGTCAAAACAGACCAATTTTTGCAAATCGAATTATTGACCCATAATATGACCTCTAAAATTGAAACACAAAGAAACAAATCTATTTAAAATTCCAGGAGCTTTCTGAAACTATAAATTGTTCCGAAAAATGTGCTGATTTATGCCTGAAAATGATTTTTTATGAAAAATGAAGAAAATATCATAAAAGCTCGAAAACGTATCAGAAAAGTTTGAAAATTGGACCAAAGCTTCTTGGATATATCATCGGCCTGCACAAAAAAATTTTAGATCAAAATATGCATTCGTTTGAAAGATATGAGCAAATCTTTCAAATCCAGGGTTTCTTTGAGTTTGCAAACAGATCTGCACAAAAACTAGCAAGCAAAGGTGGGTTGCCCCACGGTGGTTGCTAAAAATGTACCTATGAAATGTGGGCCTCTGAACCTCATAGACACTTCAACACGGTCATTGTATGCTGATTCACCCCAGAATGAACATTGGATTGTTCATCCGAAAATCAGCCCTGCAAAGTGACCTGTTGCCTTCTATCTAAAGGGAATTGCTTATCAGATATCCTCAGATTTGAGGTGTTTAAGAAACTCGACCCTCTAAGAATGAAGGATTTTTAAGAAAGTATGACTAATCTATATAAGAATGCAAATTAATCTAGAATGAAAGATGCAATGTAATCTAAGAACAAATAAAGTAAACTAGATTAAGCATATGCATGATTAAACTAAAATGAGATCAAACTAAGAATGAGAATGCATGCAAGAAATGTAAGTGAGCATGAATTTCAACAACAATCCGATAGCAAATCAATTCATCCTCCCTTTTTGAAATGAAGGGAGGAGGGTCTCTTAAATAGACTTTCCTAGAATCCATCAACGGTTGAGATCGATTTCAATTAACGGTGAGGATTGAAGTCATTATTACCTCTTACGCATGTCCCTGTTTGACTTACTCGTCATAGATTCTTGGCTTTAAGTGGGTTGAGGAATCTTATGATGTGTCATAGATTCTCTTCCAAATTTAATTTAATAAGATGAGATATGCTCTCGTAATTACCTTTTTCATTTAATTAAATAATTTTATTTAATTAATAAAAGATGCTTTTCTCATTTAATTAAATAACTTCATTTAATTAATTAGGAATGACTTCCCATTTAATTAAATAACTTCATTTAATTAATTAGAAATAGCTTTCTTTATTTAATTAAATAATTTTGTTTAATTAATTAAAATAGGCACATTTATTAAATTAAATAAATTTAATTCCATAGTACATTAGCCTTAGGATATGATTTAATTTAATTAAAGTATAAATACTCAGTAATTAAATTAAATATTAATCAATAGGTTTAATGTGACTAATATGAGTCAATACTATAGGAATTAAATTAAGAGTATGATGAATGTAGATTTGGGTTTTTTGCATCTGACAATTAAGTCAAGTAGCGAGTAGCCGAATAAGGATTGCCTATTAGAATAGTTCTTAGGATTGATCAAAAATAGACCAGAATTGGTTGAAATTGAAATGAGCCAATTTTGGGGTATTATAGTAGTTATTTCAGCTTCTTGATTTCACTTCCTTGTAAGTCTTTCAGCTTGTAGAATGTAGAGCACACACATTTCCATAGGGAGATAGAAACACGATCATCTTTAATGCTAATTTTTTTTGGATAGCATGGGAGATGCTTTCTTTATATAGAAGTACAAGATCTTGCAATAGCTTGTCAGTAGTTTCATTAAGCCCTATTCAGAAGGGTAGCAGATCGACTTCTCAAGTAAATGATTAAGTGTCCATCAAAAGAAGTCATTAGAGTGATGCAAGAGACCTTGGATCCCCTCTTCCAAGAAAATGATTAAGTGTCCATCAAAAGAAGTCATTTGAGTGATGCAAGAGACCTTGGGTTCCCTCTTCCAAGAGGTTCACCATCATCGAAAAGTGTAGGTGGACATTGTGACAATTTTGATGGCTTGGGGCTTACAAATGGGTGACCATTAAAAAAAATGTGGCTTGAGTAATGGAGGCTATTTTTAAAAAGGACTTAATTCTAGAAATGGAGTTGCTTCTGGAGTGGGCATACTCGGGGTGGGCTTTTGATTTCAGTGAAGGCTATAAAGATAATGAAGAAGGGAGGGAGAAAGGGATTTTTCCCTTTGTAAACTTGCCAAGGGGGTAGATGGACAGAGAGGCTTATATCAATGACCTTTTCAAGCATGGGTAAGTCTAAAGAACACAATTTGGAAACAATGTGAAAAACAAAGAAAAACCACTTTTCCAACTATTGTCTGAAGGAAAAAAAGATCTGCAAGGAAATTTCACAAAATTTAAAGCAACAGTGGACTTTCTCTCCTTTTTGGTTTGAAGATAATGCAACCCCATTTTGTAGAAGGGTGGAAAATGGGGGTTTTTCATTGCTAGCAGCAATAGAAGGTAGAGTAAAGAACATGGCCATTTTTTTTAGAGCGAAGGACCTGTGGAGTGAAAGGAAGTGCAAAGAGAGGTCAAATGGCAATGAAGATGGAGCAAGTTTCAAGCAGATGAATGCAGTAAAAAAATTTATTTTAATTTTTTTTGGCTTAGTGAAATATTGTCCATGTCTACTATGTTGAGGTCATCATGACCTAGATAGATAGTAGTAGTGAAAGCTATTTATCTTTTTAGTATGCTTTAAAAAAAAAAAAAAATCCTGGTAAAGAGGTGTGAATGTAATGGTAGTATAGTAGGATTAAGGCTTATTGTAAATGGTGGTCCTCAAATATGGAGAATTTGGACCTTTTATGCTATCCATGTAAATCAAATTATGTCAATAAAATATAAACCTATTATTGATCAGAAAAAAAAGGTTTCATTAAGCTCTTGGAGAGTGGGTTTAGGCCTTAGCCTTTTCTCATTTTTTGAATGTGTCATGACCGTTAAATTACACTAGACCTTCTCAGACTAAAGAATGTAGACCCTTCATACAAATTCACCAGTCTTCATCCTAGGGAAGACAACTTTAGATTTCCAAGGATGAGAAACCAAACACTGGGCTTAGATTCTAATCCCTAGTAGAGTTTCCAAAAACTATTGGTTAAAAATTTGTCCCTCTTGCTAACTTAGCTTTACCTTGACTCTAGATGCCCAAAATTTGAAGAAACAAAAAGATGTTACCAACAAACGGGTTAGTGTATGTGTTATATAGCTACCCTCTGAATTGTAAGGTACAACTCCCTTATATACAATATATGCAATGAATTGTGCTTTTAATAGATGATTGGAATATGGGGCATACATTTAACCTGAGAGCAAAAAAGGATAAACTGGGATATTCATAACTACAAACTCTCTAGGAAGAAATATATTTGGGCAACTTATAACACCTAGTGGAATGGATATTATAAGCTACCTTGAATTTCTTCTAACATTTACTCCTACTTCTAAGTGCAAATTTACCATCTAAATGCAAAAGAGGAATGAAGAGATATGCACGTGAGGGAAAATGGAATTTCTTTCACTATCAACCTTGAATGAAATGGAATCCAATCAATAAATAATAGATTCATATAGATTTATCTTTCATTTCCAAATGAAACTATCTAACATGATATGAAATGAACAAGAGAGGAAGCAAAATCATATGAGGAAATTAAATGGAATGACTTCTACTACAAATATCAAAATGAAATGGAATCCACCTAATTATTGTAGGATCACATATAATTTTCCTTCAATTTTTAATGTAGAACTAATATATGCATGGGAAATAAAATATGACAAGCAAATAGGGTAAATGGAATTATTAACCAATTCACCATCAAGTTTTTGACCCTTTCATTATCAAATGAGGTTACATTTATAGTTTACTATCATTTCTTAATTCTAGTAGAACAATAGTCATACGAATAGAAAAGAATAAAATATAAAATTATCCAATCCGCATCATGATTCGAGCACATGGTATCTCTTCTACTAACAATTCTGAATCTAGGATATTCTTGAAAATAACCGATGACTATTCTTCTTCATGTGATCTAAGAAAATTCTATAGAAAATGGTTTATTCTTCATCTTTTGATGTTTTGCTCCAAACCCATGTATTTTGTATTCCAAAAGTCACTACATTTTTGAATTCACATCATTGATCTCAAATCGACGGTCAAGATTAAAACATTATGACTTCCTTTATAACTTCCTCCCAGGGTCCCTCCATATACACATGTCTTCTTATAACTTTTTTTCATAGAATAATGATTGAACAACTTCACATAGCAAGATAGTGACTTTCATGGATCTCTTTCTAATTTGATAGTGATAACAAAATGATGTTAGGTCTGTTTGTTTTGTAGTGTGGGTCTCTCTTTCCAACTAGGCACGCCATGGAAAATAGTTGGCACCATTCCATTGCTTTGAGAATCTGATGTTGAATTTCTTTCCTTCTTGGCACTTAGTGACTAGATTCTAACTATGCTTCATGAAATGTGATGGCCTACCAGACATGTGCCTTCACATTTCTTTGTCACATAAATTATCAAATAGATATCTTTACATAGCGACATTAGGATCTCCATAGATCTTCTTTGATCTAATGGATGAAGGGATCCAACTTTCATTTAATATTTAAATGGGACTTGATCTAATAGGTAAGAATTTGTACTTTTCAACTGGCCAATAGAACACTTTCTTTCATTTAATTGACTTTTCAACTTTATCACGTATATATGCAGATCAAATATTAACCATCAACTTTATTTTCAAAAGAATTAGTATCACCTTTGACTTGTTTCCTTCATCATTTTTTCATTTTGAACATTCATTCTATATTGGATCTAACTAATTTTTCTTTTGACTTATTTTCACAATCTATATATCAATATTTAGTCTCATTCTTTGATGTTTTCCACTACTACTTGCTCCAAATATGCCTATGATCTCTTTTAAATGTATCCTTCTTTAGATATGAACCTTTGGCCATGAAGTTACAAATTCTCAGAGATTTAGAAATCCTTTCATGAATAATTTCTTCACAACATGAATCTTTGTCTTCAACACGATTAGGACCAAGGAAATATGAATTAGTAGAATATCAAGACCTTCACATTGAGATAACGCATAACAAATACTCCAAACCCAAATCACCTAGCTTTGGATTGATACATTGCTCATAAGTTTCCCACATTAGGTGAACTCAAAGGAATTATGAGAAGAAAGGTCGTCTTATAGGCAATATAGGCTCATACTCAAGACTTTAACACTTGACCGGAATCAAGCCCTAGAAGTTTGAAAAATATATAGGAGACTGGAATCATGACAAAAAATAACTCTAGGTGATAGTTTGTAGCTTTGCTTGTAGATTATTGTAATGAAGGCATCCATCTGGGTTACCATATTGTACTTGTGAATTCTATAATTCTACATTTGTGGTGCAAATAAGAAGTCTATATTTTGTTATCACATTTGTTATTGTTTCTTTGTTTCTATTATGTGTTTATGGTATTAAGGGAAGCACCCTTCATCAACATGGAAGAAGATGGAAACCTTGATAAAGGAAGCCTATATGACTGAGGACTATGATATTTTACTTCATAGAAAGAGGTAGAGTTTGAGATAAACAGAGATGGATGTCTCTAGTTACAATGAAGAGTTCCACAAACCCACTATGAAGTCCAAATTGGTGGAACCAAAATGTGTCAAACTTGCTAGGTATATGCAAGTGTTGAGGATGAATATCCAAGATGAAATGAGTCTATTTTCTCCCAACAAAGTCCAAAAATTCTTTCAAATTGCATTGAACGTGGAGGGAAATCTTAAGATAAAATAAGACAAAGGAGAGAAAGGAAGAAATCTAAGATATTTTGGCAATAGAGGAAGAGGAACGAGTGGTGGTAGAGGAAAAACTCCTAGAGACTATGGGGAGACTAGTCAGGAAAATTCCTTTTGTCAGAACAATGCTAGAGGATCACATAGGGGAAGAAGAGGAGACTCAATGGGAATATATGGAGGAAGATCATTAGGACCTCCAAGATGTTATAGATGTAACCAACTAGGGCACTTGGAATCTAAGTGTCCTGAAAAGGAAAAGAGTCAGAAAGATAGGAGAGAAAACTTGGTCAGGGAAGAGGATATTAAAGAAGAGGAAAACCAAGGATCTTATGTAGCACCTAAGAAGGGAGAAGACCTTATGATGAAGACACTTTTGAATGCACCAAGCACCCATGAACCACCTCAAAGGAAGAATTTGTTCAGAACCACATGCAAGTGTGGGGACAAAGTTTGTAAAAAGCATGAAAAAGATTCATGACTTAGTAAGGTTGGCACTTGAAAAGAGTATAGAGAAGCATAATTAGGCTAAGGACAAACATAGAATATAAGAATCTATTGTAATCATTGTTTCAAATCAATAAAATTTTGTTGTTTTCTTATTAAAACTATCTAAGAAACTACTCATACAGAATTGTACAGATTTATATTGAATTTTGAAAGATTATAAAAGTTGAAGAATGTTCTTATGAAGGATTTTCAAGTGTTTTGAGACTTTGAAGACATAATATTTAAGAGAAATTGAATTTTGATTGCTTGTTGGTCGTAGGGAGGCTCGAACTCAAGGTTTGAGAGAAAATTCTCATTCTTAGAGATTCCACCATGGGAAAAAGATAAGTCTTAGTGGAAAGGAGGGTTAGAGGATGTGCATTGGTATTATTTGGGTCTCAAAACAAGAAGTAGAAGATGTTGAGAGAAAACACTAAACTCCCTCGATAGGCATCTAAATGTGATAGTCCAAATTTGGGTTTTTGAGGCACAACTTGGCCCAAGGGTGCAATAGAACCATAAGAACTTGGACTTAGATGTTTTAACATGTCCCTAAATTATTCCAATAGGATTGGTTGGAATATGTTTTGAATTTCTTTTACTTTCTTTGGAAAAGAGACTTAGTTAGCCCTATTAGGCCTAGGAGAGACTTGCAAACAACTTGAGTTGGGAGATTGGTCAAGAGTCCTAACTTGGTAGGGGTTGCTGATTTAAACATTGGAATGTTTGAAGATGGTTAAGACTTTCTGTGGTGGAATTCTAAGAATTTTGGCTTCACAAATCCTTAGTTTCTCCTTGTAGTCTATTTGGAGTTTTAGGTGAGTAGGTTGATGTTTGAAGTACAAGGTTGATTTATGAAGTTCATGGTTGATTTTTGAAGTTCAATATTGATCTTATAAAGTATATATTGGGGGGACTTGTGTGTAAAAACATTTATAAACTACATCTAAGATTGGAAGAATCCCTATTTCATCCCTAAAAACCTTGGCTTGAAGTTTGTGTCTTGCTAGGCCTCAAAGAGGTGTCTTAGACTTTGAATTTGATCTAGTCTAAGGAGATTGGGTATTGGGAATCACATAGTGGATTTTGGTCTCGTATGGTTGTGAAAAATTTATGAAACTATAAGGGACATTAATTGGGTATATAGAAGGGGACTCTAGTCCAAGTGGTATTAGAGCTAGAAGCTCTTGAGAGTGTGAGGATTCACACCAGGACCTAACCCTATGTTGGGTATATTTTAGATTACATTTATGAATTTTTGGTTGCAGATTGGTGCTAGTTCACTTAGCTATAGTGGGTGGACAAGAATGTCTACCAAGAGGGTCATGGGAAATGATCCTAGGCTAGTGATTGGTCTCGTGTGTTACCAACAGTCTTAGGGAGAGATGCATGATGGGACTCCCACGTGAGGGACATATGTGACATGGATGAGTGGACTATGCAATGGATAAGCACCATTGTAGGAAACTAGCATAAAATCCATTAATAGGATTCATTTAAAAGAAATAGAGGAAGTAGAGGAGGCATTGATCTAGTCATGAAGACAAAGAGACAATAGATTTTTTTACAAATTCTCACTAGAGCATTTCCATGGAACATGGAAAATTTTCAAGCTTGGGAGTATGGTGCAAGAGCACCTAGTCTTAAAGATATTAGAGATTATCTCAAGAAATATTTTAATTATTTAATTTAATTTCATATTTTTTTATGTGATATTCCATGTAATGGAATCAATGGTAATGCTTAAAGGCAATAAATGTAAAGTTGTCAAGAAAGTGCAAAACTATAAGTTGTAATATTGCAAAAAGTGAAAAAAGGGTTTAGAGAATGTAAAAAGTTGGTTGGTAAGTTGTAAACCACCAATGATCCTATAAAAAATTATTTATATTCAAACCAAATCATAATGAAAGGAAATATTTACATTTGAATTTTTTTTGGAGTGATTCTAAGTTATTGTTTTGATTTGTTTTTTAGTTTTGTGTTGGTTTCAGTTCTCGTACGACCATGTACAGACTAGAAAATATGTAAAATTTATATATTTAGTTAGTAGGATTGATAACCTTCCTTTTTTTTTTTTTGGGATTGATTATGTGGAGAAATGAATATGTTATGAGCATTTTGGTAAAAGTGTTTGTTTGTAGATTTCTGATCCCCTGACAGAAGTCATGTTGCAACACTTGGTACTAACATAAATGGAATAGTTAAGAACTCTAAATGGATTCATTTGAAAGATATTTGAATATAGTTTTATTTTCATTTCATTACAGTCATTTTCATTGAGATTTGTGGGAATTATACATTTCTTAGTGAAAACTGATTTTTAATATCTTCAATGGAGTTACAGGATAAGATTTGCATGCATGTAATGATTTATGTCCGAAAGATTAAATGACTCATCATTTTGGAAGCTAAACTCAATAATTATTATTATCAAATTGGTTTGGGATCATTTGTTTTTTAATTGTGAAAGATATTGGATGCCCTAGGAAGGGTTATTAGTTTTGTTACAGATTTAAGATAGTAACAATGGGTCTTGGTACAAAGACTATAGCTTGTAATATGTTTATTGGATTGGTTTTAGATTTGAATATGTTTTATAAGCACTAATTTATAAAAATTCCTCCAAAAGGGTTGGCATGAAACTATAAAAAATAAAAGTTATGAGTAATATGCACTTTAATAGAAGTCAGACCATGTGAATGGTGAAGTATTGTAAACTAGTGTTGGAAAGAGATTTGTTTTGCGTCATGAGATGTCTCTAAGAATGGAATTCATCTCATTTATTTTGATGGGATGAGCATATATCCCATTTATTGATTTTTTTGTAGGTCTCTCTACATCAATGTCTATCTCTCTCTCCCCTCCTCCCTCCCATCCCCTAGTCTCTCCCCTCTCTCTATCCTACTATGTGAAAAATCTATCTCTCCCTATCCCACCCTCTCCCATCTCCTACTCCCTATCTATCTCTCTCTATCTCTCACCTATCCTACACTCTCCCATCCACAAGTCCCTCTCTCTCTATCTCTTTCTCTCTCTCATTCCCTACTTTCTCTTTTCACCCAACCATGTGAAAAATCTATTTCTCCCTATCCCACCCTCTCCCATCCCCTAATCTCTCCTACCCTCTCCAATCCCCTACTCTCTCTCTCTCTCTCTCTCTCTCTCTCTCTCTCTCTCTCTCTCTCCACCCCATACTCTCTCTCCCCTATCCCACCATCTCCCATCCCCTAGTCTCTCTCTCTATCTCATCCCCTACTCTCTCTCTAACTCCTACTATGTGAAAAATATATCTCTCCCTATCCCACCCTCTTGCATCCCCTACTCTCTCTCTCTCTCTCTCTCTCTCTCTCTCTCTCTCTCTCTCCTACTATTTGAAAATATATCTCTCCCTCTCCAACCCTCTCCCATCCCCCACTCTCTCTATCTCTCCCTCTCCCATCCCCCACCCTCTCTCTCTCTCATCCCCTACTCTCTCTCCCTACCCTACTATTTGAAAAATATCTCTCCCCATCCCATCCTCTCCCATCCTCTACTCTCTCCTACCCTCTCCCATCCCCTTCTCTCTCTCTCTCTCTCTCTCTCTCTCTCTCTCTCTCTCTCTCTCTCTCTCTCTCTCCCTCTCTCTCTTATCTTACCCCTTACCCTCTCCTCTCCCATCCTCTACTCTTTCATCGCCTACTCTCCCTCTCCCTCTTACCCACCCCCACTCTCTCTCTCCCCCTATCCCACCCTTTCCAAACACCTACTCTCTCTCTCTCTCTCTCTCTCTCTCTCTCTCTCTCTCTCTCTCTCTCTCTCTCTCTCTCTATCTATATCTCCTATCCCCTATTGTATGATCCTATACTATCTCTCTCCCCTACTATGTGAAAAATCTCTCTCCCTATCCCCTTAATCTCTCTCTTTTTCTCTCTATCTATCCCCTATCCTACCCTCTCCTATCCCCAACTCTCTCTCTCTCTCTCTCTCTCTCTCTCTCTCTCTCTCTCTCTCTCTCCCTCCCTCCCTCCCCCCTACTATGTGATATATATATCTCTACCTATCCCACCCTCTCCCATCCCATAGCATCTCTCTCTCTCACTCCCTCTCTCTCTATCTCTCTCTATCCCTCCCTCCCATCCCCTAATCTCTCTCTCTCTCTCTCTCTCTCTCTCTCTCTCTCTCTCTCTCTCTCTCTCCTCCCTCCCTCTTGTCTCCTACTCTCTCTCTCTTGCCTACTAAATGAAAAATCTATCTGTCTCTATCCCACTCTCTCCCATCCCCTAGTCTCTCTCCCCCCCTCTCTCTATCCCTCTCTCCAATCCCTTACTCTCTCTCTCACTCTCCCTCTCTCTCTCTCTCCCTATCCCACCCTCTCCCTCCCCTTCTCTCTCTCTCATCCCTTACTCTCTCTCTACCCTACTATGTGAAAATATATCTCTCCCTATCCCATCCTCTCCCATCCCCTAGTCTCTCCCTCCCTCCCATCCCCTACTCTCTCTCTCTATCTATCTATCTCTCATCCCCCACTTTCTTTCTCTCCCCTACTATATCAAAAATCAATCTCTCCCTTATCCACCCTCTCACATCTGCTACTCTCTCTATCTCTCCACTATCATACCCTCTCCCATCCCCTATTCTCTCTCTCTCTCTCTCTCTCTCTCTCTCTACTCTCTCATCCCCTACTCTCCATCTCCCCTACTATGTGAAAAACCTATTTCTCCCTATCCCACCTTCTCCAATCCCCTAAACTCTCCTACACTCTCCCATCCCCTACTCTCTCTCTCATTACCTACTCCTTCTCTCTCTCTCTCTCTCTCTGTGAAAAATCTATCTCTCCCTATCCCACCCTCTTGTATCCCCTACTCTCCCTTTCTCTCTCTTATCCTACCCTCTCATGTCCCCTACTCTCTCTCTCTCTCTCTCTCTCTCTCTCTCTCTCACACACACACACACACACACACACACACACACACACACACATCCCTTACTCTCTCATCCCCTAGTCTCTCTCTCTCTCCCCTACTATGTGAAAAATGTAACTCTTGCTATCACACCCTCTCATGTCCCCTACTCTCTCCCTCCCTCTCCCATCCCCTACTATCTCTCTCTATCCCCTACTATGTGGAAAATATACCTCTCCCTATCCCACCCTCTCCCATCTCGTAGTCTCTCTCCCCCTCTCTGTCTCTTTCCTATCCTACTATATCTCTCTCTCATCCCCTAATCCCTCTCTCTCTTGTACTATGCAAAAAACTATCTCTCCCTATCCCAACCTCTCACATCCCCTACACTCTCTCTCTATCTCTCTCTCTCTCTCTCTCTCGCTCCCTCTCTCCCCTACTATGTGAAAAATCTATCTCTCACTTTTCCACCGTCTCCCATCCCCTACTCTCTCCTACCTCTCCCATCCCCTACTCTCTCTCTCTCTCTCTCTCCCTCTCATCCCCTAATATTTCATCCCATACTCTCTCTTTCCCTTTTTCTCACCCCTACTCTCTCTCCCCTATCACCCCTATCCCATCCCCTTCTCTCTCTCTCTCTCTCTCTCTCTCTCTCTCTCTCTCTCTCTCTGTCATCCCCTAATCCATCTCTCTCTCTTGTACTATGTAAAAAAATATTGTTGAGATAATGGGTGTTGCACACATTGCATAATATTGTTATATTTTATTATTTTATTTTATTATGTAATGTTGTGCCTGGATGGACATGCATTATTTAAAGATTTCCATAGAATATTTTTGATGAGTTGTATTGTAACATTGTGATAATATTTCATGTAATTATTTAATATTGGGGAAAAGAATTAAATGCCCAATATTAAATGTGGGGTCAGTGGGTTAGGTAGCACATGGTTTTAGCACATGGTTTATGTAATACCACTTAGTGGTTTTGTGGGACTTGCTACTATATAAGTAGCCACAAGGGTAGTTGTTGTAGAGTAAGAGGGAGAAAGGCAAGAGTCGAGCAGGACAAGGCTTGATAGGTTAGCCAAGGGAGCATTTGTGAAAGTTGAAAGCATGGCATGGCATGTATGGATTCATGCTTGTTCACATAGTTTGCTCGGTTGTGGCTATGGCCATGAAGGCTTCCATAGTTGTATTGCAATGGTATTTTTTGCTAAATAATACATGGTGATGGATGATTTTGGAGGCTGGGTTTTTTCTTAAAATGAGGGTTTCCCAAGGTATATCTTGTGTCACAATTTTGTGGGTATGTTGTCTATTCTCTTGCATGTGAATTTTAATTCTGTATTTATTTCATATCTATTATGGGTTATGTAGAAATGGTTATATTCTTTATTGCCAAGTTTCTTTTACAAGTGGTATCAGAGCTATGGTTTTATTGTTTGTAACCTTAGATTGAATCCATGAGAATTCATGAGAGGATAAAAGAAAGGGCAAGATATATGAGGGATTTATTGCAGATCTAAGGGTTTTGGATTTGCTATTATGATGGGATATTAAAAGATTTGGGCATGTGAAATTGTTGGAGAAAATGATTTTTTGAATGTTTCATTTAAATGAGGGTTTTAGGGGGAGCTTGTAGAAATGACCTCCTAGGTAAAAACAAACCTCACCATTGGATCCGAGTCAACATTTTCATAAATTTTGATATATAATATGCCCTAGTTTGGCCATGTTCAGAGGAAATGAAAGAGTTTTTTGATTTCAGCCCATGATGGCCATCAAATTTAATCCCATCAGAATTTTCGCCACAAAAAAAAATTAAAAAGTGAAAAATCGCAGTGAAAATGGTAAAAAGACTATCTTAGTAAAACGACCATAACTTTCTCTCAAAATATTAGATTTTAGAGTTCTTATAGGCATTGAAAAGATAATTTAGAGCACTACAAGTTGGTATAGGTTTGGTTCTATAATTTTGATATTTTTTTAGGTTTTAAGAGCCCTAAACACAAATGTTGTTTATTTTGAACACAAATTATGACATAACTTGGGCATACAGAGTCAGATTTTGGATTTCGAGTAGTCAACGGAAAGCTCTTGGAGAGCTCTACACATTGGTTTAGATTTGGTGTAGGTTTGGCATGATTTATTTGTTGATATCTTGATCTAAATAGTTTATAGATATATTTTGACTATGGTGACATTATGAGTTTATGGCATTGTAGATTTAAGATTTGATGTCATTATATACTTAGTCCATTATTCAGATTGGCCTCATGATGATATGGTTATCATTTTTTGGCTTGAATATGTATGATGACTTGTTGGATCTATAATTTGTGCAGTGTTGTAAGTGGTCTATACTTACAGGTTGCATTTATAGCTTGGTTATGGGTTGTCTTTGCCCATTGATATTTTATTATTGATGCATATTCAGATTGGTGGCTTGGATTTGGATTGTCTATGCCCTAAGTCATATGATTTGCTAATTTTTCTTCATGTAGAAGGGATGAGATGTTGTTACTAGGTACAGTCATGGTGGAGGATTGTGGTAGACCATTTTATGCTAACAAGTTGGATACTTTGAGAGACAGATGCTTGGTTCATGGATGTGATCATGGTGTCATGGATTTTGGCATGACATGATTGGTTAAACAGGTACATCCTTGATATTCATTAGCTTGGATTTTCTGATTCAGTTATGGTGGTATATCTTCTTGGTTGAGGATCATAGTTATTTGGTTTCTTTTAAGGAGCTCGTGATGTGCACTTTGAGTTCTTTGATGGTTTGATGTCTTGGTTGATTCTCATGGTTAGAGGATGGTTTTTTATCATTATGTCATGGATAGATTGGATACATGGTTTAGTGGGAGCTTGTGACAGTAATGGGGTGATAGTGTAGGATTAGTTCCTAGATTGATTTGGATCTTCAAGTAAGAGATGGATTTTATGATGCCATCGGTGACTTGGTACCATAGTTGAGTGGGATTTTTTGGCATTGATATATTTATTGAGTATTTACAGATGTTGGAGGTTTGTCTTAGATCCTGTTGTTGCAGAAGAATCTTTGACATTTGCATGGTGCACTTATTACCTTCATGGTGTGTGGAGATGGTTCTTCCTAGTATGTGGAGATATTTTTCTTCATGGTGTATGGAGATGGTTGCATTTTGAGGACTCACAAGGTTCTTGACAAAGGTGTGGTTTATACTTTTATTTGGCATGTTATCCTTGGTATGAGGATGGTTTCATTATTATGTCATAGTATAATCTTGATATGCATTTAGAGTTGTGACATGTTATAGTATGTTCATGTACAACATGTTATCTCTTTTGGTTGAGATGGTTAGATCATGTTGTCGTGTTTATTATGTTCTTGAGGCCATGGTTGGAACTTTGACATTAATCTTGGTTTAGTTTCTTGGTATTGAGTACACTGATCATAAGCTAGATACTTCATGATATTGTTATGCTGCATTTGGATTTGGCATGGATTGATTGGTTATAGGTGCTCATGGATACTTAGAGACGATGGTGATGTTAATTTCTCTTGGATTAGAGAAGTATTTGTTGAGATGGTTGATGGTTTCAGCAGGAAGTCCAAGGGGCAATCACCTGATATGTACTTGAGAGGAGATTGTTCTTAGATGAGTCTTGATTGGAGACTTGGGAATCTTGATGAGCATTCTCATTCCCCACTCTTGGTCTACTTAGTGGTTTGCTACTTGAAAGATATAGCCCATTGTTTCTCTCAGTTGCATTATATTTATGTTTTTCTTTCATGAAAATGGATCTTGAGCTATGGTACATGAGCTAGTTCTGGAGTGTTCATTTGAGAGATGGTTTAGAACTAGTTATCTGCATATACATATGTTGTTATGTTGGTTGAGTTTGGAAGATGATTTTATATTGGACATTTTCTTTGGATTAGGAATGGATTTTCTTTGGTTTAGGAATGGTTTATTGAGTTTGATCTTCTTATGAGAGGCTTACATCCATGATTAGTTATATGGTATGGTTTGGGTGTTGTTGAGGCTTCTTGTTGGGGTTTTATGGAGGAGATCATACTTGCACAGTTTACATCTAGAGGTGTGTGTAGAAGGACATGATATAGTTTATGATTTGCATGGTTTCTCTGGTCTTGGTTAACTTCTTGAATGTTCAGTTTTGCTTACATTGGATTTGAGATTGGTTAGAGATTATGATCACTGGTTTGTGCTCATGTATAGAGATGACATGGTTATTTCTTTATCTCTTTTCTATGTTGGTTGTGGAGAGCTTGGGAAACTATTGGACACTAGTTATGAAAGTTATTCTTGTAGGATATTGGATTATGTATTGTGGATGTCCTTGATACTACATGGATTCACTTCTTTGAGATGTTGTGAGTGGATTTGTTATAGATTTGACAATATCTTTTGCAGTAGGAGCTTCTTGGTATATATGTGGCAGGTATTGCTCTTAAGGCTTGTGATTGTAGGTTATAGATTGGATATATTGGTGATATGAGATTCACTTGTTATACCTTTGAGGTATGGATAGTTGGATGGGTTTGGCACTTGTTGTGGTTGCTATTTCAGCTATGGATATTTTGATAACTACAGATACATGTGATTACCTTTGGATCAAATTTTTTTTGTGCTTGAAATTTTAGTTGGTACATGATTTTATGATCTTCTAATGCAATAGGTTGGATGGCTTTCTCTTTGGATGGCTTCTATGTATGTCTAGTAGCAGTGGCATAATAAGAGGTGAGATCATTCATGTTTGAGATGCTGGATACTTTGATTTTGTTGTGGGTACCAGGATGGACCACTTGGTGTATTTTGATCCATAATGGTGGATGTGCTAGGAGGGATTATTCCCTTATTCATTTATGTGGCTACGGATTGACCCTATGCAATGTATACAACAAGTGGGAGATTGTCGAGATAATGGGTGTTGCACAAATTGCATAATATTGTTATATTTTATTATTTTATTTTATTATGTAATGTTGTGCCTAGATGGACATGTAACATTTAAAGATTCCCATGGAATATTCTTGATGAGTTGTATTGTAACACTGTAATAATATTTTATGTAATTATTTAATATTGGGGAAAAGAATTAAATGCCCAATATTAAATGTGGGGTTAGTGGGTTAGGTAGCACATGGTTTATGTAATACCACTTAGTGGTTTTGTGAAACTTGCTACTATATAAGCAGCCACAAGGGTAGTTGTTGTAGAGTAAGAGGGAGAAAGGAAAGAGTCGAGCAGGACAAGGATTGACAAGTTAGCCAAGGGAGCATTTGTGAAGGTTGAAAGCATGGCATGGGATGTGTGGATTCATGCTTGTTCACATAGTTTTTTCAATTGTGGCTATGGCCATGAAGGCTTCTATGGTTGTATTGCAATGGTATTTTTTGCTAAATAATACATGGTGATGGATACTTTTGGAGGCTGAGTTTTTTCTCTCAACGAGGGTTTCCCAAGGTATATCTTGTGTCACAATTTTGTGGGTATGTTGTCTATTCTCTTGCATGTGGATTTTAATTTTGTATTTATTTCAGATCTATTATGGGTTATGTGGAAACTGTTATATTCTTTATTACCAAGTTTTCTTACAAATATATCTCCCTATCCCACCCTCTCCCATGCCCTACTCTCTCTCTTCCTCTATATCTCTCCTCTATCCTACCATGTCTCTCTCTCTCATCCCCTAATCCCTCTCTCTCTCTCGTACTATGCAAAAAACTATCTCTCCCTATCCCAACCTCTTACATCCCCTATTCTCTCCATCTCTCCCCAATCCTACCCTTCTCCATCCCCTACTCTCTCTCTCTCTCTCTCTCTCTCTCTCTCTCTCTCTCCCCTACTATGTGAAAAATCTCTCTCACTTTCCCACTGTCTCCCATCCCCTACTCTCTCTCTCTCTCATCCCCTAATCCATTTCTCTCTTGTACTATGCAAAAAACTATCTCTCCCTATCCCAACCTCCACATCCCCTATACTCTCCATCTCTCTCCAATCCTACCCTCTCTCTCTCTCTCTCTCTCTCTCTCTCTCTCTCTCGCTGTCTACTACTATGTAAAAATCTATCTCTCACTATCCCATCCCCTTCTCTCTCCTACCCTCTCCCATCACCTACTCTCTCTCTCTCTCTCCCCCCCCCATCCCCTCCCATTCTCTCCTTCTCCCTCTGTCCCACCCCCTACTCTCTCTCCCCTATCACCCCTCTCCCACCTCTCTCTCTCTCTCTCTCTCTCTCTCTCTCCCCCATCCCCCACTCTCCTTCTCCCTCTCTCCCACCCCCACTCTCCCTATCTCTCACCCTCTCTAATTCCCTACTCTCTCTCTCTCTCTCTCTCTCCCCCTCCCGTACTATGTGAAAAATCTATCTCTCCCTATCCCACCCTCTCCCATCCCCTACTCTCTCTCTCTCTCTCTCTCTCTCTCCCTTCCTCCCACCCTCTCCCTCTCTCCCTCTCCCCCTCTTTGTCCCATCTTCTCTCTCCCCCCTATCCCACCCTCTCCCACCCCCTCTCTCTCTCTATCCCACCCTCTACCATCCCCTACTCTCTCTCTCCTATCTCTCTATCCCCTATCCCACCCTCTCTTGATGCAGGCGCATCATAATTTTTTTGACAAATACAAGAATATAAAGTGTTAAATGTTAATGTAATATGGCTTAGTAAGCCATTTCATGTTTTATTGATGTAATGGAGTCCAAATAGTCTAAATGTCATAGAATAATAATAAAATTTATTAACTATAATAGTTAATACATTTAGAGTTTATTAAAATTGGTCTTGAAT
Source organism: Cupressus sempervirens (assembly GCA_028749045.1). NCBI lineage: Eukaryota > Viridiplantae > Streptophyta > Pinopsida > Cupressales > Cupressaceae > Cupressus > Cupressus sempervirens. The sequence goes on along the minus strand of CM053785.1, from coordinate 1,008,192,643 downwards.
AACCAATAAGGGAGTTAAAGTTTGCATAGTGGAAAGTTAGTTTCCTAAATTAGTTGAATTCGGTTGTGGGAGTTCTTTATTGAAGAACTGATAAATGAAGATAAGAGTAGCAGATTGAGTCTCGATGAAGGAGGCAGAAAAAATGTAATGAATAAGGAAATAATGTAATGAAGTATCGGCTTTGATATTTTTTCAAATAATATGACAGTGAATGAGACTCAGATTTTGGATATCTTTTATAAATGATTCAATAGTATAAGGAATCGGGCTATGAAATGAACTATTGTTTTGTACCAATTCCTAATTTTGGTTTGATTCTTTGTAAAGGAACATTATAGTGAATAGGAAGTCACATTGATACATGTATTAGCTTATATCAGTCCTAATTATGAATATTATTTGTCTGTATGACATTCGAGAATTGGCTATGCGTGGCAATATGATTTAAAAGATTCTTGTTTTATTAAATATGAGTTTGTATCAGTTTTAATGGAGTATTATAGTTATTAATTGGGTTGTAATTAACAATCAAATTCGAAGAATTCTGTTTTGATTTATGAGTTGATGCACGTATCGGTTTCATGATCATCGGGTAGAATCGTGAGCACTATATTTATCATGAAGAAGGATTCAAATATTAACAATGATGTTTTGTATTGGGTATTCGAATTGATGCTAAAAGGTGGCGGTTCATCAACCTGACCAATAATGGACATACAGCTATATTTATTGTCCATTTTCTAGAATTATGGAGTGTTTGATCATTGACTAGAACACGAGGTGATCAGTTGATATGCACGGCTACGCGAAAAAGTTCGGTTTTCTTTGAAATAGTGAAAGCAGCCCGATAAGTAAAAGGATAGGCCCCTGGATATGTAACCACCTACATAGTAAAGTCTATATTGCAGAGATATTGGTATTCATAATATCAAAATATATTAAGTTGTCACTCTTAATGCGAAAAGCGTTGAGGTCAAAGTGTTGTGAATTTGGTTGTTGGAATGAGAAAGGTGGTGAGATATTTTTATCATTTTCAAGCAATAGTTCCAAACCAATATGTTTGGATTTGGCAATGGGATAGAAAAGGTGGTGATCGCCAATGAAATGGTTGCTCGAGTTGGAGTCGACTGCTAAGTTGTGAGATTAATCATAGACCTCAAAGGACCAGCGTGATAGAAGTTCTTCAGAGATGATTAGGGAGATAACTTGGCAAGTAATCTTGGAGTATTGTTTATTTGGACAATGGAAGGATTGTGAATCTCTAAAGATGATATTTGTTAAGGAGAGACACTGTGATATTGTGATATATGCAAATTTGAATCATTGAAGGTTTCCCTCTGCATCATCTCTCATGCCCGTGTCTCTCTCTCTCTTTCTATATATATATATATATATATATATATATATATATATATATATTAATGTATCTATCTTGATCTTCATCTCCATATTTCTCTAGCTAAATCTCTCTCCCACTCCTCTCTTTTACTATATATATTTCTCACACACATCTCTCTCCTCTATCACACCCTCTCTCATCTTGTTCTCTCCCTCTCTCACTCTCTCCCTCTTCCATTCCATATTCTCTCTCTCTCTCTCTCTCTCTCTCTCTCTCTCTCTCTCTCTCTCCATTTCTCCATCCCTCTCTCCCTATCCCACCTTCTCCCATCCTTTACTCTCTCTCTCTCTCTCTCTCTCTCTCTCTCCCTCCCTCCCTCTTTACCTATCTGACCATTTCCCATATCCTACTCTCTCCCCATCCACTACTCTCTCTCAATATCTACCCTCTCTTTGTCTCTCCTTCCCTCTATCGTTCCCTCTTTATTTAGTTTCAGGCTTACAAAGTGCATGCACACTATAGTGTGTGTGCACTATATAAGCCTAGATTTAAAAATGTGTTATATAGCATGTGTGAGCTATTTAAAGCTTTGGATTCTACCATGCCTCAAGCTTGGTTTTTCCTTGGGGATCCAATCTAAAGGTTTGGAGTCTCTAAACTAGTATGAGACATGTTTTGCAGCAAACATAGAAAAAAATGATTGATTTTTCTTGTGTGGTGTCCTTCAAGTTTCTTGATGGTTGAGCATCGATAAAATTAGGTTTCATGACATTGTAGATCTCTGTATTAACTATATAACCATATAATTTATTCTGAATTTGAACTATGTCAAGTCTTTCAAGTATAATTTCTTTTGAATGTATGTCTATTTTCTATAAAAAACCTACATGTACTAACTAGGGTGTAGATTTTAGCTCATTCATCAAATTTCACAACTTGGTTTTTTTAGAAACTAGAAGTTCCATTCTACACATTTTGAAAAAAAGAAGTTTTGATTTTAGATTAGTTTTCAATCATTTCTAGGGGGAGCACATAGATATTTCACATTTTTGAGATGTGTCAAATTAAAAAATTCATTAAAAATAATACACATTATAAAATTACCTAAAAATTTTGGGATAAACTACATGGTGTTAGGTAACTTTTGAGCAGGGCGATAAAGAATTTCAAAAAAAAGTTAAAATTTTAGCGGGGCCACACTTTGCGCTATTTTTATATTTTTCTAAAAAAATAGTACCACTTTTTGTGGCCTCCTTTTTTGAGGACCTAAAACTAAACCATTTTGAAAAAAAATTAGTAGTTTAGAAACTAGATTCAAAGGACTACTACTTTTGTTTTTGTTATATCTTAAAATTTTGGGCATAACTATCTTCAAATTCTTGTTGAAGTTCAAAAAAAAAGTGGCCACTTATACACCTCTTTTGGTACCACAACTTGTTGCACTTACCCTATAGACGTACGTGTTGTGGTTTCAAAATAGAGTAAAAAATGAAATATGCACTAGAGCCTAAGTTGGATCTCTTATGCTAGTAGGAGATACAACCAGTGATAAAATAGTGTTAGTGTGAGGCACAAATTGTATGGTAATCAATAAAATGTTACCAATGTAGAGTAGTTGTTAGGGATTTCTAAATAGAGTAAAAAGAAATGTACTACAACCTAAGATAGATCTCCCATGCTAGTAGGAGGCACAATCACTAATGAATCAATGCTGGTACGAGGCATAACTTGCATGGTAAGTGATAAAAATGTGAACATTTTAGATGTAGGTGTAAGGAATTTCTATCATACACACAAGTAATCCAAAATGAGATCACAAGAGGGCTTCAACGAAGAATCTACATGCATGCCTCCTACCTTTTTCATGTTTGACCCCATATAATTTGACACTAAGGACTTGTGTTAAAATGAAATGATAAAGGATATGTATGAAGTCTATAAGGGCATTTTAATAGGTAGAAGATAATTAGCACATGTTAATAACCCAAAATTGTTGATAATTACTATACAACTAAAAAATGCATTTACTTATTTGTAAATGCAGTTGTTATTATGCATATAGAACAAATGCATACCATAACCTCATATGTTTGTCCTATACTTGTATGAAGCAACATCATTAATGAGGCATGTTTCACAATTTCTAGGATGAAAAAACATAACATTTTATGATACAGTGATGAAATTTAATTGAAAGAAAATATGAAATTCTACCTCTTCTCTGTCCTAAACATCAACAACACATCAGGTGCATTCATCAACTCTTAAAAAATTCAACTATTTCTACATATATTGAAACAAACAAGTCAACAGATATTCATCAATATTGAGTACATGTATATAGATTTATTCATAATAAATTTAAAAATATAAAATTAACTTGTATTTAATACCTTTTTGCATTTTGGTGTGCTTAGTGATTTCTTTCACTTTTCTCCTAACCTTGAGCTATGTGGGGTACCCTAAAGAAAAAATAAAAATGACATAAAAGGAATGAATAAGATTAAACATGAGTTCAACTCAAATTGCAAACTTTATTAGTGTACAAAATTGTTGGAAACTACAATTGAAACAAGTATTATGTTGTCATTGATGTCATACCTATTGATGAGACATGTTGCTATCTAATCTAAATGTCATATCTATTCGATTGATTAAGAGGATTTGAGATGTTTCTTATAAAAAAAGCACCTATAGGAAAGTTTAGCTATGAAAAGGAAGCTACAATGGATATTTGATTAGTTAGACTTTGACAAGAAAATTTGATTGTTTACACTATGAATAAATGAGAAGAGACTAATAGATTGCATAAACTTGACTAAGGAATACAACAAAAGATTAAGGAATTTGAAGTTCATGTCGAGTGATGCTAGTGTCAACTAAGCCACAGTAAGTACTAAGTGAATTTAATGTTGAACGAGCACCATTATTGACTAAGTGACACTATTGATGCTTAAGCTAGAAGCTCTATAGTGATTGACTAAATCAGTAATGACCAAGTGGTAGAACTTAGTGTTTTTTGAAAAACAAAATTTTAATTATTTGTGAGAAATTGTGATTTCTAGTTGACTCAATTAATTTCATTGCATATAGAAAGTGTGTTGAAGATTGTTGACATTATAATCATGTTTGTTATTAGTGACATACACTAGTTATTCAGATTATACTGAGCATATTGTATAGTTAATAGTGTTAACCAAGCATTTAAAGACTCTACCAACTTCTACAATTACTACTAAGTCCAAGAAATAGTATTCAATTTGTGTCGAGTAGTTTCTACTATAATGATGATCAGTAGTGTAAACTGAGCTTCATAAGGTTTACCAAGTTCCTCAGTGCAAACTAAGTTGTGCAGTGCTTACCAAGCTCGTAGTTACAATGATGTAAATCCAATCTTGAAAGAGCCACTTAGTGTTAACCAAGTGACTCAGTTTATACCGATCTCATAGTGATAGCATTTACTGAGCTATGCAGTCAAAATTAAGTGACTTAATTTATATGCCAAGTTTCATAGTATTCACTAAGTCACTAGTGTAAACTGACTTCAAGATTTCTTGGAATTGATCAGTATGGACCGAGCTTTTATGTCTGTCAAGTGCATGATGATGCCAAGTATTGAAAGTGGATACTGAGTATTAGAACCTCACCGAGCTAGTCTTCAGAACTTGAGTTCCTATTGTTTAGTTGACTTTGTGTATTTTGTGTAAACTTGTATTGTAGCTGACTTTATTGGTTTGTAAATTATATTGGTATATATGTAACATAGTGTATCACATCCAATGAGATAGTATGAAGTAATGTAACAAGAAGAGAAAAGTAGAAGAGAAAAATACAAGGCTACAATAGTATAAGGAGCAAAAAAGATTTATCTATCACAATAAGGTGATCATTACAATCAAGGAATCTCTTTCGGCAAACCAAGTTGCAGATCAGAGATCAACTACTATTTTATCCTTATAGGTGGATTGGTTAAATCCTTTCACAAGGTATACCTGGCAATCTTTTGTAAATCTCTTTATCGGGGGCATACTTCATTGTATGTTTGTAAGTCCTTTTCCAAGGTGGACCTAGTAGTCCTAATTGCTCCTAACAAGGAAGATCATTATAAGCCTTAATAGGCCAACTTTATAATGCAGTACTAAAGCTTGTGGGTATTATCCCCACCCTAGTTTTACTTTCTATTTGGAAGGTTTCTAGGTCACCAAATTGTGTGTCAAAAGTTTTACGATTTTTTTTAGTTTTTGTTTCTCATGCATGCAATTAGATTAGAATACTCATGAAAGATTAATTGCTAATTAAGAATTAAGTTTTATTGGTTACTGATTCACTCCTTCCCTCTCAATAACTTAGCCTATCACATATATTTCCAAAAATTGGTATTATAGCTTTGTGGTTCTTAGAAAAGAAGTTTAACAGCTTGAGCAAAGATCAAAGGCTATGAAGGTATTCAGAATTGACAAGGTTATTGACAATGAGAAGCTAGATTTGGAATTGGATATTGGAAAAATCAAGAAAGAAAAGGAGTAACTCTCCCAACCTCTAAAAAGAAGAAAAGATCTTACAATCTAGGTGAATGACCAACTCTACATTGAAGAAAGAATTAAAGACATATATTCAAGCAATTCAGATGAAGCTAATAAAGTAATCAAAGAACTATTGGAAAAGAATGGTATTCTTCAAGAAGTAAGAAAACTAAGAAGAGAGCAAGAAATTTAGTCAGTTATATTATGTGAAGTCATGGAAGAAAAAAATAAGATAAAAGAAGAGATAAAAGGAAAGAACAATGAAATTTAGCACCTACCCCTTCAGCAAGAAGACTTCATTAATTAGCTCACTGATGCAAATGAAGAAATCATGAATCTAAGATCAGAGAATGAAAGATTGAAGAATGATCTAAACACTAAAAATAAAACCAATGAAAGGATGATGAAATCTCAAGAAGACATGAATAAATTGAATGATCAAATTCATTATAGACAAAAAGGTAAAGCAAGAATTGGATATATAGAAGAAGGTGAATCATCCAAGCAAGGAGCTTAAAAGAATCAAAGACCTACTTGTAGTCACTATAGTAAGATAGGTCATATATCAAACAAATGTTGGAGTAATGGGAAAGCTAAATTCAATGGAAAATTCTACAATTTCAATGAGCATGGTCATAGGACTAATGAATGCAAAGAGAAAACTAAATTTGAAGGAAAATGTCACAAATGCAAGAAGTATGGGCGCAAATCCTCAAAATGCAAAACTAAGATATTGATCCCAATAGAACAAATTATAAAAGCTATATTTGGTTGGGACTATAAAACTTGGTGCAGATGTCATTACTATGGAGAATTTGGACACATTGGAATGAATTGTGTAAAACATCACATGAGGAGAAGAGACACTACTAGAAGATGTTTTATTTGTACAAAACTTGGTCATCTTGCCAAGAACCATGTGAAATATTGGAAGAATTGAAGATGAAAAGAAGGAAAAAGATGATAATATCATAAGGAAGATGAGACAACAATGGATTCCAAAATCTACACAAAATGTAAGTCTGAGCAATAATGAAAATGTCACTCAAGATTTGGGTGACTCCAGCATTTCCACTTGATCTCTTAAAGGAGAAATGGAACTAGGATTCTGAAGACGATATCTCACATTAGTTCCAGTTACTAAAACAAAATATCCATATCAGCATACAAGATGCAAAGGGATCACCAAGTATTCAAATGATGCCAGTTATTACCTAGTAAAGTCAAGTTACAGACCTTATCGAGAAAGGTTGGGTTATAGGACCCTACCGAGCAAGGTTGGGAGCCTTTATATCTATTTTGTGGTTACCAAGTCATGGATGACTCTGTTGAGTATTCAATGCAAGAGAAGTGGATGGCAACCTATCATTTGAGCAAAAAATTGTGCCAAGCATTTATAGTGATCAAAAGGAAAAAATTGATAAAAGGATAGAATCAAATTCATTTCTCACCTTGAATCTTCAAGAGTTATATGTGCAGAGAAAATATTAGAGCATTCAAGTGATTTAAGTGAGTTATTGAAGATTTTCATGTTCTCTCAAACCCTACTAAGAAAAGATGGCATCCACTAGAAAAATCCAAAAAAGGCTTAGATATGTTAGTTTGAGGTGTGGAATAGAAGGTGCCAGACTTTAAGGTAAGTCTCGTTGTCATGGAAACCTTAGATCTGAGTGAAGCTCAATCACAAATCCCACCAAAGGTACTGTTGATCAATGATATTCATTCATATTTTAAGTGTGCTATTCAAGATATTGGAACTTTGGAAATGGATGAATCATTGAGAGAATTATGTGTGAATGGCATGTTGAAACCAGAACATCAACATCTTGAAGTGAAGGGTTTGACTCACATGTCACATATGCCATGGAATTTTCAAATCAAATGGATAAGATTCATTCTCAGCCATGTGCATAATGGTCAGCTATAGTTAGAATAACCTATTTTGATAACCAAGAATATGATCCATAGGGTTAATCATCTTCCTATGTTGGAAAAAGAAAAATCAACCAAAAACCTAAGTCAAGTCGAGCTATAGAAGAAACCCATACAAAGTGGGATAGAAGGGGAATGAAGATCAACTGTGTTACAAATATGGAATTGAAATTTAGGATACATGTCATTGCTCATAGACTTCATAGCGTGTCATGTGAAGTAGTGGATCTAGCATACAAAGTGGTCAAGAATAACTTGTCACTTGACCTTGCCGAGTTGATGTTGAACCAGTTTAACAAGAATATGGAGAGTATAAGAACTTCCAAGAACAATCCTTGTAATTTTGGTTCACTTTTGAATTGTCTATTTTTCTATCTGAATTTATTTTTCCCATCTAAAGGTACTTTAGTATGGAGGAAGGATGTAACTATTCTTTATTAGATTAATTAATATATAGTTGAAATGGGAGAAAACTATGTGTGTATTATGGACAATTACTTTGATCCATTCAAGGATAAGATGAATAAAAGATTTAGGATTCCAAAGAAACTAGTTAATGAGTACAAAGATGATGTTTGTTTCATGGTTGATAGTGACAACGTATATATAGAGGTAGTTAGACTGAGAATACTATGGGTTAAACCTCTAAGTTATGAGGTAAACATACATGAAACCAAGGACATTATTGAGGCACTAATTAATGAGTTTGTTAACCCTAAAGCTGCATACTTTGGCAATTATGATGAAGCTAAGTCAAGAATTGAATTGGAAATCAAACTCCCTCAAGAAATCAATGAAGGGAAGAAGAGAATTGCTATACTGAAAACCAACACCACTCTTCTATAAACTAAAGGAAAAGGAGATGATATCGAGGATGAAGAAGTAGAAGATGAAGAAAAATCAGAGGAAGAAGAACCATTAAATAAGAAAGGTAAGGTTATTATTATAACCAAGCCTGCCAAACCATCTACCATTGTGTTTACAAGGATATCATCTAGGAAGAAACTGGAAAAAGAAGGAGAAGATGTAATCCTTAAAAAGCCTCCACCCACCTTCCAGGATCAGGCATACCGAACTTCAAAGCATTTAATTATGAGACTAGGATTGGAGAGATGAAAAATTAAATAGAAGATGTATTAATGTCTAAAATGAGTAAGTGGAAGCATTCCCCAGACTAGTTTGCTCAGTAGATTCTGAGTGATATAATGGAGAAGATCAAGCCAAGATGGGAGAATGTCATGAAAACTACAAAAGGCATATATGAGTAGACCATGAGGTAACTCATGTTGAGTTTGAATGACAAGGAGGTAAACTAATCTATGAAGAAGAATGAAGAAAAACTAACCTTGAGATTCAACACTTGTCTTATATTGTTGAATGACATTAAATATGTGGTAAGGAATGCTACCAACACATGGAAGAAAATTTATGTTCTTCACAAGCCAAGTGATTTTTTTGTCAATGTTAGTGGCAAGGATGATGATGGACATGAAAAAGATGGGAAAATTCATGATAAAGAAGTAACTCATTATGACAATGTAGATGATGATGAAGAGGAATAGGGATAGGAAGCTACCAACGAAGATTTACCTAAAGTGTAGAACACTAAGGAGACCAACACAAATAAAATTGGTATAGGGGTCATAGCCTCACTTCCTCATTCTTTGAGCCAAACATTGAAAACATCAAGCCCCGAGAAAGCTACAACAGGATTGATTGTGTTAAACACTACAAGTACAAGAACTCAATCAATTTTTGTACCTTTCCATCTTAGTACTTCATTGACAAAAGTGGCAAGCACTTCATCTACTGAGAAACCATCCCTTTCCTCTACATTAGTTTTGGTTACACTAGGTATTTCTACAATTGTTATTTCAACAATAAGTGCAGTATCTACTTTTTTAGCAAGTCCTACCATTTGTACTATTGTTTCCATTCCTAGCATGAAAATAATAAGTGCAAGGACAGTTGAGACCAAGTCTCAGTTGTGTACAATTTTTTTGTGTAAAGGCAAAGAGAAGGAAGGAGAAATTGATCTAAATGAGGATATTGTAATTCTGAATTGGGACATCTCAAATCTAAATCTAAATCAGATGTGTATTTTTAGAGAACTTCTTTAGAAGAAAGCTAAGTAGTAGAGGCCTAGAGATGAAAGAAATAAGGAATTCCAAATAATTGAAGATGCAAAGAATATCCTGGTAGAGGCACTAAACATAAAGGTTGACACTTCTCAACCAATTTTGAATTAGTTAGCAAAGGTAGTCTAGAAATTCAATAAATATTTGAATGGAAAAGAGAAATTGTTGTACAGAGCCAAGAAGAAATTTGAGAAAAAAATTTAGAACTTATTGCTTAGCAAATTTCTATTCATCAAGTAGAATTATCTACCATTCTAGGCTCACTGGAGACCTCTTGCAATGAATGTATCTTCACTATTTGGTAAACTCTATGACATTCCAATTTTCACCAAAGATATTAAAGAAAAACTTTCTAAGATTGGTGAAGATCTAAAGGCAAGTGCATAATAGTTGTAACTTGACCCGAGCTACAGCTTTGCCCACTACACAAAGATTAGATTCTTAACTGATATGTAGGCAAAATTACTGAGAGGATAAGCCAGAATAAGAGCTACATTGATCAACATTTAGAGCATGATTCTCCCACATATGGATACATTGCAAAAACATATTGCACATGCCAAAATTCTCATCCATGATAAAAACTTGTCAATTGTAGACCACATGATAGAACTATCGGTAGAAGTGCAGATTTTATTGCACACATGCAAGGTGTTGTATGAGAATTGGGACAAGACAATGGCACTAATCCTAAAGGTACATGCAGATTTCTTGTCACATCTTGGCATTGCTGTATAACATATAACATAAATCTTTGGTATTAATGTCAAAAAGGGGGAGAAGATTGCATATTGTAAAGAAGATGTATATTATAAGAGGAAGCATACATAAAGGGAGAGAAAATGTATATATCATATGTGAAAAGATGTAAAGTATACTGTATATTATCTATGGGAGAGTATTATAATATTATGGATGTACAAATACTTAGAGATACATCTCTTAAAAACCAATTTTGAAAAATCTCAAAAATAGAGTACTCTACCGAGTTAGAGATGCAAGGTGATGAATAAAAGGTATTCTTGAACCTTTTGAATTCAGTTTTGACACATAAGTGTTTTTTTCACTAATGCCAAAGGGGAAGATTGTTGACATTATATTCATGTTTGTTATTAGTGACATACAATTATTTAGATTGTAAGTATCTACCAAGCATATTGTATAGTTAACATTGTTAAGAAAGCATTTCAAACTCTACTGAGTCCGAGAAATAGTATTCAGTTTGCGCCAAGTAGTCTCTACTATAATGGTGATCAGTAGTGTAAACCAAGCTTCATAAGGTTTATTGAGTTCCTTAGTACAAACCAAGTTGTACAGTGCTTATCGAGCTCACAATTACATCTATGTGAATCTAGGTTTAATCGAGCCACTCAGTGTTAACCAAGTGACTTAGTTTATATCGAGCTTGTAGTGATAGCATTTACCGAGCTATGTAGTCAGAATCAAGTGACTCAATTTATATTCCTAGTTACATAGTATTCATCAAGTCACCAGTGTAGATGAAGTTCAAGACTACTTGGAAGTGATCATTATGGACCAAGCTTCAACGTCTATCGAGTGCATGGCAATGTTGAGCATTGACAATGGATGTTGAGTATCAGAACCTCATCAAGCTAGTCTTCAGAGCCTGAGTTCTTGTAATTGGGCCAACTTTGTTTATTTTGTGCAAAAATTTATTGTAGCTAACTTTATTTATTTGCAAATTGTATTGGTATATATGTAATGTATTGTATCACATGCAATGAGATAGTATGAAGTAATGTAACAAGTAGAGAAAAGAAGAAGAGTGAAATACAAGGCTACAACAATATAAGGAGCAACAAAGATTTATCTATCAGAGCAAGGTGATCATTACACTCAAGGAATCTCATTAAGAAAACCAAGTTGTAGATCAAAGATTAGCCATTGTTTCATTTTAACAGGTGGACCGGTTAAATCCTTTCACAAGGTAGACCTAACAATCTTTTGTAAATCTCTTTACTAAGTGCATAATTCATTGTATGTTTGTAAATATTTTTGCAAGGTGGACCTAGTAGTCCTTATTGCTCCTAACAAGGCACATCATCAGAAATGATCATTGTAAGCATTAATAGGTCAACTTTATACTATAGTACTAAAGCTTGTGGGTATCATCCCCACCCCAGTTTTACTTTCTATTTGGAAGGTTTCTAGGTCACCAAATTGTGTGTCAAAAGTGTTATGAATGCTTTTATGTTTTTAATTTATCATGCATGCAATTAGATCAAATTACTCATGAAGGACTAATTGCTAATTAAGGATTAAGTTTTATTGGTTACTGATTCACCTCTCCCCTCTCAGTAGTTTAGCCTATCACATATATTTCTAATAGAAGATAATATTGATGAGTTGGATTTTTTAATTCAAGTAGGAGATTAGGTAAGATACCTAATGAACAAACTTGATGAGAAGCTTCTAGAAAAGAAGGAGATGAATAGACACAATAAATTTGTTGGATCAAATCAAAAACCCTAAGATATACGATGATTGTGAGAAATGACAAAGGACTAGAATTACCTATTTAAGGGGACACAGAGATATACTTTGAAGAGAGAGCATGAGAAAAAGATGGTGTGAAGTAGAGAAGAGAATAGAGAAGTTGTGTGTGCTTGAGAGATTTCTAGTGAGATGGAAAAAATTTGATGAGGTTGATAATCAAAGCTAAGCAAAAGGCTTAAGATTTTTGTAAAGAGAAGGATGATGCTTGAAGGGTTGCCAAGAAAATCAAGGATAGAGGTGACAACGAAGGATTATTAGGGATTCAACGCATGGACTAAATAGAGATCTGAAATTGCAAAGTGAGTTGAAATCATATAGATCAAACCCTACTGGATTCTTTAAAATCATTGTAAACAATTTGTATTGAAATCCTTTTTTATCAAAGGTTGACCTAACAGTCATTAAGGACTTAACAATCTGTGTAAGTCCTTTAACTAGGTGACATTCTAATCGAATGTTCTAAAATCCTCTAAAAAGGCCACTCCTAATAAGGTGATTAAATCCTTTAACTAAGTCACATTTTATAGTGTGTATTGTAACCTTTAATAGGGTTGGCTCCTAACAAGGCTCACTTCAAAAGAGTGAAAAAGTGGTGATATGTTGCTAGTGGTTTTTTTCCAAATTGGGTTTCCACATTAAATCCTAGTGTCAAAATTTTGTTGAAAATTTTATGATGGTTTTCATTTCAAATATTTACATTCAACTAGTCTATTATATTAGGACAATGAATTACTAGTTAATATTTTTATTTAGATTACGGTAGAGACTGAGCATTAGGATAAGCAAGACTAAAAAGTGATTAATTATTTGATTGTTCAATTGGTACTAATGGACCTTGAGTAACTTATTCTTGTCCCTCCCCCCTCTTAGCTATTATATGCATTCTAACAATATGATACCACATACCTCTCAAGTCCAAAGTTAATCATAGAAAGTTTGACATCATTGATTTGGGAAATTTTAGTCCCTGACAAGCCTTGTTAAATAGTAAAGAGCATTGTTAGAAATAAGAGATAATTTTGTAAATGGAAAGAAGACACAAGAACAAAAAGGAGATATGAGGGGAATAAGACACAAGAAGGACATGAAGGTCATTGAATTTTTTATTGATAATTCTTCATCATAAGCATTGTTTTGTATACCTTGACATGAGATATTTGATAAAAGTTGATTCTGGTAGTGGTTGATTGAAGGCACAAAACCAATGGCTCTAAGATGTTTAGTGGATATTTTACAAGGTGTGGAGGAGATTCAAAGGATAGTTGAAATATTGGAAATAAGGCCTAGTAGGGGTTAAAAAAGGCTACAAGGCCTAAATTGAAAACAAAGAGATTAGGAAGGAAAAGAGAGATAGAAATAAACTTTTGGCACCTTGTCAAGAAATACAAGTGTAGATTCATGACCTCCACACTTCTACAAGACACCTTAGGTGATATGGAGGTTGATAGATTCTTTAATGGGGATGGGTATATGGAGGATGGACTCATGATGTTCATTAGATGGGGTTACTAGATGAAGTGGATGATCAAAAAATGTAGATAGTGGAAAGCTATATAAAGACAAACTATATCTTAAGCCACATAATGGATGGAATGATGTAAGGTTTCAAAGTCCTAAAGGTAATGGAAAGTAACCTTGGACCAAATAGGGTTGGATAATGTTAAAACAATTAAGAAACAACATTTAGTAAACTTTGTATTGTTAGTGTCATAGAAATTAAGAAAAAATATTTTAAAGCCAATGTATTATTTTACTTTTAAGAATATTTAAAAATATTTACCTCAGGTGTTCTTGCAACTGTCCTTGCAACTCTAGAAAAATGAGTTCTATGTGATGTTCTCATACCACTCGCTATACCCTATATTACATATTGTTCACATATCAATCTAGAATGTTCTATAAAATAAAAAATTATTTACTTTTACAATATTTAGGTGATTAAATAATAACATGTGAAAACTCAAATGTAAACAAACATATGTCTCCTTCCCACCAAAGATCATCATCATCAGATCATCTATGAATATGAAATCCCTACCTATGGATGCATAATAGTTCTTCCCACAATGTACACATGCATGTGATGTCAATCCATCTTGATTCACCTCAGTATTCAACCCATCACATATGTGTTAACAACTAAAACACACATATTTATCAGGCCCTGAAGACTATAATGAGGCATAAGATGATGATGCAAGTAGGACAAGAGGGGACAACATCAGTTCTGTAAGAAATGATGATAGATTTGTTGCAGGTTGTGATGACCCTAATGGCACATCTTGATGATGGTGGAGGTTTTGTATGTGAAGTAGTACCACCTAAGTATGAGCCATGTTGAATGATGACATTAGTTAATGATGCAACTACATGAAGATTTTCTAAATTAATAGACTCATTTATGATTGTTAGGACCATAATATGAGACATGATTTTTCATGTTGTATGTCTCCTCTCATGTCTTGGTACCATCCTATGAGCCCTAGGTCTATCTTGTGCAAAGCCTTTCCTACTACCTTGGAACTCAAGAATGTTAAAGTAATTTGGCTTCTCACAAAGGATGAACTCAAAATATAGCTTTCACAAAAAATAGAAAGGTACCTCATAATTATTACATGATGGTAGGTCAAGTATCATATACCACCTATCCTAGAAAGTTGATCTCATCCTAGTGTGAGTGCACCAATGAATCAATTTTTTTTGGGTTGTTTCTAATAAGGAGTTGCTAGAATTAGGATTAATGAAAAGAGAACATATAACACCTTCATTTATGTCCTTATCTTTCACTTGTCGATATGATAATCCATCGGCATAAAATACATGATACCTATCCCTCCATGAACTTGATTTTGTAACCTCCCTAGACACCTCATTCTCATTTTAGGTCATTTGTTCAAGTGTATTTGCGAGAATTGAGTGGTGAGAAAGACTAGATGACTGAGCAACCTATTAATCATTTAGCTAATGTGAGAGGTATTTGGTGTAAGGTAGTTTATGAGGTCCTCTTGAGAAGCATTTACATGATCTAATGGTACGTGTGAAGGGTTTATAGGTAGTCATGGTTGTTGAAGGGGAATATTGAGTGGAGGGTTTTGTGGTTGTCCCACTATTAATGGAGGGTTTTGTGCTTTGGGGGTAGATTGCATTGTTTGTGTATGAAGAAGTATTTCATGTCTAACTTGTTTTCTTGGTTTCTTTGATGTATTTGATAGTAAATTTATAAACTAAACAAAATTATATTACAAACCTTATTTTTTTAACAAATAGAATCAAATGGAAGAAAATAAAGCCAAAGCCAAAAAAATAAAAAATAAAAAATTTACCTTGTTTATGGGGCAACATGGTCAAAAATGTTGAGAATAACTTGAAAAATGTCAAAGCTCATCGGGTTCTATGATTTCTCTTCTCCTCAAGCTTTGTCTATGTGATTTTAGGCATTGAATTGAGGTAATCAATCATTTTATAAAAAAATGTATAGCTTTTCAAAACCTAATTGGGTTTTAAAAAATTAAAAGTTTTTAATAACCCCATGGGGTCACAAAACCCAACCAGGTTATCATTAAATGTTACAATACCAGGCTTGGTTACCAAGCTTGGTGGCTTTTTTAAGTTTCAAATAATCTAATCAAGTTATTCATTCTAATTTAGTCATTCATTCCAATTGGGTTATTGAAGAATTGATTTTTTTGTGGGTGTCCACTTTTTGTACACCAACTTGGTGCACAGACCCCCAAATGATCTACAACCCCTTCAAAAACCTCATAAAATTGATGATTTGATACCTAAAAATCTAAATAAATTGAGGGTTTTTTGAATTACATATAAAAATAGGTTAAATTGACTCTCATGATATCCACCCTAAAGACCATTGTGGATAATATTGAGACACTTTCTAAGAAGCACAATGTTCCTCTTCATTGGCATAAGGAGATGGACGTACATCTTGATGATGGATTGGATTATTATGAGGTTGCAGCCCTTAATATAATCAAACAAGACATAGAAAACCTATTTATGAACCCAAAAACTAGACTCAAAGTTGACCCCAAAAAACCCAAATTATCAATAAAATGGTGCACAAATGAGGCAATAAATGTGATCTTTTGGGATCATTGGTGGTTGGCTTTTGAAAAACCACCACAATAATTTGGAGGTGACATCTTATTTCTTGACAAAAAAATTTATGCTAAATTTGTGAGGGACAAAGTGAACTATTGGAGCATGAGGCCCAACATGGGCATAGAAGGAGGAGCTCCCCAAGATAGACCATTTTCACAATGAAATAAATTTTTCACTTATGTCTCCCCATAAATATCTTCCCCCCTCCTCTAGGCCAACCTCCTAATGTCATTGAAGAGGCTAGCTTAGAGGCTATTAGAGTCATCTATAGATTGAGTGGTCTATTGGTCACCTAGACTATGTCAGTTTTACCTCCTTGTGTTGTTGATGTCTATGTAAGTACATCAGCTAGCAATTCACATGTCTATGTGCCTTATACTTGCATTATGTGAAAGAATTAATGCTTGGGTCCCTTGATCAATTTTGATTATCAGATTGTATTTTGGAACAACGATACAACAAATGTCACTACATCTCATGGTGGGACATCTCATGCAAGAGACAAGGAGAGGCATGCAGAGTCATGGACTTTTTCTATTATGGAAAGTATATACATTTTATTTGTCACATCATAGTTAATTTAATAAATTTTCTTTTGTGATTGAATAAATGTTTACCCATCTTTTCATATAATTTATTTATTTTTAAAGTATTCTAATTCAAGACTATTTATCTTTGTTATTGGACTTTGTTTCTTTAATCAAAACCAAATGGAATTTTCCATTAGCATTTTTACATGTTTCCAAACACATAATTAAGTTATTTTAACTTCTAGTAAAATCCATATCAGCCACAACAAATTATATTTATTTTAGAAAACTTGACTTTATATATTGTTTCTATTTTTCATTTTCCTTTTCCTTTTGATAAATCTCTGTTAAAGAATAAATTTAAAAACAACAATTATATTAAAAGTATATATGTAATAGATTTACAATGCAAAAATCGAAAACTATCTCCATATAAAAAAATACATACCCAACCTAACATTTGATATTGGAGAAATAAGTCCACCTTCCATACTCAACTAATAAATTGCAAATGAAACCATCTTTACATTGATTTGTTTAAAATAAAACCATTCTTACATTAAAATATACATTGTTGTTGCAGAATTAAAAAGTACACCTTACATTGATTTGTAAGGAAGAAATGCAACTATACCAAAAAAAAAAAAAAACTCATTGGAGTTGTAGAAATAAATCCGCCTTGTATTAAAAATCAAAAGAAGAGGGATACATCTACAGGCTGTGTGCATTGATAACTGAATAGAATAGCAAATAATCAATTCAAACATATGAATAATTTAATTCTTCATGTTATCTTCAAAGAATATGTCACCCATATCCAAGCAACTAATTCTATCCAAGATAAAGTGGGCAACACAATTTTTCTTGTCTAGGAATTTACTTAATCTTTTTAGATTACTTTTAAATTCAATTATTCATTTTTAAATCAAATATATAAATTGGATTAGTTTTATATCAAGATTCATAATTTTAAAAAAGTAGATGGTAGAAAAAAGATGACAACATATTAACGACATGACTCTTAATCCCATGAAAGTATGTTTGGAATGTGATTGTTGATCTTTCAGAATATTACTTTTTAGAACAATTTTAAAATCAATAGTCTTATATATTTTTTCTACGATATAGACAAAACTGTTATATCTTGGTCATGATTTGTCATTAAATAGATGACATTGAAAATAATTTCAAAATATGTTTTTGATCATTAAAAATAGTAAGATGGTGTTGACCCATATAAGAAACTAGCATATTAATAGTACATTAATAGCACTAGCGACTTTCAAAAAATAAACAACATGTCTCTATCGAAAACCAAAAACATAACGTTCAAACTATCAATGGTACTGGTAATGAAATGCAATAAAATAATAATAATAGAGTATATACACAAAATTTTCCCATTCACTCTTCCTTGAGGAATTGGAAGACATCCTTGTAATCTTCCCTAGGTTTTGGCTTAGTCCTAGTAGACTTCTCATGTAGGGCACAAAGGGTCACCAAACAAGCATGCATAACTCTAATAGAAAATTTATTGGAGTCCTCAAGATAGCTATTGAAACTATCAACCTCCCTTCTTTGCTCTTAAATCTTCGAGTCTTGCTTTTCAATTTTATCCTTCATTTTTCCTATCAACCCACCAACACTTGAGCCACTAGCCTCCTTAGCCTCCTCCAAAACCTACACAAAAAAGGGGTTGGGGGCAGGATTTGGGATAGGGTTTTTTCTTTGGGTCTCCTAGGGGGAGGGAACATGGGTATTTTTCACATTAGAGGGAGGTGGGGAATCCAACGATGTACTAGAGGAATGGGTCAAAAATTTCCTTAGTAGAGTTAGCCACAAAACTACTAGAATTTGACCCACCAGCATTTTTCAAGGCTCATTTAAACTTCTCTTTGCAAGGTGATTAGACCTACGTGCTCCAGGGGTTTCAATAACATCACCCAACTCAACAATATAAACCTCACACTTGCCTTTTTTGTGACTCTCAAGTGGAGACTTCATTTTGGGTCTTTTCTTGCTAGTATGGGAAGGCAAACAACAAGTGGCTAGGGGGGGGTGACCATGTGAGGGGCCCATGGTTCCCTAATGGATAGATTGCATATTGAAAGTTATAAACCCTTAACAATAGCCCTTAATTTCAAAATATGTTAAGGATGTATCTATCATTTGATTTTTGGACGTCAAGAATTTATTTTATTTTATTCATTCACATTTTAGATCATCCTAAGGTTTTTCTAGATCAAGAATCATAGTAGAAGTGTTGACATCAATATGAATTTGAGAATATGTTTAGGATGTTACTATTATTTGATCTTTTGAATCTTATTAAAATTGTTTTTTTCATCGATTTAGAAAATAGATCACTCAAAAGTTTTTTTATTATCAAAATTCATAATAGAAGAGCTAACATCAAAATGACATTAATTTTGTGGATGCCATTAAAATTCTCTCTTTTATTCATTTACAATTTAAATTATTCTAAGATAAGTTCACGATGAAGATTTAATATAAAAGAATTAATATAAAAAAGAATTTGAGACTAAGATTCTTAATTTATTGAACTATTTTATCTTATGAGTGTCATTAAAATTCTTTCAACCATTCAAAACTTTTAGAATATTATAAAATTATTTTATTAATAAGATTCTAAAAAGAAAAAATCTACATGAAAAAGATGTCCAGACATTGTAAATTTGTCTCTTTAAAAAGATGTGGAAAAGGAAAATCACATTAGAAAAGAACTTGAGACATTGCAAAATTGTTTCTTCTCAATGTGATTCTGAAAGGAAAAAGTCTATACCTATGAATAAAAGCCAACTTGAGGATATGTTTCATTGAACTTTTTTCCTCTAATTCACTCATTCACATCTTGACCCAACCAAGATTCTTGAAAAGTACAAATGAAATGAAATGTAATGGAAAGGACACAATTTTTTTTCAAAGTTAATAACTTTCTTCCTATTTTTTGACAAAAGTGGAAAAAAAAAAAACATCATTGCCCTCGTATTTCCATTTAGCTTTCCATCACTATGCAAAAATCATCATTAACATTGGGATATAACAATAGACGCTATAATCTCTTCAGAAGACCAACCCTTTTGCCTTCTAAGAGACACATGAACAGAGGGAGTCAGATATGCTCGTCCTTTCATTTCCATCAACTAATGATCCAAAGGGAACTTTTAAAGAATCATATTCTTTGTTTCAGCATAGAAAATTTCTCCAAGTTAGTTATTTTGGCATAAATAATAAAGTATTTTGATAGTTTTGGGGTAGAAGTGATGCATAGATAGGCCGGTTCAACTCAATATGGATGATGCATAATCATATCTGGTTTGAATTATGGTGGAGGGGATGTTGGCATAAGTAGAAATGGGAAAATATTGAAATTTATTTTTTTAGTATTTTCTATATTTTAGTATTTAGAATTTTTGAAGGAATTGGGGACATTTTTGAGTTGTAGTTTTGCCTAAAAGGTGTGGCAGTCTTTAGAGCACCGAATGTATAACTTTTTCCAACTTGACATGCCTCTTGTTTTGCTCTCTAAATTTCGGTGATTCTCCTATTTTGCTTCGTAAGGTAGGGATCCCATGGGAGGGGCTCGGGCTCTATTTTTGTGGAGCAGGTGTCCCCATGACAACATTTTAAGGGGGGCTAAAAGTTTATTTAGAATCTTTTCCTATAAAATGGAAGCCCTAATTTTTTAGCCCTCTCGATTTAAGGGGGTGAAAATGGGGTGCAACTTAGGGAAGGATTTTGCCATTTGTCAAAAAGCTCTTCAACTTCCCATCAAAATGAACTAATCTCTTTATTTTTAAAATTTATGAGACAAATAGATTCCTTTATTTTAGAAGCATATTTTTTAAAGAGGATTTCAATTAAAAAATTCATTGGACTGCTTCCCTCTAAATATTCCTAAAAAATCTCAGTAGCACCTGCTCTATTTTTAAGGAAGTAGGTGCCCATGGGACCCAACCTAAGTTTCGATGATTTCAGCAGTGATACGATGATTTCAATTGTTATCTCGATCTTAACCATTTGTTTAAAGCGGTGCATTTACCATGCATGAGTCTTGCATGCATACTTAGAGATTTATTTAAGACATTCTTAATGTCTCTTGTAAACATAATCAATGAATATAGATTTTATTCAATATCTTTGTTTAGCTCTTTTATTTTTTGCAATTTGTATTCTTTCTTCTAGCAAGATTCTTAATTTGTTTTGCAGATTAAGTTGCAAAATTCTACAGGGTATTAGAGCATAGAGAGCTAGAAGAAGAAGTATTATTTTTGTTGAAGGTATTGTAGATTAGAGCTTGTTTAGAATGAAAATGTTTCATTAGATTATGGGTTGTTAATGTGATTCTTTTTGTAATCCATTTTTTGGGGAGATCAATGACATCTACTATTTATTTTCGTCATTTTATTGTCAAGCTAATATTGGAAAATTATTATTTTTGGAAAAAGGGGATAGAGAATCATTGTGTTAAGCAAGATCTATTACCTTATCTCCTTGGACACATTTTTGAGCCTAGCAATTATGAGCAAAAAATGTTTAATAGTAATGACATTGTCTATGGACAAACATTTCTTACTATTTTTGACGATATTTTATATCATACATAGCACAAAAAGTGCTCTTTCATTGCTTGGACCATCATTCGACAATTTTATGGAGACATTGATTCTTCATCTAAAAGTGATGATTCCTTGGATAACCAAGCTTCTATGGGTGATACTAAGATTTTAGTTGCCCCATCTTGTATGGACACATCCTTCTTGGATGATCAACTTATTGACAACCATGGTGCTCCTATTGTTTCTTCAGATATTAGAATTGCTTCATCAAAAGCCGCCAATGATTCTTTGCAGCAGAATCATTTGTGTCTTCCAAATTTAATTCATTGGGATTAGTATCTATCAAGCATGTTTATTTTGTTTGTAGAATCTCTCATTTTGGATGTAGATGACAGTATTGATTCCATACATCTTCTTTTTGATGAAGGTGATTCTTCTTCAATTGTTGTGAGGGAACCTTTTGTCCCTCTTCTTCCTTCTCTACATTTTCATTCTTCACAAATTGATACAAGTTTGGATATTTTTGGACAAGAATTGATGAGATCTATTTGCCTTCTAAGGAGATAAATGTGTCTTTTGATTATATTATCCACCAATTTCTAAAAGATTCAAGCTATTTCAAGATCTACACGAAGACCATGGAACAATTTTTAGACATCATACATTTTGAGATTTCTTCCTACATATTCCTTTTAGGATTGGGGAGATTTCATTCACACATCTTCAATTTTATTTCTTCCTAAAGGGAAGAATGTAGTTTGAAGATCATGGACCACCTTCTACACAATTTCAAACATCTACCATTGATTGCGCATTTTAGAGGGATCTATCTTCTCTTCCAATCCACTTTCTTAGAGAGCTTCTTGGGGTGAAAAAAATTGTAGCATGGTAGTTTTATTTCTTTATTAGCATCTAATTTGAGGGGAGTTTTTATTCCCACTGGGTTTTGCCACTTTCCTCTTTACTTTCCTCAAAATTTTATTTTCTCCAAAGTTAGAATTAAGGGGGGTGTTGGTGCATAATTCCAACTTACATGCCTCCTGTTTTGCTTCTTAAGTTTCGGTGATTCTCCTATTTTGCTCCATAAGTTTCAATGATTTCAATAGTGATACTTATGATGATTTCAATTCTCTACTCGGTTTTAACCATTTGTTTAAAGCAGTACATTTATAGTGCATGAATCTTCCATGCATAGTTAGAGATTTATTTAAAGAATTCTTAATGTCTCTTGTAAACAAAATCAATGAATATAGATTTTATTGAATATCTTTGTTTAGCTCTTTTATTTTCTGTGATTTGTATTCTTTCTTCTAGCAAGATTCTAATTTTTTTTTTTCAGATTAAGATGATTTATTTTTTCAGTGTTTCCTATGTTTTAGTAGTTTGTATTTTTGAAGGCCTTCAGGACATTTATGGGCTCCACTATCATTGGAAAGGTGTAGCGCTTTGCTTAAATCTTGGAGCATCGAAATGTATAACTTTTGAAGAATTTTTCCAAAAAGTTTGACGATTCATGATTCTGAAGTATGAGTAAAAATTTATGACTACTACAAATAGACATAATTTTTAGCATAGATTTTGTAATTTTAGTAGTTTTTAGAGTTTATTTAGTAATTAAATAACTTTTGGAAATTTCATTTTCATTTCCAAGGGATAGTGGCAACCCTTGGGATCATTCAAACTTTGTATAAACTCTATTTTCAATTTCAATGGATCACTTTTTGGCTTGCAGAAATCTATTGTTATTTTTCTACTACTTTCAACTAATCACAATACCACATGTTCTACACTAGGTATTGTATTTTTAATTCTTAATTTGGATCAATATCTACCTCACAACTCAAACAAGAAATCACATTAAATACTTTCTTCAAGGAAGGACTCTTTGTCATTTCAAGACTTCAAATGGACTTTATAAATAGGCTCCCAAAAAGAGATATGTTATAATATTTCTACTCATCCATGGTTGAATTTTCTAGAAGGGATTAGAAAAACATTGTGATCACTTTATCAATTTGGTGAGAAACTATTTTTAAGTTCTAGAGTTATGGAACAAGTAATTTTTATATAAATATTGCCAAAAATCAAGGGTGGATGTTTCTTGGGATCACATAGAGCTCTAAAATGAAACACACATCATGATGCTTTATAAGGAATTGTGTGTGAGATTCTTAGGCTAGATCTATATATCAGATTTTCAATGTCAGCTTGAAGAAGTATTGTAGCATGTATACATCTTTCTAAGATTGTGCAAGGATGACCATTGCAACTATACAAGACTATATTAGATTTCACATGTTGTATTCTACTCTTTGACTTTATGTGTCAGCTATTGAACCTAAATTACTATAAATTTGTTTAATGACCTATTTGTAGACATCTAAAATTGTTTCACATTCACTATTTATAAATTAAGAAAATAAAATAAAATTTAATAAGATATTATTGAAACTCAAGACTCCTTATCACCATCCCTTTTCATCATCATAGCTAAAACATTTAGTAGAACTATTAAAACTTGAAGTCAAATTGGTAGGTGGAAAGGCATTCACATCCCAAATATTCACATTGGGTAAGTGCACAAAGTTGTGGTGCCAAAAGGGGGGTATAAATGGCCACTTTTAAATTAAAAAAAATTGAAATCAACAATTTCTGAACTTCAACAAGAATTTAATGATAGTTACACTCAAAATTTAAGATAAGACATAAACAAGGGTAGTAGTCCTTTGAACCTAGTTTCTAAATTGTCTATTTTTTCCCAAAATGGTTTAGTTTTAGGTCATCAAGAAAGGGGGCCACAAAAAGTGGTACAATTTTTTAGAAAAAACATAACATAGTGCAAAGTGTGGCCCCCCTAAAATTTTAACTTTTTTTTACAATTCTTTAATCGCTCTGGTCAAAATTTACCTAACAGTGTGTAGTTTAACCCAAATTTTTTGGGTAATTTTATAATATGTAATTTTTAATATGAATTTTACAATTGGACACATCCCAAAAATATGAAATATTTTTGTGCTGAAAACTAATCTAAAATCAAAACAATTTTTTTCAAACTATGTAGAATGGAGTTTAGTTTCTAAACAACTAAGTTGTTCCAAAATTCGATGAACAAGCTAAAATCTATACCCCAATTAGTAAATGTTGGTTTTTGACAGAAAATGGACATACATTAAAAAGAAAATATAGTTCAAAGGCATAAAATAGTTCAAATTCAAAAAAAAATTATTTGGTTAAATAGCTAACACAAAGATCTACAATGTCACATAATCTAATTTTATCGATGGTCAACCACGAGGAAATTTGATGAAGTTATGCTCTGATACCACTTAATGGGGACACAATAGGAAAGGGAAAATTTTATTAACTATGAAAATATGCTAGTACACCTAGTGCAGAGAAGCATACTCCAAAACATGCCCTAAGGGCTTACAATAGCATAAATTTGGAGATAAATTCTTCTCCCAGTACCTTCTCTCAAACTCCACTCCTAACTACCTTTTACAATGCCAGAAATGTTCTTAAATAGAGCCTAAAGGGTTAAGGATTAGGAATACATTCTAGAAAGTGCTAGTTGGTATCCACCAACCAAATAGAAGGCTCCAGAAGTCACATTAGAAGTTGGCACAAAATTAGAAGAATCTAGAAATGGTAATCGAACTTTCGGGAGGCATAACTTTTGAACCATAGCTTCGATTGACGAACCGTTTACATTTTTGAAAAGCTCTCAAAGAAATCTATAGCCCTATGGACCAGCTTTGCTTGTACCCCATTTTTTGGCCCTATTTGAGGTTATTTAATGCCCCTAACTTGAATTTGAAGCATTCTTAGGATGTCTCTAGAAACTGAAAAACTGCAATAACTTTCAAATTGTGGGGCCTTTTGACCTGATTCTTTTTCTGGAATGCTCTAAATTAACTTGAGAATCATTCAAAAAATTTGCACCTTTTAGTTCACCAAAATGATGGCTCAATTACATACTCCTATTTTTCCAGTATTTAAACATATCCCAAGGTGTTCAAATACTCTAACCTAGAACACTGATAGTGGAACTGTGAGAGTTGGAACCTTTATTTGACCCAAATGGGTATCCAAAAATGAAATCACATGAAATAGAAACTAAGTCTAAGTACATTTTTTTGGCTGACACAGGATTTCCCTTATACCTCTAGATGCTCCTGCATCAGACACGTAGGGTAGATTGAAAAGTGACCCTACTACTTTATGAATGGTAAAGAAAATCCCAAATGGGAAACCTCAATTGCTTATATCCAAGTTGAGTCCTCTATTGGCTGTCCTTTCCACTTGACCAAATACTCTTCATACCACCTATTTTTGGTACTCCTACCCACACGACTATCTAGAATCTCCTCTATCTCCTACTTAGAAGTAGGAATTGGACATGGCTCTAACATCAGCTCTTCATCTAAAGCATCATCATGATACTTTGTTAAGTCTGTAATGTTGAAAATAGGAGAAATGTGAATTCCATCTGGCAAATCTACTTCATATGCATTTCCTGATTCATGTTTCTTTAGGATTTTGCAGCAGCCAAATTTCTTCAACTTCAGCTTGTTGTAAGTACCAGTTGGAAATATTTCTTTTCTTAAGTGTACCATGACTAGATCCCCTACTTGGAACTCCTTATATCTTCTCCTTTGATCAGCCCTAGCTTTATGCTCTTGATTCATCTTGGTAATGTGTGCCTGAACCTCCTCATGTAGATGCTTGCTATGTTCAACAAATTCTTCAGCTTTAGCACTTGTCCTCTCCCCTTGCTCTATCTTCCTCAATTCTGGTGCAGTCCTTGGGCTATTTCCATATACAATTTGGAATGGTGATCTACCAATACTCCTATTTATAAAATTATTGTAAGCAAACTCTACTTGTGGTAGAATCAAATCCCACCCCTTGGGCTTATCCCCAATTAAACATCTCAGCAAATTGCCCAAACTTCTATTTACCACTTCAATCTGTCCATCAGTCTATGGGTGATCTGTAGAATTGGACTTCAAGTCTGTTTTCAACTTATTCCACAATGTTGTCTAGAAATACCCAACAAATTTAGCATCTTTGTCAGAAACTATACTCCTTGGGAGACCATGTAGTCTTACCACCTCTCTGAAAAACAAGTCTACAATATGGACACAATAATGAGTTTGGTAGCATGGAATGAAATGTGTTATTTTGGAGAACATATCAACCACCACAAATACTGAGTCATTACCCCTTTGTGTCCTCAGCAATCCAAGAACAAAATCCGTACTTATGTCCTCCTATGGCCTTGATGGAATAGGCAATGACTAATATAGTCTAGTATTGTGACTAAATCCCTTCGCAACTTGACAAATCTAACAACTACGTACAAACTTCTTCACATCTTGTGAAATTTGAGGCCAAAAATAATGTTCTCTAAGAATGGCAACGGTCTTATCTCAACCAAAATGTCTTGCCATCCCTCCACTATGTTTCTCCTTATTCAAATTTTCCCTCATGGAACTCCTTGGAATGCATAATTGAATGCCCTTGAATAACATACCATCTGGAATCAGATAATCTAACCACTTAGTTCTATCTACAAAAACAGGTTCTTTACAAGCTTTCCATGCTTTAGCAAAATTAGGATCCTCGGGGTACAGATTCTTGAGTTCAGCAAACCCAAATACTTCAACCTGCATTACTGTAACCAACAACTGTCTCCTATTTAGTGCATTTGCAACCCTGTTAGATTTTCCACTTCTATGCTTCAACACAAATGTATAGCTCTGCAAGAACTCTACCCACTTGATATGCCTCTGATTCAATTTACCGTGGCTATTTAGGTACTGTAATGCCTGATGATCAGTATACAAAACAAATTCCTTTGGAAATAAATAATGCCTCCATTTCTTTAAGGCCTAAACTATTGCATAGAACTCTTGATCATAAATAGAATACTTCTTTTTCGCATCATTCAATTTTTCACTAAAATATACAATAGGTTTACCTTCTTGGCTCAATACAGCTCCAATAGTGCTACCACTAGCATCACAATCCACCTAGAACACCTTTGTAAAATCTAGAAGTGCCAACATAGGTTTTTCTATAACCTTCTTCTTCAGTAATTCAAAACTTCTCGTAGCTGCTACAGTCCATTTGAACTCTCTTCTATCCTCTCTTATTGTGTCAATTAGGGGTGCACATATGCCACTAAAATTCTTAATGAACTTCTTGTAAAAACTAACCAGACCATGAAATGATCTTACCTTAGTAGCAGACCTTGGAGTAGGCCATTCCAAGATGGCTTTTACCTTCTTTGGATCCATTTTGAGACTTTCAAGTGACATAACAAACCCCAAGTAGACTAACTCCCTTTTTGCAAAGATACACTTTCTACAAATTAATTAACAGTTTCTCTTCCCTTAACCTTTCAAGGACACTACAAATATGCAATAAATGTTCTTCCAAAGTTTTTCTGAAAATGAAATTATCATCCAAATAGACAATAACAAATTTTCCCAAGAACTTCTTAAGTACCTCATTCATAAGCTGCATGAAGGTTCTTGGGGTGTTCGTCAATCCAAAGGGCATGACTAACCACTCATAAAGACCCTCCTTGGTCTTCAAGGCTGTTTTCCACTCATCTCCTTCACAAATCCATATCTGGTGATAGCCACTTTTGAGATCCATCTTTTTGAAGTACTGAGCTCCACTTAAACAATCCATAAGATCATCCATTCTTCGCAAAGAAAATCGATACTTGATGGTTATCCTATTTATAGCTTGAGCATTTGTACACAGTCTCCACTCTCCATCCTTCTTTGGTGCTAGTACTATAGGTACTGCACATGGACTTAGGCTCTCCTAAATCAAACCCTTTCTCAATAGCTCTTGCACCTATCTTTTTAACTCCTCAGTTTTAGTAGGAGTCATCTTGTGAGCAGCCTTGTTAGGAAAACTATATCCTGGGATTAAATCTATCTGATGACTGATTTGCCTTACTGGTGGCAATCTTTCTCGAACATTATTAGAGATAATATCTCCAAAATCACCTAGTAAATCTGAAAATTCAAATGGTATTTCACTACTACCTTCTTTATCTTTCCTAGGGATCAAAGTATAGCACATACATTGATGTTTCATGCCATCTAAAAACTTCCTTCCATCAACAAGACAAATCCTACCACTGCTACATACCTTTTTGCTTTCCTTTTTCATGGGCTTTGATTTGTGGGAACCTCCATCCTTTGTCAGAGAATATGTGTTTGCATGACCATCATGTATTGCATGCCTATTAAACTACCACGGTCTTCCCAAAAATAGATGACAAACATCCATTGGAATAACATCACAAAGAACTTCATCATGGTAACTCCCAATTTTGAATTTCACTACACATTGTTCACTTACTAGGACCTTATGATCATCTTTCACCCAAGCAATCCGATAGGGCTAGGGGTGTTTCTCCCTCTTGAGCTTCAGCTTAGAGACCATCTCCTTTGATACCAAGTTATCAGTGCTACCGCCATCAATGATCACATCACAACATTTATCCTCACACTTGCACCCGGTACAGAATAAACTCCTCCTTTGTCCAGGTTCAATCTCACCATTTAGTAGGACCCTTTTATTTACTAAAGTCTCTCCTCTTTTTGCATCCTCTAAATCTGATGATTGTGTATCCTCATCCACATGAGCAACCCTAGCTTGACCCTCAGCTCTCCTATCTATCCTTCCTTGTCATTGAGGGCATCCAAAGGCATAATGATCTTCTTCATTGCAATGGAAATAGGTACCATAGAAGCCTCCTCTTCCTTGTCCATTTCCTCTACCTCTTCCTCTCTAATTTCCAAAGTCTTGATCACGGGAGCAGTTGAAACCATCATTCCTCTAGTTCTTGCTAGTACCCACATCTTCATTTTTCTTTTGGGTTTCATTTTGACCTCCAGATGACCTACCGCTACCCCTTCCTCCTTGACCACACCCTCTTTGTCTCCCTTCAAACCTCTTATTTAGTTTCTCTTCAACTCGTAGGGCAAACTGGTATGCCTCTTCAATGCTGGTCATTCTTACCAGACTTAATTCCTCCTAGATGCTAGGTCGCAACCCACTGATATAACGAGAAACCTTCTCCTTATTTTCTTTTGCATGCCCCACTCTAATCAGAAGTCAATAAAACTCCTCTGTATATTCTTAGATTGATTTTTTTGCTTTCTATAACCCATGCATCTTCTTAAACAAATCAAGCTCGTAGTCAACAGGAATGAACTGCTTCTTCAATTTGTCCACCATACGATCCCACCTTGTGATCTTACCTTTCCTCTTCTATTTCATTTCAATTGAACCTCTTGCCACCAAATTTTTGCATGGCCTTTTAGTTTGGTATTTGAAAACTTAACCCTATCTAGATCCCTCATATCCTCACACTCAAAGTATTCTTCTAGTTCATTAATCCAGTCAATCAACTCATCTGGTTTCAGATTTCTTGAGAAATACACCCACATCAATTGTAGGTCTTTTCCCAAACTTAGTAATGGCACTAAAAAGCCTTTCCTCTGCCTAATTCAGAACTTGCCCATCAAATTACCCTTCTAGTCCAATTTCTTCTTCTTCATTGTCATCCTCACTTTCATCACCTGCAACAACATTTGTTCCCCAATGGAGCTCCTCTTGCAATCCTCAGACCTACCTTTGGAGGGCTCTAACCTCCTTAGGATTAATAGCTCTGGCCCTTCCACCATGCTCTCTTCATGGAGGCATCTTCTTAACTCAAACCCACAACCACACAGTCCTGGTGCAAACTGCCTCACAGTCGATGCTCTGTCTACACACTTAGGAAAACTAGCTCTGATACCACTGATGAAGGTATGCTCTGATACCACTTGATGGGGACACAACCCAAGTATAGAATGGACACAACAGGAAAGGAAAAATTTTATTTACTGTGAAAATATGATAGTACACTTAGTGTAGAGAAATAGACTCCAAAACATGCCCTAAGGGCTTACAATAGCATAAATTTGGAGATAAATTCTTCTCCCAGTACCTTCTCTCAAACTCCACTCCTAACTGCCTTTTACAATGTCATAAATGTTCTTAAATAGACCTCGAAGGGCTAAGGATTAGGAACGCATTCTAGAAAGTGCTAGTTGGCATCCACCAACCAAATAGAAGGCTGCAGAAGTTGCATTAGAAGTCGGTACAAAATTAGAAGAATCCAGAAATAGTAACTAAACTTTCGGGAGGCATAACTTTTGAACTGTAGCTCCGATTGACGAACCGTTTACATTTCTGGAAAGCTCTCAAAGCTCTATATAGCCCTATGGACCAGATTAGCTCATCACCCATTTTTTGGTCCTGTTCAAGGTCATTTAATGCCCCTAACCTGACTTTGAAGCATTCTTAGGATGTCTAGAGAAATCAAAAAATTGCAATAACTTTCAAATTGTGGGGCCTTCTGACCTGATTCTTTTTCTAGAATGCTCTAAATTACAATGATAATCATCTGACCAATTTACACCTTCTAGTTCACTAAAATGATGGCTCAATTACATACTCCTATTTCTTTGGCATTTACATGTATCCCAAGGTGTTCAAATACTCTAACTTAGAACACTGATAGTGGAACTGTGAGAGTTGGAACCTTTATTTGACCTAAATGGGTATCCAAAAATGAAAACACATGAAATAAAAACTAAGTTTAAGTACATTTTTTTGGGTGAGATAGGATTGCACTTATACCTCTGGATGCTCCTGCATCAAACACCCAGGGTAGGATGAAAAGTGACCCTGTCACTTTATGAATGGTAGGGGAAACCCCAAATGGGAAACCTCAACTGCTGATATTCAAGTTGAGTCCTCTATCGGTTGTCCTTTCCACTTGAGCAAATACTCTTCATACCACCTATTTTTTGTACTCTTACCCACATGACTATCCAAAATCTCCTCTATCTCCTCCTTCTTAGAAGTAGGAATTAGACATGGCTCTAACATCAACTCCTCATCTGCACCATCATCATGATACTCTATTAAGTCTGCAATGTTGAAAATAGGAGAAATGTGAATTCCATCTAGCAACTCTACTTCATATTCATTTCCTGAGTCATGTTTCTTCAATATTTTGCAGGGGCCAAATTTCTTCATCTTCAGCTTGTTGTAAGTACCGGTTGGAAATGTTTCTTTTCTTAAGTGTACCATGACTAGATCCCCTATTTGGAACTCCTTATGTCTTCTTTGATCAGCCCTAGATTTATCCTCTTGATTCATCTTGGTAATGTGTGCCTGAACCTCCTCATGTAGACACTTGATATGTTCAGCAAATTCTTTAGCTTGAGCACTTGTCCTCTCCCCGTGCTCTATCTTCCTCAATTCTAGTGCAGTCCTTGGGCTACTTCCATATACAAATTGGAATGGTAATCTACTAGTACTCCTATTTACAAAATTATTGTAAGAAAACTCTACTTGTGGTAGAATCAAATCCCACCACTTGGGCTTATCCCCAATTAAACATCTCAGCAAATTGCCCAGACTTCTATTTACCACTTTAGTCTGTCCATCAATCTGCGGGTGATGTGTAGAACTAAACTTCAAGTTTGTTCTCAACTTCTTCCACAATGCTCTCTAGAAATACCCCACAAATTTAGTATCTCTGTCAGAAACTATACTCCTTGGGAGACCATGTAGTCTTACCACCTCTCTGAAAAACAAGTCTACAATATGGATAGCATCATGAGTTTTATGGAATTGAATGAAATGTGCCATTTTGGAGAACCTATCAACCACCACAAATACTGAGTCATTACCCCTTTGTGTCTTTCGCAATCCAAGAACAAAATCCATACTTATGTCCTCCCATGGCTTTGATGGAAATCTGACAACTCTGTACAAAATTCTTAACATCCTGTGAAATCTAAGGCCAAAAATAATGTTTTCTAAGAATGGCGATGGTCTTATCTCGATCAAAATGTCCTACCATCCCTCCACTATGTTTCTCCTGAATCAAATTTTCCTTCATGGAGCTCCTTGGAATGCATAATTGACTACCCTTAAATAACATACCATCATGAATCAGATAGTCTAACCACTTAGTTCTATCTATAGCAACAGGTTCTTTACAAGGTTTCCATGCTTCAGCAAAATTAGGATCCTCAAGGTACAAATTCTTTAGTTCAACAAACCCAACTACTTCAACCTGCATTACTGTAAGCAACAAATCTCTCCTACTTAGTGCATCTGCAACCTTGTTAGATTTTCCACTTCTATGCTTCAACACAAATGTATAGCTCTGCAAGAACTCTACCCACTTCATATGCCTCTGATTCAATTTACTTTGACTATTTAGGTACTATAATGCCTGATGATAAGTATACAAAACAAATTCCTTTGGCAATAAATAATGCCTCCATTTCTTTAAGGCCTGAACTATTGCACAGAACTCTTGATCATAAATAGAATACTTCTTTTTCGCATCATTCAATTTTTCACTAAAATATGCAATAGGCTTACCTTCTTGGCTCAATAAAACTCCAATAGCACTACCACTAGCATCACAATCCACCTGGAACACCTTTGTAAAATTTGGAAGTGCCAACACAGGTTGTTCTATCACCTTCTTCTTTAGCAATTCAAAACTTCTCGCAGCTGTTCCAGTCCATTTGAACTCTCTTCTATCCCCTCTTATTGTGTTATTCAGGGGTGCACATATGCCACTAAAATTCTTAATGAACTTCCTATAAAAACTAACTAGACCATGAAATGATCTTACCTTAGTAGCAGACCTTGGAGTAGGCCATTCCAAGATGGCTTTTACATTCTCTAGATCTATTTTGAGACCTTCAAGTGATATAAAAAACCCCAAGTAGACTAACTCCCTTTTTGTAAAGATACACTATCTTCAAATTAATTAATAGTTTCTCTTCCCTTAACCTTTCAAGGACACTATGAATATGCAATAAATGTTCTTCCAAAGTCTTGTTGAAAATTAAAATATCATCCAAATAGACAATAACAAAATTTCCCAAGAACTTCTTAAGTACCTCATTCATAAGCCGCATGAAGGTGCTTGGGGCGTTTGTCAATCCAAAGGGCATGAATAACCACTCATAAAGACCCTCCTTGGTCTTGAATGCTATTTTCCACTCACCTCCTTCTCAAATGCTTATCTGGTGATAGCCACTTTTGAGATCTATCTTTATGAAGTACTGAGCTCCACTTAAACAATCCATAAGATCATCCATTCTTGGCAAAGGAAACTGATACTTGATGGTTATCCTATTTATAGCTCAAGAATCTATACACATTCTCCACTCTCCATCCTTCTTTGGTGCTAATACTATAGGTACTGCACATGGACTTGGGCTCTCCTGAATCAAACCCTTTCTCAATAGCTCCTGCACCTGTCTATTTAGCTCCTCAGTTTGAGTAGGAGTCATCCTATGAGCAGCCTTGTTAGGAAAACTAGCTCCTGGGATTAAATCTATCTGATGACTGATTTTCCTTATTGGTGGCAATCCTTTTGGAACATTATCAGAGATAATATCTCCAAACTCACCTAGTAAATCTGAAACTTCAAGTCGTATTTCACTACTACCTTCTTTATCTTTCCTAAGGATCAAAGCATAGCACATATTCTGATGTTTCATGCCATATAAAAACTTCCTTCCATCAACAAGAAAAATCCTAGCCCTACTACATACCTTTTTGCCTTTCTTTTTCATGGACTTCAGTTTGTGGCAAACTCCATCCTTTGTTAGAGAATATGTGTTTGCATGACCATCATGTACTGCATGCCTATCAAACTGCCACAGTCTTCCCAACAATAGATGGAAAACATCCATTGGAATAACATCACAAAGAACTTCATCATGGTAACTCCCAATTTTGAATTTTACTAAACATTGTTCACTTACCAGGACCTTATGATCATCTTTCACCCAAGCAATCTGATAGGGCTAGGGGTGTTTCTCCCTCTTGAGCTTCAGCTTAGAGACCATCTCCTCTAATACCAAGTTATTAGTGCTACCACCATCAATGATCACATCACAAAATTTATCCTCACACTTGCACCTGGTATAGAATAAACTCCTCCTTTGTCCAAGTTCAATCTCACCACTTATTAGGACTCTTTCATTTACTAAAGTCTCTCCTCTTTCTACATCCTCTAAATGTGATGATTATGCATCCTCATCCACATGAGTAACCCTAGCTTGACCCTCAGCTCTCCTATCTATCCTTCCTTGTCATTGAGGGCATTCAAAAGCATGATGACCTTCTTCATTGCAATGAAAATAGGTACCACAGAAGCCTCCTCTTCCTTTTCCATGTCCTCTATCTCTTCCTCTCTAATTTTCAAAGTCTTGATCATGGGAGCAGTTGAAACTCTCGTTCCTCTGGTTCCTGCTAGTACCCACATCTTCATTTTTCTTTTGGGTTTCATTTCAAACTCCGAATGACCTACCACTACCCCTTCCTCCTTGACCATGACCTCTTTGTCTCCCTTCAAACCTCTTATTTAGCTTCTCTTCAACTCATAGGGCAAACTGGTATGCCTCTTCAATGATGGTCATTCTTACCAAACTTAAGTCCTCTTGGATGCTAGGTTGCAACCCACTGATATAATGAGAAACCTTCTCCTTATTTTCTTTTGCATTCCCTACTCTAGTCAAAAGTCGATAAAACTCCTCTATATATTCTTGCACTTATTTTCCCTGCTTGCTTAACCATGCATCTTCTTAAACAAATCAAGCTCATAGTCAATAGGAATGAACTGCTTCGTCAATTTGTCCACCATATGATCCCACCTTGTGATCTTATCCTTTCCTCTTCTATTTTGTTCCAATTGAACCTCTTGCCACCGAATTTTGGGCATGGCCTTTTAGTTTGACCTTTGCAAACTTAACCCTATTTGGATCTCTGATATCCTCATACTCAAAGTATCCTTCCAGTTCATTAATCCAGTTGATTAGCTCGTTTGGTTTTAGATTTCCTAAAAATATACCCACATCAATTGTAGGTCTTTTCCCAAACTTAGTAATGGCCCTAAAAAGCATTTCCTTTTCCTTATTCAAAACTTCCCCGTCAAATTCCCCTTCTAGTCCAATTTCATCTTCTTCACTTTCATCCTCACTTTCATCACCTATAGCAACATTTGTTCCCCTACGGAGCTCCTCTTGCAATGCTTGGACCTGCCTTTGGAGGGCTCTAATCTTCTTAGGATTAATAGCTCTGGCCCTTCCACCATGCTCTCTTCATGGAGGCATCTTCTTAACTCAAACCCACAACCACACAATCCTAGTGCAAACTACCTCACAGTCGGTGCTCTATCTACACACTCAGGAAAACTAGCTCTGATACCACTTGATGAGGACACAACCTAAGTACAGAATGGACACAACAAGAAAGGGAAAATTTAATTAACTATGAAAATAT
The DNA here is from genome assembly GCA_028749045.1 of Cupressus sempervirens. Taxonomy (NCBI): domain Eukaryota; kingdom Viridiplantae; phylum Streptophyta; class Pinopsida; order Cupressales; family Cupressaceae; genus Cupressus; species Cupressus sempervirens. The sequence goes on along the minus strand of CM053785.1, from coordinate 1,008,156,562 downwards.
TCTAGTACACTTAGTGCAGAGAAACAGACTCCAAAACATGCCCTAAAGGCTTACAATAGCATAAATCTTGAGATAAGTTCTCCTCCTAGTACCTTCTCTCAAACTCCACTCCTAACTGCCTTTTATAATGCCAGAAATGTTCTTAAATAGAGCCTGGAGGGTTAAGGATTAGGAATACATTCTAGAAAGTGCTAGTTGGTATCCACCAACCAAATAGAAGGCTCCAAAAGTCACATTAGAAGTCGACACAAAATTAGAAGAATCCAAAAATGGTAACCGAACTTTCGGGAGGCATAACTTTTGAACCGATAGTTCAATTGACGAACCATTTATATTTTCAAAAAA